>CM017482.2:572420-781801 GCA_007827005.2 Populus simonii
AATCATACATCTTTATGCCAAAATTTAAGTTAGAGTGGATGATTGCATAGAAAGAAAGATGAAAAAAATATGAATCTTAATTCTCAATAAATAAAAAATTATAAAAAGAAAAATAGAAATTGACTCGAGTATCTGTGCTATCCCATAGGTGAATTCTAAAAATATATCCTCCAAAAGAACCGAACATGATAATCTTTATCATCTAGTTATAGCAAAAATCAAATCAAATCTATAACCTAGTTACGGGACCAAGATAATTGTATAGAAAGTAAACTGAATAAAATCACAAAACTCAATCCTTAAACCAATCTAATATTGAAGGTGAAAATTTAAATAAAATAAAATAAATGCCCGAGTCAAACCTGGTGCACCTGTTGAATCCATGACCCAAGACATGATATCGGAATAACTCTACAGAAAGAAAAGGTAAAAAAAAAAAACAAAGAATATCAATTCTCAACAAACTTAGTGATGATGGATGAAATTAAAAAATAAATAACCGAAGCCAATCTAGTCCAACCTTCAAAACTTGTAACACAGATCATATGGTCGGATCATGACATAAAAGGAAACTCCAAAAAAATAAAAAAATAAATTCTCAACCAACCAAAATAATTACATATAAATTTGAAAAAAAAAACAAATTAAAAAATTGACATAAAAAATAATTAGAGGTGAAATTGAAAACAATTTCAATTAAGAAAAGGATAAGAAAAACTAAAAATAACAATAAAATAATGATAACTAAATTTGATATAAAAATCAAATGTCAAGAGATGAAATTGAAAAAAAATTCAATAAAGGATTTGAGACAAATACATTGCAATTAAAAGAATGAGTCAAATCTAATATAAAAATCAAATGTATAGGAATGAAATTGAAAAAAAAAAACTTAATAAAGGACTCAAGACCAAATACATTATATTAAAAAGAATGAGGACCTAATTTGAATCAACAAACAAATAACTAGACTTCTTTGTTTTCTTGCAATGGACATCATGTTTTTCTATGAGGGAGAGAGAGGAAAGGGGGGGGAAGAAAAAAACATGTTGTCGGAGCTCAGCCGCCGATCATCTGACAGCACACGCCTCATGACAGTGACGGGGGTGGTGAGGCGCATCGAACACCATCTCGAACGGTGATGTTCAGAGTTGTTTTGGTGCCACACCACCAACCAAAAGGCACGAGCAGTGCCCACTTTCTAGTGCGTGCTAGGTATATGCCAACCACTTTTTAATTTAAATATAATTTTATATTTATTAAAAGATTTAATCACCACTAACCCCACATGAAAATAAAAAAAAAATAACTAAATAACTAAAGGTCATTGCATTCAAAGCTAAGAAATATTATTTTTATGGGCATTTAAGTAATTGCACTTGACAAAAATTTTGAAAAACCTAAAAAGTCCCTTGACCTAAGAAAAATGTTTTTTTTTTCCTTTAAGGGTGATTAAATAATTACAATATGGATGAAAGATATAAAAATACCAATTAACCCTTTTTTTTAATATTGTAATGACTAATAAATCTTATAAAAATGATTTTCCTACCTCCAAGCCCAAGCTTTCCAAGTATGTCAACTAAGGATAAAATAGTATAATGTGAGTGTATCAACAGTTATTATTTGCGTTGTATTAGATTTTTGTATAATTTATTCATCTTATCAAACACTCCCAAGTATAATAATTATAGGTAAAACAAAACCCCTACATTTGTCTGGTATATTCAAATAAATTTCATAAACTTCTTCTAACCTTAAAATTTGAACCTAGAAAATTAAGAAATGAAATTCACATCCTTAGAACTCATAGTAAATTCTAAAGCTAGAATTCACATCCTTGATAACCTTATATAAAACAAATTAAAATAAATTATAAAACTCAATTTTCAATCAACCTAATATTGAAGGATGAAGTTGAAAAAAATAAATTAAAAAATAACAAAAAAAATTAACCTGAGTTAATCTACCAAACTCATGACCTAGGTCATGAGATTGAGATAACCTCATAGAAAATAAACAAAAAATAACTTGAGTCAACATGGGTTAACCTGTCAAATCCACAACCAATGTCACGAGATTATAATAACCTCATAGAATAAATCAAAATAAATTATGAAAGCTTAATTTTCAATAAACTCATTGTTGAAGGTTGAAATTAAAAAAGTTTCAATCTAAAAACATTACACAATAAAATGATATAAGTTTACACGGGTTAACTCGCAAAACATGTGACCCGAGTCATAAAACGGAGATAAATCTCATAGAAAGCAAACAAAAATAAATCATGCAGCCTGATTCATAATCAACTCAATTATAAATGATGAAATTAAAAAACAAATGTCCATTAAAAAAGGCAAGAAAAACTCAAGTCAACTGGGTTAATCTGTCAAACCTATGATCCAAGTCATGAGATCGAGATAACCTTTGAATTTGTTAGAAGTAACGTGTCATGTAAAGTATGAACCGCTTACCATTAACTAGCATTTTCAATTGGATTTTTTTATTTAAATGAAATGGAAATTTTATTTTATTATGAAAAAAATATTTATTTTCTGATATATCTAATAATAATAAATTAGAGATAGTAACCAAAAAATAAAAAGTAGATTGAATAAATGGTATCAGTTCCTATTATGATACATATAGTGAAAAAGAATAGAATGAATTAAAATATTTTTAATAAAAAAACATAAAAAAATATTCTTAATAAATATAAAAGATGGGTGAAATTAGATAACACGAAACTACCAATAAGTAAATTTCAATATGTAATTGTGTAGGTTTCGATTAAAAGGGCTTTACTTTAGGAAATATATTAAAAAATATAAATTTATTCTAGAAATTTAATAATTTAATAATTTAAATTTTTAGATGAATTAATAGGTCTTTACAAATAAAAGATATAGTTTTACAATAAAATGCATTTTTAGAAATGAAATTATATTAAATTAAGCGTGCTCGAGATTGTTCAAATTATTAATTAATTATAATTAACTTTGTGTCTTCAGAGCAAACAAAAGTGAAGGACAAAATTATCTTCCCCTCAACGATAGACCTATCACCTAGCCCACTTTCCAAACCAGTCCCCTGGTAAATATAAAAAGAATGGGAATCACACTAGAAAATTTAAAATTAATTCGAAGTATCATTAAAGCCTATAAAAATGAAACTGATAATAATATAGTTGAGATTTAAAAAAATAAAATAAAAAACCATATAAAAAAATTTGAAACCAAGTAATCTAAAAAAACCAAAATAAACATGCCATGAAAACAAATTTAAAATAAACAAAATACTTGAAAAAAAAATAATTCAACCATTTCTTCATAAAAAACAGTAATTGGGTATTACTTTATGGTAAAAAGTACAATAATGCAAAAAAAAAAAAAAAGAGTTTTAGGATATTAATTTTATTATTTGTTAGGTAACTATGTAATCTAATACGTTGATGGAAAATAGCACTAAGTTTTTTTTTGTCAAAAGAGTAACTGTGTAATCTAACATTCATCTCTCAAATCCCTAATCCAATTGATCATATAAATAATTGTTTTAATTAATAACTATAAGAAACAAACTCCCTTGCTAGTTCATTACTTAAATAAAAACTCATGATTGTCGAGCAAAGTAAATAAATTACTTAATCAGAATCACCAGAGGAGTTATTTGCCAAAATAAAAACTCATGATTGAGTTATATAACAGTTTATAAATCATGCAATCATCTCCATCACCATATATAAAGCTAGACAAAATAGGATAAGACGGGATTAAATTTAGTTTTAGGATATATATGAGAATATGATTGAACCATGCTTTTTAATATGTTTTTAGATTGTTTTAATATGTTGATGTCAAAAATAAATTTTAAAAAATATTATTTAATATATTTATAATCAAAAAATATTTTATAAAGCAATTTTCACCATACTTTCAAATAAATTAAAATTTTTCAAATAAATGAATTGATATATCAATGACACTCTCAAGTCAGTTTTGAGAATTTTGAATCCAAACAAGTGAATTTATATATGCATGCTTGTACAATAATTTCTCATACTCAATAGAAATTTGGGTTTATCATTAGGGTAAGACAAACTATATTTTAAAATACTATTATATATGGATCAAGACAACAGTATCATTCAAATGTTAATTATAAAATAACTTTAACATACTTTTCAAGTTTAGTACTAGAATAGTAGTGGAATAATTCTCTTAATATTTAAAAATTAAAAAAAATACTGTGTAGCTGTTTTGTATAAATTGTAAAGTTAAGGAGTCTTTTGTGCTTGGTAAAATACCTCACAATAAAGTCAATAAATAATAACACAAGCAAGGAACAAAGTTAATAAAGACAGAACAATAATGTTAACGCGTGGACCCATTTGTTGCAACCAGCACGAAACTCCAGCTCAATAGTTTACCTTTTACCTCTTTTTTTAGTGAATTCAAAATAAAAAAAATAAGGTTTGTTGAGGGTTTTTTTTTTTTTTTTTGCTTTTCTTGGAACTTCGCTTTGGGATTAATTAGCGAGAATAAGAAAATTGCTTTTTTTCAAAGAATAAAGTTGCTTTTGTGTACATATACAGTAGGATATACTGTTCTTATAAAAAGAAAAATGTGTATTTGCAAATTAAATAATAAAGAGATGAGATCTGAAAAAAAAAAAAAAAAAAAATCCTCGAACCGCCATACGAAAAGAGAAAGGAAAAAGAAGGAAAGCAGAACAGCCAAAAGACCCGTCTTTTCCGGTGGGACCCCCCACCACCACCACGAGTTAAAACACGAAACAGATCTCTCTCATCTCGCCTCCACCTCTTTATTTTTCCCCCCACACGAATACCAAACAAAGCCGAAAATCATAAACCCTCATTCCTCCTCCTCCTCCCCCACACACACTCTCTTAAACCCCTCTCTCTGTACCATCTATTCATTTCACTTTGAACACACAAGACAGAAGAAAACGCAGACACATCGAACGGATTTGAAGCGAAACGCAGCCGTACTTACTAGCCCAGAACAACGGTAGTGAGCGACAGGCCGATGAAGCGAGCCAGGAGAAATAACAGGGTTACTGCAAATCTCTACGACATCCTCTCTTTTCCGTCTGCCGAGGACTCCGTCTCCCCCGCTGTTCCCTTCAGGGACAACATCAAGGCGTTTTTGTCACGTCACGCGCGGGTCACCTTCCCCCCTTCACTGTTTCCCTCCTTGTTGACGTGGCAGATCTTGTTTCGCATAGGAGATCTGGTGCTCGACGGTCCGGATATCTCATCGGTCGTTCTGGCTCTCGATATTGTCGAGGAGGACGTTACCAGATCTTCTAGATCCGTGTATTGCAACCAGTGCCGAGTCGTTGGTGAGTCGGCTCACCACCCACCCGAGTCAGCGATGACGTCACATTTAATTTATAATGAAATAAAAGAATAAACCCCATGCTGACTCAGATTTTACATTGTGGATAATAATAATGTGAACTAGTATAATAATAAATTATACAAATTTCCTTGCTTTTTTTTTCCTGCATGCGTTACATTTTTTCTTTTATAATTATAATTATTGCATTTCTAATAATTTGCAAGAAAGAATATTGTTTCTCTGAAAAGGGCTTAAGAAAACCCTAAGCATTGTAGATAATCTCTTATAGGAATCTATTTATTAAAGGCCTTTTTTTTAAAATAAAATAATATCATTAAACCAGAAAAAAATAAATAGTATAGTTAAGATGTTTAGAATATTTTAGTCCTTTCCGAGTGGAAAGTGGGAAATATTCACTTTTTCACTTTCCATTTAGGACCGTTTTGGGTACGTGACTGCAGTTGTGTTCTTAAAAAATTTAAAATTTTTTTTTTGTTAAAATTTAATATGGTTTGTACGTTTTGAATTGTTTTGATGTGCTGATGTCAAAAATAATTTTTAAAAAATGAAAAAATATTATTGGCATATATTTTGGCACGAATAATTATTTGAAAAGTACCCGTAACTACATTACCAAACACGCTTTTAGTATGAAAGCGGGAACTACTGTGAGAGCTTTATGCCACTTTCTATCTCAGACGTAATGGCTTTGGTAAAAAGAAACAAATAAAAGTTAGTGTTCGCACTGCTTTATCCATCCCAAAAGTTTTTCATGGTTGCCTTGGATTGATTGACAGAAAGAAGTGTTCGCGCTTCATCTTAATTATATTTCCATTACACTTATTAATAATTCATTTTCTTGTGTTTATTCCTAACAATATTATAAAGATTATGAGGTATAAATATATAGAGAGAGAGACTCACGTAGTGACATATAGACATATATGAGGTGTTTATTCCTAACAATATAAAGATTATGCGTGCTTACAATTTTTAAGAAGCTTAAAATATGAAAAATACTTTTTTTAAAATTACATTTTATTAATCATTATATTCTTCTTTATTTAAGCTTAAAATATGAAATATATTAGAATCTTAATCTCTTTTATTAATTATATTCTATTCTTTAATTTTTAAAACTTATTTATAATAAAGTTGTACTTTATTAATCATCATATTTTAATTTTGTAGAAATAATTCTTAATATGTGAGATCCATTAAGTTTTTAATATGTTGACTCACATATAAATTATAATTCTAATCAAAATAAAATAAAATAAAATAAATTATTTAATTTATTATTAATTCAATAAAATAATTAATTTATATTTAAATATTAAACACTCAAGACAATTATTAAAATGATATAAAAACATCCAAGGAGATCAATTGTATATATTTGGATAGTTATTAAAATAAAATAGTTTAGATATTAAATAAATTAGTAGAATTAATTGTTGATTTTCCATAAAATTTACGGATTGTATTTTTTATATGAAGCATATATTATATATCAAGTTGTCATGCACGTGACATAACTAATTACCGATAATTTAAACCACGTGGGAAACACTATGCAAGTCTATAGTATTTTTCCAATTTTTTCTTTATATACCTGTATAATAATATATAATAATTTATTACTAAATAAACTAAAATATGTCTGTTGAAAATTATACAGTTGTACTGTTTATCACTTTATATTTTACTATGGAGAATATTGTTTATTTTTTAAAAGTTTGCTATAAATTTAAAGAAAAACAATATTAAACCCGGTTAATATTTTTAATTTAATATGCTAATTTTATTTAAAAAATCTAAAACTTTTGTAGGGGAAAAAAAAAGGGCTTGGATTCAGTTCTATTTCCATTATGTCCATCATTAAAACCGTTTTGATTTGTTGTTGAAAAATTAAAATATTTCTTATTTAAATTTTTGTTTTGATTGGTCCATAATTCATTGGTTTTTCCCTTCTATTAATTGAACAGGCAACTTTCTAATTAACTCCCTCCATTAAGAGTAGTTCCTTTGGTTGACATGTCTTTTTCTTTTTCTTTTTTCTTTTCTATAGAGCCCGATCGAAATGAGTCGACCAAATGAACCTTCTTTTTGGGAATATGTTGAAAAGATGGATGGTGGTAGCATGAGGTGTACGTTTTGTGGGCATTGTTTTTCCCAAGGGACTTCCATTACGAGGATCAAATTGCATTTGGCAGGAGTGAAAAGGCAAGGTGTTAAAATTTGTAAAAAAGTTCCAGAAGAAGTTCGAGATGCAGCTTGTGATGCAGTTAATAATAGCCCTCCAGAAAAGAAACTTGAAACTGTCGCGGGCTCAAGCAGTAACGAGGCCGCTAATGCAATTTCAGCTTCAACGCAAGAACAGAACAATGAAGGGACGCATGTAGAGATGACACAACAAGGAGGACCTTTTTTCACTGGAGAACTTGCATGGGCAAATGATTTGATTGGAAGGGCTGAACTTGTGCAGCTGGAGAGAGGTAGCTCTCGTGAGAGGCCATGGATTAATCAAGCAGATGAGCCTCGAGGAGATTCATCCCGACCAACAGATGATCAACTCTGTTCGCCATCAGTAAACAATGATGCCAATATGAACGTGTGTTGGGTAATTCCAGAACTCAAACACACAAATTTACGTGGTTCGGCAACTTGCCTACTCCACGGAGCTACTGGTTTGTATTAATCAAGCTTAGAAACAATACCAACAACAAAACAAGGAGGAGGAGAAAATCTTCTCTACTCAACTCAAGCTCTCTCTCATGTTTTTCTCTCTGTGTTTTCACTCTTCTCTGCGTTCTTCACACCAACACTTCAGCTCTTCACTGAGCATACATATATATTAAGCTAGGAGTGAAGGGCATAAATCATGCCATGATTTATGTCTACCGTTTGTGTCCTCCACCATGTGCCAAGTGGGAGATTAGGTATTCCCACTTGCATATGGTGGGACATTGTTTGTCTCCACTAACTAACAATCTCCCACTTGGAGACAAACAATGAAATCATCATTTATCCTTGAAGACCAACTGAAGTTTTACACAACTTCAGTTTATCGAGTGTAACTCCTTTGGTTAACATGTCAGCTGGATTCTTGCTTCCACAGACCTTTTCTAGCATCAGTTGCTCATCGTCTAGCAATTGTCGGATGAAGTGATATTTGATCTGAATATGCTTAGTCCTGGAGTGAAATGCTGGATTCTTGGCAAGGAAGATTGCACTCTGACTGTCGCTATACAAAGTACCCTTTCCATTCATCTTGCCCAATTCTTTCAGGAAACTCTGCAGCCATACGATCTCTTTTGCAGATTCTGAGACTGCAACATATTCAGCTTCTGTTGTTGAAAGAGCGACGATCTTTTGCAAGGTAGAACTCCAGGAAACAGCAGTACCTCCTAGAGTATATACATATCCTGTAGTGCTCTTTCTGCTATCAACATCTCCTGCTAGATCAGCGTCTACAAAACCTTCAAGTTTCAAACCACCAGCTGTGAAGGTAAGACATGTCTCCGATGAACCTTTTAAGTACCTCATGATCCATTTCACCGCCTCCCAATGCTGCTTTCCAGGATTGCTCATATATCGGCTTACAACTCCCACTGCATGGGCAATGTCTGGTCTGGTACAGACCATAGCATACATCAAAGAGCCGATAGCTGAGGCGTATGGAATCTTATCCATGTATCCACATTCTAGCTCAGTTTGTGGTGACTGGTCTTTGCTGAGCTTGAAATGATTCCCCAGAGGTGTACTTACTGGTTTAGCATTATCCATACTAAACCTGCTGAGAACCTTCTTGACATACTCTGTTTGTGAAAGCTTTAGTATGCCTTTGTCTTTATCTCTGATGATTCTCATGCCAAGTATTTGTTTAGCAGCTCCCAGATCCTTCATTTCAAACTGTTTTGACAATTGTTGTTTCAGCTTGTCAATCTCCTCAATGCTGGATCCTGCAATCAACATATCATCCACATATAATAGTAGAATGATATAGGAGTTGTCAAAATGTTTGACATAGCAACAATGATCAGCCTGGCATCTTGTGTATCCCGAACTACACATGAAGTTGTCAAACTTCTTGTACCACTGTCTTGGAGCTTGCTTCAAGCCGTATAAGCTTTTCTTTAGCTTGCAGACTTGTTTCTCCTTTCCTTGTATTTCAAACCCCTCTGGTTGTTGCATGTAAATGTCTTCCTCCAATTCCATGAAGAAAGCTGTTTTTACATCTAATTGTTCAAGATGTAAATTCTCTGCTGCTACTATCCCCAGAACAACTCTGATTGTTGTGAGCTTCACAACTGGAGAAAATATCTCAGAGTAGTCAATCCCTTTCTTTTGTTGAAACCCTTTTACAACAAGTCTTGCCTTGAACCGTTTGCTTCCGTCATGCTCAGTCTTTACTCTGTAAACCCACTTGTTTTGCAAAGCCTTCTTTCCTTCAGGCAGTGTGGTAGCTCCCAGTCTTGTTCTTCAGCAACGAACTCATCTCATCCTTCATGGCTAACTCCCACTTGCTTGAGTTTCCATCTTGTAAGGATTCTTCATAACTTAGCGGCTCACCACCATCTGTCAGCAAAATATAATTCAGTAGAAGTGTGAACCGTTGTGGGGGCTTTACAGTCCTTGAAGACCTGCGAACATAAACAATTGGTTCACTTGGCTCTGCATCGTCTTGGATAGTGGTGGGTACAGATGTGCTTGAATCTTCTTGTAAAGACTCTTGAGTTTTGTTCTGCTCGGTAACATCGGGAAGGCCTTCTAATCTTATGAATTCAGATTTTTGTGGACTTGTATCTGAATCAGTCATATCTGTTTCTGCACTTGATCTGTCTTTGTACAAAACTTTCTCATTGAAGATCACGTTCCTGCTTCTGATAATCTTTCTGTTCTGATCATCCCAGAACCGAAATCCAAATTCTTCATCTCCATAGCCAATGAAGAAACATTTCTTGGATTTGGCATCTAGCTTGTTGCGAGCATCAGAATCTATATGCACATAGGAAACACACCCAAAGACCTTTAGATGAGAGAGTTGTACTTCTTTTCCTCTTCATATTTCCTCGGGCAATCTGAACTCCAAAGGAACTGATGGTCCACGGTTGATCAAGTAAACTGCAGTATGAACTGCATCAGCCCAGAATGTTTGAGGTAGCCCTGAATGCAACCTCATGCTTCTAGCTCGTTCATTGATGGTCCGGTTCATTCGTTCAGCAATGCCATTCTGTTGTGGTGTGCCTAGAACGGTCTTTTCCATTCTGATACCATTAACAGCACAATACTCTTTGAAACCTCCATCAATGTATTCTCCTCCGTTATCAGATCTTAAGCATTTCAACTTCAAACCTGATTCATTTTCAACCATAGCCTTCCACTTCTTGAATGTTTCAAACACATCAGATTTATTTTTCAGAAAGTAGACCCATACCTTTCTGCTGAAATCATCAATGAAAGTCACGTAATACCGAGAACCTCCAAGAGATGCTACTGGAGACGGTCCCCATAAATCTGTGTGCACCAGTTCTAGCTTTCTTGGTCTTAAGGTCCTGCCAACCTTTAAGAAACTGATCTTCTTCTGTTTTCCAAGAACACAGCTTTCACAAATGTCTAGATCAACATTTTTAAGCTCTGGCAGTTTTCCCTTCGACTGAAGTATCTTCATCCCCTTTTGACTCATATGGCCGAGTCTACAGTGCCATAGTTGTGCTTGATTTTCTGCTTCAGTAGAGGCAATAATGTCTGCAAATCTTGTGGTCATATACAAGGTGCCAGTTTTCTTTCCACGAGCCAAAACCATTGCTCCCTTTGAGACCTTCCACATACCTCCAGAAAAAAGGATTGAATGACCACTCTCATCAAGTTGTCCGACTGAGATCAACTTCTTCTTTAGTCCAGGAACATGCCTTACATTTTGCAAGTTCCATGTAGATCCATTCATTGTCTTGATCTGCACTTCTCCTATACCCACAATCTCCATTGGTTGTCCATCGGCCAGATAGACTACACCGTGATCTCCAGCAACATAGTTTTGCATCATCTCATGGTGTGGTGTACAGTGGAATGAAGCACCAGAATCAAGAATCCAATCATCAATTGGACTTTGTACAGCAAGAATCAAAGCGTCTTGCACCTCATCTGTGGTAGCGTTTGCAGAGTCAGCTTCAGGTTTTTTCGGTTTTGTGCAATTCCTCATGAAATGACCAGGTTTGCCACAATTCCAACATTCAACCTGCTTTCTGGGTCCAAACTTGCTTTTACTTCTGTATCTTGATTTGGATCTGCCTCTGGATAAGCCTCTATCCTTGTCTCCTCCCTCGAGTGTTAATGTTGAGAGCTGATCCTGAACTTGAACTTTCACCTGAGTCTTTCCTTCGCACTTCTTCAGCTAAAATCAAGTCTCGGATGTCATCATATTTCAGTTTGGATTTTCCAGCTGAGTTGCTCACGGCTGTCCTCATACCTTCCCAACTGCTTGGAAGTGAAGCTAGCAAAATGAGTGCACGGATCTCATCATCAAACTCAATCTCTACAGATGACAATTGATTTGTGATGGTATTAAAGTTGTTGAGATGTTGTGTAACGGAGGTGCTTCTGTCATCTTCAAGTTGAACAACTTCTTCATCAGTGCACTTTATTGTTTGCGAGGGCTTCTCATACATCCCAGACAAGGCTTCCATTTCTTGCAGTGGATCTTTCTTTTGTAACATTGTGAGCAACTCTTCTTGATAAGGAACCGGATAATACCCAAAACTGTCTATCAAGAAGTGCCAATCTTCTTCTGGCATATTCTCGGTTTGCTCCCCAACAGAGGAAGATGAAGTTTCTTCCCATATAAATAGTCTTCAATTTGCATTTTCCAATATCCAAAATCTGTTCCATCAAATTTTTCAATTCCGCAGCCTTTATTTCATCTGCCATTTTTACACTTCTTGAATCTGTCAAATCTGACCTTACAGATGTGTCCGGAACGGCCAAAAATATTGGAAACGACACTGAGATCACCCAAATCGGACTTTGGATGGCTCAGATAACAATCAAAGTTTTGGATCAACAGACGGTGCAGATGAAGCCGCGTGTCAGGCCAGAATAGTGTCCGCGAAGCACTGAATCAAACCCAGAGTGATGACGTGGCTTTCTGACGTGCATCCACGTAAGCACTACGGGACCCACTTTGATGACGTGGCAGACACACGTAATTTCTGCTGACGTGGCAGTTGATGACGTGTCTGCTGACTGGTCTGATGACGTGGCGGATGACTGTGCAGAATTGCTGGCGTGCTGCTGACTGGCTGCTAGCGTGGCGGGTCAACCCGGTTCAGTTGCAGAATCAGGCGGGAAGACGCGTGTGGAGCGTGGCGAGTGGTGCGCGTGGGCAGCTGCGTCGGCGCGTGTTGGCGCGTGCGGGCATGCAGGACGTCGGTTCTTCTCCGGGTTTTCACCAGTGAATTTTCGTCTTCCCTTACACGATGGTATGTAAAAACACGTTTGGAGAACTTTGATTTTTGAGTTTGGATCAAACACCCTCTTTTTCAAGAACAAGCTCTGATACAGTTGTTGGGTAATTCCAGAACTCAAACACACAAATTTACGTGGTTCGGCAACTTGCCTACTCCACGGAGCTACTGGTTTGTAATCATCAAGAAGAAACAATACAAACAACAAAACAAGGAGGAGGAGAAAATCTTCTCTACTCAACTCAAGCTCTCTCTCACACGTTTTTCTCTCTGTGTTTTCTCTATCTGCGTTCTTCACACACCAACTTCCAGCTCTTCACAGAGCATACATATATATTAGCTAGGAGTGAAGGGCATAAATCATGCCATGATTTATGCCCACCGTTTGTGTCCTCCACCATGTGCCAAGTGGGAGATTAGGTATTCCCACTTGCATATGGTGGGACATTGTTTGTCTCCACTAACTAACACGATGTGCAGAACATGGATGCAGTCAGGACAGAATCAGTACCGGTTCAAGTGATGGAACAAAGCAATGCAGAACTTGACAGTTTGGCAGGGCATGCTGGGAGGATACAAGCGGGAGTTCGTGGCATGGAACTAGGTGCGGAGGAAGAGAGAATTTGTCGGAACTTAGCGGCAAATATAGCTAACTGTGGTTAGTTGGATTTAAATACGTGTTTAGTAAAAATTATTATTAAAATTTATATATAAAAAAAACATGTATAATTGTGTTTAAAAGTATGGTTGTGGTTGCTTTTCAGAATGATTTTCACTTGGAAATGCATTAAAATAATATTTTTTTTATTTTTTAAAAATTATTTTTGATATCAGCACATCAAAATGATTTGAAAACACCAAAAAAATATTAATTTAAAATAAAAAAAAATATTTTTTTTCAAAACTATTTTTGAAACGCAAAAACAAATAGGAAGAAACTCAATTAAAAATATATATGTAAAAACCACTTCACAAAAACTGCGTTTCAAACTTAATTTTTTAGTGGGTATCATAATATAAAATATAATTTAATTTATTACTAAATGCCTTATTATATTTGTTTCATTACAAACATAAAAACCAGTAGAAAACAAACGCAGCCTGAATTGGCTCCATAATCTCGAGAGGATCCTTTTAATACTTGTAGATGAAATCGCCCTTATCTTTTGGCACCTGTGATTGCTAATAGGGAGGAGGGCTGGGAATAATGGTCCCGGTAAAAAGCTATAGATGCGAGTTGCAGAGACTATTTGCTACGCGGTTTAATTATGTTTTTTTAAAAAATTAATTTTTTTAAATTAATATTTTAGTATTTTTAAATTATTTTGATATACTAATATTAAAATAATATTTTTTTAAAAAAATATTATTTTGATGTATTTAAATAAAAAACATTTTAAAAAGTAATCATTGCTACAATATTAAATACTACCAGAGTGTAGTAGATGTTACTTTTTAAAATAAAATATTAATTTGAAGCTAAAAAATATTTAAAAAATTTAAAAAACATAAATGGATAAAAATATTAAATGGAGTCGTAGTCCTTAGCTAAACTACAAAAACTACTAAGCTTTGAGCCTGGGGCTTTGCTGAGGGTTAAATAAAAAGCAAACAATTGCATTAAAAAAATCAACAATGTTATTTTTTACTGTATGCAATGAGATATTTGAAAAGAAAACTAGACTGGTATATTAAAATAAATTAATTGACAACTATAATTGTTAATAAATTAAAAAAACAAAAAATTGGTGTCACATGTTTGACCAAGTGGATACACTAAAAACTCTGCCTCACTCAAATAGCAATCTGAGTTTTTCATTATTATAGTCTTGTCTAACCATAGTTTAAATATAAAAACAAAAATTATCAAAGAACTAAAAAGAAATAAGGGAGTGAAATGAAAAGATAACGACAAATTATATCGACCTAAGTTAACATATAAAATATATAACACATGTAATGAATACAACTATAATAAGTTAACCCAACTAATAATTTGTCCTTCTTTTATTCTCTTTTCAGTTGGATTTTTATTGGATCTTAATTGACCACAAATCAAATTAATTCTAGATGCAAATAAAAGAGTTATAAAATAATTTAAACAAAAACTTTGAAAATAATTTAGAAAAAATAAGGGACCGAAAAAGTCTAAATTTATAAACTGGAGGATTAAAGTGTATTTTTAACGTCAACTTTAAAACCACAATCCATTTTCAGTGTCTTTTTTAAGTTGGTCCCTTTCTTTTAATTTTGTTCCTAGCAAATAAATTTAAAACAATTAGGAGTTAATTTTGCAATCAAATGATTCAATTGAAAAAAAAAAAAGTTAAGAAATCAAAGTGAAAAATCTAAAAAGGCTCCGCTCCAGTCTTCAAATCCAACCTCATGGGTTGACTCGGGACCCGGTCGATCTGGTGACTGGACCAGTCCGGGTTTATTAAAAAACCAGTCAGTATAATAACTCGGTAAAAACCGGTCGACCCGGGCGGCCCAGGCAAACTCGGACAAGACCTGGTTTATATACACACACACACTGATAAATCTTGTGCGGGTCCCTTTGGTAATAGGTTTGCAGCTAGTATGAATAACATTAGCTTTGTAACTCCTCCATCTTTGGATATCCTTCAAGCTTACTATTAAAAAATTGAAAAACTAATTAAACTAGAAAAAAATATAAAATAACTAATTAAAAAAACCAAACCATAAAAAAAAACTGATTAAATCGATTAGAATTTTAAAAAACCGACCAGTTCGGTCTCTGTTTTATAAGCCTAACCGGAAAAAAACCGAGTCAAACTGGAAAAAACCAAGCAAAAGTGGAAAAAACCGAGCCAAACCGGAAAAAACCAAGCCAAACTGGAAAAAACCGAGTCAAACGAAAAAAATTGAGCCAAACCGGAACTGGTCGGTTTGAACCGGTTTTTATTCTAAAATAACCGAACCAAAACAGGTTAGTTTGAATCGGTTTCAGTTCAGTTTTGTTTTTTTTTCAAATTTTAATTTGATTTTTTTTTTGATAAAAATCAAACCAAACTGAAAATAATCTTCCCTTACCATAATACTTTAACTTCCATACGTCATTTCACTTCTTTTTTCAAAATATTAAAACCACGTCCGGAAAAAAAAAAAAAACTCTCTATGTGTAACTTTTGTTTTATATACTTTTAAAAATATATTTATTTTATTTCTTAAAACTTTCTATTATTTTAATATATTAATATATAAAAAAAAATCATTCTAATATATTTCTTTCTCCAGATCCTTTGCAAAGTTTCCACGAGAGCTAGGTCCACACGTTAACAAACAATTGGGTCGAACAGGTTACTGCTACCAAAGTCTTCCAAGTCAAGGGATATCCATTATTATTTTTTGCTTCAACTCCATTATTGTTTTTCCTCGAACCGTTCTTCTCTCTTTGCTATTACTGTAACAATCTCTTCCACATTATACCATTCTCTGTTCCCAGTAAATTATTTCTTAAGACCATATACTCTTCTCTTGCCTGTGCTTTCTGCTCTTTTTTTCTGATCACTGCTCAGGGCAAGGCAGCTCTTGCAGGGCATCTTGAATCCAGGTTAAGTATTTTTACTTCATCTTCTTCGTCTGTTGGTGTTCCTGTTTTTCTCCTGCAACTATTGCTTGAATCTTTTTTAAGTAAAGGACAGGTTGTAGGATAACAATAACAAGGTGAATAATAATAATTTTTTCTCTCAGATCCCTGTTCTTTACTGATGGCTTAAGCGAACCAGTAACCAGACACTTGAAGAACCTCATTTTGCTGCCAGAAACATTCAGGTAAACTATTTATCTTTTTGTTGCTTGATTCATTCAAGTAAAACAGGTTATTAAATTACCAAGGGTTGTAATTTTTGCATATTATTTAATTAAGTATCTTGATCCACCAAAATTTATTGCCTACTAATCAGTAAAATGAATTAAAATTGCTATTAATTGTGACTAAATGATCTCGAGAAAATAGTGAAGGAAAGTGCCCAATTAAAATAAGTATTTCATCATCTGTGGAAAAAAATAAACGTAACCTTTTATTTTTTTTCTCCTCCTATAAACGCCAAGGACTTTGTATTTCAAGTTCCCTTCATCTTAATTAATAAATCATTTTCTTGTGTTTATTCCTAACAATATTATAAAGATTATGCGTGCTTACAATTTTTAAGAAGCTTAAAATATGAAAAATACTTTTTTAAAATTGTATTTTATTAATCATTATATTCTTCTTTAAATAAAGAAGCTTAAAATATGAAATATATTAGAATCTTAATCTCTTTTATTAATTATATTCTATTCTTTAATTTTTAAAATTTATTTATAATAAAGTTATATTTTATTAATCATTATATTTTAATTTTTTGTACAAATAATTCTTAATATTTAAGATTCATTAAGTTTTTAATATGTTTGCTTACATATAAATTATAATTATAATTAAAATAAAATAAATTGAATAAAATTATTTAATTTATTATTAATTTAATAAATTAATTAATTTATATTTAAATATTAAACACGCAATTCAATATGTCATGACTCTACTGGAAAATTGATAAAACATTGACGGGTCCAAGCGTTAACATTTTTTATTTCAATATATTAATATAAAAAAAAATCATTCTAATATATTTCTTTCTGCAGATCCTTTGCAAAGTTTCCACAACAACTGCGTCCACGCGTTAACATTATTGAGGTGGAACAGGTTACTGTTGATCATTGTACTGAAAACACAAAAAAGAAAAAATCAAACAGAGATTTTGCTTCCCCTCCATTCTTGTTTTCTCCTGAACCGCTCTTCTCTCTGTGCTATTACTGTAACAATCTCTTCCACATCTCATCTCATTATACCATTCTCTGTTCCCAGTAAATTGTTTCTTAAAACCATATACTCTTCTCTTGCCCGTGCTTTCTGCTCTTTTTTTCTGAATACTGCTCAGGCAAGGCAGCTCTTGGAGGACATCTCGAATCCAGGTAAAGTATTTTTACTTCATCTTCTTCGTCTTGTTGGTGTTCCTGTTTTTCACCTGCAACTATTGCTTGAATCTTTTTAAGTAAAGGACACGTTGTTGTAGGATAACAATATCAAGGTGAATAATTTAATTTTTTACTCATAAGAAAAATTTTAATGTAAGGTATTTAGATACACAAAGGCTTGTAATATGGGAAAAAATAGAGAATGAAGTCTAATTCCTTTACATTAATTTTTTTAAAAATTATTAAAATGATATAAAAACACCCAAGGAGATCATGTGTATATATTTGGATAGATATTAAAATAAAATAGTTTAGATATTAAATAAATTAGTAGAATTAATTGTTGATTTTCCATAAAATTTACGGATTGTATTTTTTTATATATAGATTATTGATTAGATTTATTAAAAATTATATTATGAATCACATAGAAAAAAAAAACTAATTGAAACCCTTTAAATAAATCAAGTTTTAGAATCATATAATATCAACTGTTAAATTAGGCTATAGATTTTGTATGAATATTGAGGTTGAATATAAATAGGACTTTCTTAATATATATTTAATGAATGTCAATTTAGTATTTTGAGATGAACTGTTGCTTTGAATTTTTATGTACTAATTTTAACTTTAAGAATAAAAAAATGTTTGCAAGCCATAGGGTTTATGGTGAAAATTAAGATTATTTCTGTAAAAAAAACTTAATGTTAAAGAGATAAATATTATGATTTTATGTGCTCTTACGAAATTATATGAAGCATATATATTATATATCAAGTTGTCATGCACATGACATAACTAATTACCGATAATTTAAACCACGTGGGAAACACTATGCAAGTCTACAGTGTTTTTCCAATTTTTTCTTTATTACCTATATAATAATATATATAATAATTTATTACTAAATAAACTAAAATATGTTTGTTGAAAATTATGCAGTTGTACTGTTTATCCTTTTATATTTTAATATGGATAATATTTTTTTTTTTTTAAGATTTGCTATAAATTTAATAGAAAATAAATATTGAATCCTTCATGTTCTATGTTATGGGTTTTTGTTGTTATGGTTGAATATAAATTTATGAAAAAATAAATATTAAATCTATTTGAGTTTATAGTCTAGATTCACCTCACATGTTTTACTGTGAGTAGCACTGTTTACTTTATTTTTTATTTTTATTTAAGGTTTGTTATAAATTTAAGATAAAAAAAATATTAAACTTGATTGAGTTTATGATCTAGTTACGGGTTTTTTTTTAAGATTGAATATAAATTTAAGAAAAAACAATATTGAACCCGGTTAATATTTTTAATTTAATATGCTAATTTTATAAAAAAATCTAAAACTTTTGTAAGGAACAAAAAGAAAAAGAGGCTTGGATTCAGTTCTATTTCCATTATGTAGATCATTAAAACCGTTTTGATTTGTTGTTGAAAAATTAAAATTATTTCTTATTTAAACTTTTGTTTTGATTGGTCCATAATTCATTGGTTTTTTCCTTCTATTAATTGAACATACAACTTTCTGATGTTAACTCCCTCCATTAAGAGTAACTTCCTTTGATTTTTATTAAATGTTACTTTGAATTTCTATTTTTTAATAGGGCATCGTGTTGACATATCTTTTTCTTTTTTCTTTTCTATAGAGCCACTGATCAAAATGAGTCGACCAAATGATCCTTCTTTTAGGGAATATGTTGAAAAGATGGATGGTGGTGGCATGACGTGTACATTTTGTGGGCATTTTTTTTCCGAAGGTACTTCCATTACGAGGATCAAATTGCATTTGGCAAGAAAGAAAGGGCGTGGTGTTAAAATTTGTGAAAACGTTCCACCAGAAGTTCATGATGCAGCTTGTGAAGCAGCAGTTGATAATAGCCCTCCAAAAAAGAAACTTAAAACTGTTGCGGGCTCAAGCAGTAACGAGGCCGCTAATGCAATTTCAGCTTCAACGCAAGAACAGAACAATGAAGTGACGCATGTAGAGATGGCACAACAAGGAGGACCTTTTTTCACTGGAGAACTTGCATGGGCAAATGATTTGATTGGAGCGGCTGAACTTGTGCAGCTGGAGAGAGGTAGTTCTCATGAGCCTCGAGGAGATTCATCCCGACCAACAGATGATCAACTCTGTTCGCCATCAGTAAACAATGATGCCAATATGAACGATGTGCAGAACATGGATGCAGTCAGGACAGAACCAGTCCCGGTTCAAGTGATGGAACAAAGCAATGCAGAACTTGACAGTTTGGCAGGGCATGCTGGGAGGATACAAGTGGGAGTTCATGGCATGGAACGAGGTGCGGAGGAAGAGAGAATTTGTCCTTTTTTCACTGGAGAACTTGCATGGGCAAATGATATGATTGGAGCGGCTGAACTTGTGCAGCTGGAGAGAGGTAGTTCTCATGAGCCTCGAGGAGATTCATCCCGACCAACAGATGATCAACTCTGTTCTCCATCCGTAAACAATGATGCCAATATGAACGATGTGCAGAACATGGTTGCATTCAGGATAGAACCAGTACCGGTTCAAGTGTTGGAACAAAGCAATGCAGAAGTTGACAGTTTGGCAGGGCATGCTGGAAGGATACAAGTGGGAGTTCATGGCATGGAACAAGGTGCGGAGGAAGAGAGAATTTGTCCGAACTCAGCGGCAAATGGCATGGAAAACACTGGTGATGGATCTAGTCATCATTCCAGGAGACTAATGATTGATGCACATGATAGTACAGGGGAAGCTACACAAAGAATAGATCTAGTGCAACGATTAGAAGGGGAAACTTGGGGTCAGATGAATGCAATCTCTGCTTTTTTAATGGGGGAGGAGGACGTGGAGAACAATCGTGGAAGATTAGTGCAGCCTGGCACAGGAGCTAGCTCTTCTGGAGGGGTTGCATGCAACACAAATGAGATTAAAGGAGATGCACTGCTAACGAGAAAAATGGTGGGTCAAGCATTCGAAGATTATAAGAAGACTATCTCATCTTTGTTGATGCGCAATGAAGTTTCAAGTATTGGCATCTATGGGATGGGCGGGGTGGGAAAGACGACATTGATGACACATATACATAATCAGCTTCTAGAAAGACGAGACACACATGTTTACTGGATTACTGTTTCACATGATACCAACATTAATAGATTGCAGACAAGTCTCGCAAGACTTATTGGCTTAGATCTTCCCAGTGAAGAAGAGAAGCTGCATAGAATGGTCGCATTGAACAAAGAATTAATGAAGAAACAGAAATGGGTTCTGATTTTAGATGATTTGTGGAAGGCTTTTGACCTACAAAAACTGGGAGTTCCTGACCAAGTTGAGGGATGCAAGCTGATTCTTACAACTCGATCAGAAAAGGTTTGTCAAGAGATGAAAACCCAACACACGATCAAAGTGCAGCCTATTTCGGAGGAAGAAGCTTGGACTTTGTTTACTGAGAGACTTGGAGATGACATAGCACTTTCTTCAGAAGTTAAACGAATTGCTGAGGATATTGTAATGGAATGTGATGGTTTGCCATTGGGAATTATTACAATGGCAGGAAGCATGAGGGGAGTGGAGGAGCCATATGAGTGGAGAAATACATTGAAGAAATTGAAAGAATTAAAATGTAGGGAAATGAAAGATGATGTATTCCCGTTATTGAGATTTAGTTATGATCAGCTAAATGATTTAGCATTACAACAATGTCTCTTGTATTGTGCATTCTTTCCTGAAGATCATGAGATTGAAAGGGAGGAGCTGATAGGTTATTTGATCGATGAGGGAATAATTGAAGAAATGAGGAGCAGACAAGCAGCATTTGACGAGGGCCACACGATGCTTGATAAACTTGAAAAAGTCTGTTTATTGGAAAGAGTTAGTTATGGTAATTGTAGATATGTCAAGATGCATGACTTGATTAGGGACATGGCCCACCAAATACTCCAAACTAACTCTCCAGTCATGGTTGTGAATTTTGGTAGAAGATTACCAGATGTTGATATGTGGAAAGATAATCTAGCGAGAGTCTATATGAAGGATTGTTATTTGGAGGAAATTCCTTCTAGTCACTCACCAAGATGCCCCAATCTTTCAACTCTATTGCTAAGTGATAATAAAGGGTTGCAATTTATTGCAGATTCTTTTTTCACACATTTGCATGGGCTCAAGGTTCTTGATCTGTCTCGTACTTGCATCACGGAATTGCCTGATTCTGTCTCTGAATTGGTGAGTCTCACTGCATTATTGCTCGAAGAATGTGAGAATTTAAGGCATGTACCATCATTAGAAAAGCTCAGAGCACTGAAGAGGCTAGATCTCTCTGGTACTACGGCACTTGAAGAGATACCTCAAGGCATGCAATATCTATCCAACCTGAGGTATTTGAGGATGAATGGATGTGGTGAAAAGGAGTTTCCTAGTGGGATATTACCTAAACTTTCTCACCTGCAAGTCTTCATATTAGAGCAGTGGATTAATTATGATGTTTCCTCTTTGATAGAGCATTCAATTGAACTGGAGGTCATCCACATTGTAGATTGCGATAGCATTGTGAGCGTGATTTCATCTTCTTGGTTCTGCCCTTCTCCAACACCATTGCCATCTTATAATGGTGTATTTTTTGGTCTTAAAGTGTTCAGTTGCTATGGATGTACTAGTATGAAGAAGTTGTTCCCTCTTGCCTTGCTGCCAAACCTCTTCAACCTAGAAAAGATTACAGTTGCAAAATGTCATAATATGGAGGACATAATTTATGGAACAAGATCAAATGAAGAACAGGATATGGGTGAAGAAAGCGGCAGCAACAAAAACGAATTCAAACTCCCGAAGTTAAGATATCTGGCATTGAAAGATTTACCAGAACTGAAAAGAATTTGTAGTGCAAAACTTATTTGCGATTCTCTCCAACAAATTGAAGTAAGGAATTGCAACAACATTGAGAGCCTGGTTCCATCTTCTTGGATTTGCCTCGTAAACCTAGAGCAGATTACAGTTGCAGGATGTGAGAAGATGGAGGAGATAATTGGTGGAACAAGATCAGATGAAGAAAGCGGCAGCATCAACACCGAATTCAAGATCCCAAAGTTAAGATATCTGGCATTGAAAGATTTACCAGAACTGAAAAGAATTTGCAGTGCAAAACTTATTTGCGATTCTCTCCAACAAATTGAAGTAAGGAATTGCAACAACATTGAGAGCCTGGTTCCATCTTCTTGGATTTGCCTCGTAAACCTAGAGCAGATTACAGTTGCAGGATGTGAGAAGATGGAGGAGATAATTGGTGGAACAAGATCAGATGAAGAAAGCGGCAGCAGCAACAACACCGAATTCAAACTCCAGAAGTTAAGATCTCTGGCATTGATAGATTTACCAGAACTGAAAAGAATTTGCAGTGCAAAATGGATTTGCGATTCTCTCCAACAAATTGAAGTAAGGAATTGCGATAGCATGGAGATTTTGGTTCCATCTTCTTGGATTTGCCTCGTAAACCTAGAAAGGATTACAGTTGCAGGATGTGAGAAGATGGAGGAGATAATTGGTGGAACAAGATCAGATGAAGAAAGCAGCAGCAACAACACCGAATTCAAACTACAGAAGTTAAGATATGTGGAATTGAAAGATTTACCAGAACTGAAAAGAATTTGCAGTGCAAAATGGATTTGCGATTCTCTCCAACAAATTGAAGTAAGGAATTGCGATAGCATGGAGATTTTGGTTCCATCTTCTTGGATTTGCCTCGTAAACCTAGAAAGGATTACAGTTGCAGGATGTGAGAAAGTCGAGATAATATGTGGAACAAGATCAGATGAAGAAAGCAGCAGCAGCAACACCGAATTCAAACTCCAGAAGTTAAGATATGTGGAATTGAAAGATTTACCAGAACTGAAAAGAATTTGTAGTGCAAAATGGATTTGCGATTCTCTCCAACAAATTGAAGTAAGGAATTGCAAACACATGGAGAGCTTGGTTCCATCTTCTTGGATTTGCCTCGTAAACCTAGAACAGATTACAGTTGCAGGATGTGAGAAGATGGAGGAGATAATTGGTGGAACAAGATCAGATGAAGAAAGCGGCAGCAATAACACCGAATTCAAACTCCCAAAGTTAAGATCTCTGGCATTGAGTCAGTTACCAGAACTGAAAAGAATTTGTGGTGCAAAACTGATTTGCGATTCTCTCCAACAAATTGAAGTAAGTTACTGCAATAACATGGAGAGCTTGGTTCCATCTTCTTGGATTTTCCTCGTAAACCTAGAAAAAATTACAGTTAGAGGAGGTAAGAAGATGAAGGAGATAATAGGTGGAAAAAGATCAAATGAAGAAAGCAGCAGCAACAACACCGAATTCAAACTCCCAAAGTTAAGATCTCTGGCATTGTTTGAATTACCAGAACTGAAAAGCATTTGTAGTGCAAAACTGATGTGCGAATCTCTCCAACAAATTGAAGTATGGAATTGCAACAGCATGGAAAGCTTGGTTCCATATTCTTGGATTTTCCTCGTAAACCTAGAAGAGATTACAGTTGCTGGATGTAAGAAGATGAAGGAGATAATAGGTGGAGCAAGATCAGATGAAGAAAGTAGCAACAACAACACCGAATTCAAACTCCCAAAGTTAAGATATGTGGAATTGAAAGGTTTACCAGAACTGAAAAGAATTTGTAGTGCAAAATTGATGTGCGATTCTCTCCAACAAATTGAAGTACAGAATTGCAACAGCATGGAGATCTTGGTTCCATCTTCTTGGATTTGCCTTGTAAACCTAGAAAAGATTAGAGTTGTAGGATGTCAGAAAGTGGAGGAGATAATAGGTGGAACAAGATTAGATGAAGAAAGCAGCAGCAGCAACACCGAATTCAAACTCCCAAAGTTAAGAGAATTGGAACTGAGTTGTTTACCAGAACTGAAAAGAATTTGTAGTGCAAAGCTAATTTGCGATTCTCTCCAAAAAATTGAAGTAACAAATTGTGAGAAGCTGAAAAGGATGACAATTTGTCTTCCATCTCCCCCTTCTATTGGAAAAATGTATATATATCCAAAAAAATGGTGGGACTCAGTGGAGTGGGAGCATCCTAACGCTAAGGATGTCCTTCGTCCCTTTATAGAGTTTTTGTAGGAAATGACTCCGCCTTCAATATAATATAATATATATTGAATTAATTACAGGTAATTCCTTTCTTTCTCTCACAATCTTAATTTAATTTGAATGAATTATTAGCCTCAACCACATCCATGTAATGATTGCTGTGTGTTTATATTAAATTTGACCCACAAGTTTGATTAACCTAATGATTTTATTTTATCTTTTATATTTGTCCCTTTAATTAAATATTATCTAAAACTCCTCTTTTTATTTATTATTTATAGGAAGATTCTTAATTTGTTTATATATGTGGGATTGGATTTAAAGACGAGATTTTAAATGAGAATTTGATTAGCTTTAAAGTTTGTGCCTTTTTAATAATTTGATAATCTTTTTGTAGATAATTTGACAGCCGGTGAAGGATTCCAAACCGCTTATTTAATAAAGATTTGGAAGAAAGCATATTGTCTCTTTTGGATTCCCTTGACCTGCAGAATGTTTGCTGTTAAGGCATTTCAAGGAGAGATGATCCACACTCTGCATAGCTTCGGGCATGGAGACCCCCTGGCACAAGAAGCGGTGAATTCTCCAGTAATCCTAATTTCTCGTCTCGTGTCAGACAAATTCATATAATGCCTTTGAATTGAGCGCCAAATTTATTATCGCTGTGGGATATCTGGGTACATAGCCTCTCTCTGTCTTTCTGAATCTTTCTGTCAGCTTATAACCAATTCTCTTCCTGATTCAAGCCTTGTTGTCTGCATTAAGTTTGATCCACAAGGAAACAAAAGAATGTAGTGCAGTGGGAGCATCCTGATGTTAAGGATGTCCTTCATGGCCTTGCATGGTTGTGGGACATCATTAAGGAAGACCCCTTGCGGCTTGGTAAGCATTATATATGTTTTAGTTTTGAATTATTGGCTTTAATTCTGATTGATTTGTATGAATATTTCAGATATGCCAAAAAAAAATAAGGGTAGGAATTGATTGGTTGAGATGGATAGTATTTTTGAGTGAACCCACAAAAAAAAATGGAAGTTAATTAATTTTTATAATTTGATTGGTTTCAAAGTTTATGGCTTTTAATTACTTGGTTATCTTTTTGCAGGACGCTGGTGAAGGACGACAAGCCTCTAATTTATGAATGAATAAGGGTAGGAAAGAAAGCATGCTCTGAATCATTCTTACACTGTTTCAGTTATGCCCTGTTCTGCTCATGGTGATAGAGAGGCTTCTAAGTTGATAAGTACTATCGTTGGGGTTTTTGAGGCTTGTGATTCACTTGTTCTCATGCATAGAGATCCTAAGCCTGACAACTTATTGTTTCGTAGTGTGCAAAAACATCTTCAAATGGGACCCAAACTCTTGTGTCCTTCCGTCCCTGCACTGGTCTGTCATGTCAAGGTAGTTCAAAGCTATCAACTACGTATGTGATAGCCCAGCTCCTCTAGAATATCCTGCGTCAGACTTCTTTCCGTAAGTGTTTTCTAGACTTTGAAGCACCTACTGTTCAACTTGATTGTTCATCCTGTATCACTCTGGGTGTGTTTTGATTGTAACCTTCTTCATTATTTCAATGATCACTGTCAATCATCATCTGTGTTAATCATCATCTATTTCATTATTCACTAAAAATGATAAGCACATTTTTGGGTTGAAATTAGCTCTGCATTTCCCAATGAATTTAGTATCAAGCCCGTAAGAAATGAACAGTAATCTACTCAAGCTTAGTTACCGAATGTTGAAGTCTACTAATGATTTTTTTTATTTTTTTCCAGGAGCAGCATGCAATCAAACATCATTTAGCTTTCCACTAATGAGAGGCACACCAAGATATCTACCCAACTGGAACTCAGAGATTTCCATTACAGCACAAAAACGCTCACATTTTGCTGGATTGCGCCTTGTATAAGCAAGATAACTGATAGATGAAATGGGCTGGGAAACCAATACAGATCTGCTGAACAATAAACCTTTTCGAAAGATCATTTGCCTAGAAAGATGTATAAGTTCATGAATAGTTAAAATGACTTCAAGTTCTCTTTCGACTATTCGTGAATTAGATTTTAATTACTTTGTAATCTTTTCTCCCCGCATGTAATGAGATTGATGAATAAAAAGAATTGTCTTCCTCCAAGTATCTCTCCCTCTTTCTTAACAAGTTAGAAGCTTGAACAATTATTTGCTTTTCAAACTCTGACGAGATCCATCAGCAAAATTCATGTGGTCATCGATGAAAGACAAGTGATATAGAATTTATATGCTTTACCTTGTAATTAAACTAAATAAACAATTAATCTAAACCAACATGAAGTGATTTTATTCATATCATGAAGTGATTTTCGTTGGAATTCATGTCTTTACCACCTCTCATGGATGAGATTTTTCTGATGGATCTTGGATATTGAAATTGTTCAACATTTTGCTCCCCTTTCTCTCAAATTATTATGCTATATGTCAAGATTTTTCTAAAATGAAAATCTTAGGGAGACGAAAGCCAATAAAAATTTGCATACAGGCAAAACAAATCCCAACCTATTGGCTCTTAGTCGATTCTAAAGCAACGAAAGATTTGGCAGAACAAAATGTGATTTCTTCTCGGATATTTAAAGGACATGCCGCGATTTCCTTGCGCAGTGATCAAAACTGGTTTGCCCTTGGTCCCTTTACAAGTACAAATGTAGAACAGGTCCTAAATATCAAATAATTTGATAGATGAAAGCGTTCCAAGTTTTTGAGACTCTTAAGAAGTGGGAGCACTATATGATGAAATTTTAAAATAATCAGAAATAAAATGCATGCAAGACGGTAACTTCCTTGCGGCAGTTCCCAATGAAAATGGT
The DNA here is from genome assembly GCA_007827005.2 of Populus simonii. Classification (NCBI taxonomy): domain Eukaryota; kingdom Viridiplantae; phylum Streptophyta; class Magnoliopsida; order Malpighiales; family Salicaceae; genus Populus; species Populus simonii. Next base: position 600,139 of record CM017482.2, read on the forward strand.
GTATAAGATTGGAATTTAGAATATAATTATTAATATTTTAAGTAGAAGAGTAGCCTAAAAAGTCTTCCAAGCTATTGGTGACCAATGTACCAAAAACACAAAAAAGAAAAAATCAAACAGAGATTCTGCTTCAACTCCATTATTGTTTTTTCTTGAACCTTTCTTCTCTCTGTGCTATAACTGTAACAATCTCATCCACATATCATCTCATTATACCATTCTCTGCTCCCAGTAAATTATTTCTTAAGACCATATAATCTTCTCTTGCCTGTGCTTTCTGCTTTTTTTTTTTTCTGATTGCTGCTCAGGCAAGGCAGCTCTCGCAGGACATCTTGAATCCAGGTAAAGTATTTTTACTTCATCTTCATCTTCAAGTAATTATAAATAGGGTTTTTTATGGGTGGATTGTTGTTTAATCATTAATTTAAATAATTCATTTTAAGGTATGGCAAAAGATTAAAATGGCGGGTTGCTTGACATGGAAGCCAAGTATTTATAAAAAATCTTTTTTGATAACTAAAAAGATTTTTAGATATTTAAATAATTAATTTTAGAGAGAAAAATTGTGCAATAATTTTTTTTTTAAAAAAATCTTTAAATAAACTCAGCGAATATTAGATTTAAAGAAGTGATCTCAGCCTGTTAGAAGTGAGGAATGGATTCATGTGTGAGTCTAGACCAAAAGCCTAGATGGGTGAACACAGGTGCTTGGACCCAAGGCACCAGGCCACGGGCCTACTGCCTTTTTTGAGCCCAAGTTCGAGCCCGATGCCTTTTTGTGCCCAGGAGCGCCTCCTTTTTCGGTGACAGTCTTGTGCCCAGGCTAAGCCTGGACCGGTGATGTTCTGGGCTTGGCATGAATAAATCCTTATCCATCAATAGCGTAGAAACTTTTAAGGCAGTGGTGGTTTGTTCCTGCGACTCGCTAAAGTTGGATAGAGAAATTATATAATGATATTTTAGAGAGAAAAGGAAGATAGAATCTATCACGCTTCCCAATTGAGCTCTGCCCTAGAGCGGGTTCACCTTGCAGAAGAGAGTAATACATCACTCAGACAGTCTTTCGAGGGTTTAAAAACAAAAATGGTTATTTTAAAGACCAAGCTAGCGACCGCCAAGGCAGAAGAGAAGGATACCAGGGGAGGAGAAGAAGGAAACAGAGAGTTGAGAGAAGAAACGATTCTGTTATTGTTAGAGTATGCAATAACTCAGTCAAATATTTGTTAAGAGAATCAAGGGAGAAGTTGAAGAAATCAGATCAGGATGACAACTGTGCAGCAACCAAATCACTTCCAGATTTTTCTCACTCTGTTGTAATTAAAACAACAGATTAATGTTAGCTGTAAATTCTTTATTTGTACTCCTTGATTTTCTATAATTGGTTACATGTAATACTCTATAAATACGTTGAATAAAAAGTAAATGGTAGGCAAGCCAACAAGTTCAAACTCTCTCAATCTTTTCTATTTCCTCTGTTTATTTTCATTTTACATGATATCAGCTGGTAACAAGGCACACGCCTGATCCTGATACACGCTTCTGTTGGGTTGGTTGCCATTAATGTACAGCAACCATTAATGGACGGCACTGTCCATTGACAAATGCAGCAGCCCTTCCGGAATGTCAAACGTTGGCAGCCACCATTGTTGAAGAGCTGGAGTTGGCAGCCACCATTATTGACCAAAGAACAAGTGGAGCAGCACCATGGATGCCTATAAATAGACGCATACGGTTGAGAGCAAAATGAGAGAGTTAAGAGAAGGAAAGTAGAGCCAAAGATGTGAGAGATGTAGGAGAGAGTGGGCTGCCAAGGCAGCCAGCAGTAGCTGCCATTGCAGCACTGAGAAGAGAGAATAGAGTGAGGTTGAGAGTTGCTAAAGAGGGGATGATTCCTCCTCCTCTATTGTTGTAAATCTTGTACTCTCCCTATATAATGCAATGGCTTCTCCCGTGGATGTAGGCGGTTTGCCGAACCACGTTAAATATTGTGTCAGTGTGCTTAGCCTCCAATGGGCAATTATCAGAACATCACCGGTCGGAATTCCCAACAATTGGTATCAGAGCTGATGGTTTAAGTGGTGTTTGATTTTTTGCTCAAAAATGAAAGTTCTCCAAATGGTGTTTTGACCATACCACTGTGTAGAGGAGGCCGAGACGAAGCCACTGGTGAAAACGGCGTCAAAATCGGACGTCAGACATGGCCGCACTCTCCCTCACTCTCCGGCAAGGCGTCTGCCCACGCGCGCAAACGCGCCCCACGCGTCTTCTTCGCCCGGATGAGTTGACCCGACCCGAATACCAGTTGACCCGACCCATGTGACTGACCCGGATAAGATGACGTCAGCATGGCGTAAAAGTGACGTCAGCATGAACAGTAGACATGCTAGGGATGACATTAGCATGATGTAATTGTGACATCAGCATGTACAGTAGCATGGCCCATGATGACATCAGCCTGATGTAATGGTGATGTCATCATGCACAGTAGGCATGCCATGTCAGCAGCCACGTCATCCCAGTCAGCAGACATGTCAGCATAGTGGGACCCACCTGCCACATCATCAGCCGCGAGCCAAGCCAAGCCAAGCCAAGCCGAGTGAGCCAAGCCGAGTGAGCTGAGCCGAATGGAGCCGAGCCGAGCCGCGAGCCGAGGGACAGGATCAAGTGTAGCTGATCCTACGTGCAACCGGATCTGAGATTGAATCTGAGCCGTTGATCAGGCCAGAATTGTTTTGATCAAATCTTAGCCGTCTGAAGTGCGATTTGGACGATTTCAGACTTGTTTCCAGCTAATTTGATCGTTCCGGATGCAATGGTATGGTCCGATCGTTGAGATTTGAGACCAAAAATGGCGGTGGTGAATTAACAAAAGAGATTGCCCGATCAGGAGGCATCTGAAGGTCATCATGGTGGTCGATGGAGATGAAGAAGAAGAATACTCACATGTTTACCCAATTACATGTGTTGAACTGCTAAGTGGGGAAGTTTTCAGTTGCCTTGAAGGAAGACAAAATTGGGACACTCTGGACACCCGATCATGTGGATAATTTGAGGTGAAGAGTGGAAATTGATGAAGACCAATCTTGACGAATCTAAGAACTGGTAGTCTCGCCAGATGTTGAGAAATCAGGTATACAACCAGGATACCCCAGATCACTTATGAAGGAAAGCCGCAACAAAGCTAGCAAATGGTTGTATATACGAAAAGGCAGTACGGTGGATAGATACGTTCTAAGAAGTTCTGTCTAGGAGATTGGGTTTTAAGCGGGACCAGTGTGACCCCTCCAAATCTTTCCTGGGAACTTGCTTAGTTGAAGGATCATCCACACAGTACTATTTTTGTATATGTAACAGTTTGTAATGAAACTGTTGAAGACTAGCAAGACGACGGCACAAAGGAACAGTTGGGTTCCGTATGTTCAAGGATCTGATGGAGTGGTGATTTCTCTAAAGAAGTTAGATTCGGTGACTGTAATTTCTCGAAGGGAGAATTAATGAAGACCCTGATAATGGAAGAGAAATACAACAAGGGATAAAGATTGGCACCCTATTTTGACTTAGATAAATGTTGTGACATGATGAGCTGCTGTCAAACATAAAAGCAAAGAATAGGGAGAAATCTGGAGAACCGAAATTGCACGAGAGCACACGGAGATTGTGCAGGAGTACCCGGAGGATCCAACGAGGTACTGCAATGAGACAACAGATGCAAGGAGAAGAAGAGTTCACAGATGAAGCTCAGAGCAGAGACTGTGTGAAAAAGTTGTACAACAGGAAGTCTCTTGTGCTCTTGATAAAGGCAACAAGCGAGGACCTTTCCAATGCATGCAAGGATGGAAAGATGAGCTGTTGCAGAAGCACCTAATTAAAGGGGTGCGACCGCCGATGAAAGGCGAAGACACCAAAGAGAGTTGGTGTGGGTGGAGCTATCAAGCAGAAAGGCATAGAAGCTCCAAACATAGAAAATGAGATGGTAGATTGCGAAGAGTGCACCGCAACTCTCTCTTTCTATGTGATCAGTGGCAGCGATCTCTCCCAAGTCCACATGGTGGTAGAGAATCTTAGAGTCACTGGAGACATCCTCGATGAAGGAGGATGTGACCGCTTCATGACGGACGGAGACACCTCAGGCAAGAAGGTGTGTGGGCTATGAAACTAGCCCAAGTACAAGTACAAACCGCCGCATGACAACAGGTAGAGACACCTCAGGAGAAGGTGTGAGGACCATGATATAAGTCCAAGTTCAGACCGTCTCATGACGACAGGCGGAGACACCTCGGATGGAAGGTGTGAGGACCATGATATGAGTCCAAGTACAAACCGTCTCATGACGACAGGTGAAGACACCTTAGAGAAGGTGTGAGGGCCATAAAAGGAGCCCAGCCCCAAAGCCGATGTGATGGCTGGATATAAGTGGACAAGTGTATAGCCAATGAAGAGGCTATGATGAGTATAGAGACAAATGCAGGATTGACTTTCATGGATATTGCCCCCATGCTAAAGATCAATGAGCTAGAAGACATTTGCCTTGGACAATAAGTGGATGACTTGTGGAGCATTAAGACGCGACTGCTATAAAGGAGCAGAGGGCATGCGCAGGTTCCGGGAACAAGTTGACTCTTGTCAAGGTGGTGAGCTCAGTAATGACATTGTAATACTCAGAGTATGAAGATAGAGATGGATCAACCTTTAATGGGCTGTCCCCATGGTTAAAGGTGAAGAGCTACCTGGACTCTTGAGACTAAGAGCGGAAGACTCACGGAGAAGTAAGGCGTGGTTCCTAGGGAGGAACAGAGGGCAGACGCAACTCCGGGATGAGTAGACTCTTGGAAGAGTGGTGAGCTCGTGATCACATTAAAATACTCAATGACTGTCGCACTTGGAAATATCCGTTTGAGGGGGTGTTATAAGCCTTGGTGTAAGGCTTGATAAATCATTCCGGGCCAAGCATGGTTGATATGCTTGAAGGGGGATGTTGTTCCAGAGACAAGCGTTAAACACTCTTCAGATGAGATATGACAAACCATCTGATTGAAGTGATCCTTTGGAGTGAGCAAAGGGGTGCTTGGGTGACTCTGTGATTGAAAGGTTTGGCAAGTACCTGGAAACTTGGCCAAAGACGCTCTCGGAATGGTAAGCTTGGAAGAGCTGCAGAATGCAAGCATATGCTGAAGAAGCAAGAGGACAATTGCCCACATAAATGGCAAAGGGGGTGATTGTTGGGTTGGTTGCCATTAATGTACAGCAACCATTAATGGACGGCACTGTCCATTGACAAATGCAGCAGCCCTTCCGGAATGTCAAACGTTGGCAGCCACCATTGTTGAAGAGCTGGAGTTGGCAGCCACCATTATTGACCAAAGAACAAGTGGAGCAGCACCATGGATGCCTATAAATAGACGCATACGGTTGAGAGCAAAATGAGAGAGTTAAGAGAAGGAAAGTAGAGCCAAAGATGTGAGAGATGTAGGAGAGAGTGGGCTGCCAAGGCAGCCAGCAGTAGCTGCCATTGCAGCACTGAGAAGAGAGAATAGAGTGAGGTTGAGAGTTGCTAAAGAGGGGATGATTCCTCCTCCTCTATTGTTGTAAATCTTGTACTCTCCCTATATAATGCAATGGCTTCTCCCGTGGATGTAGGCGGTTTGCCGAACCACGTTAAATATTGTGTCAGTGTGCTTAGCCTCCAATGGGCAATTATCAGAACATCACCGGTCGGAATTCCCAACAGCTTCCGCTTTCAAACAAATGGTCTCTACCTCCTATGACCATGTCCAACTTCCTCACCCTACTATTCAAGCAAATGCCCAACCTGTCTCTCAAAAATTGGTTGGCCCCAACTATTTGCCTTGGAGCGTCCAATTCATGGTCTTTCTCAGGACTCATGATCTTGCTGATCTTGTGGATGGCAGTGTATCTCCTCCATCAACATCTCTTTTAGATGGGACTACTAACCCAGCTTACACAGTGTGGTCAAAGAGAGACACATGTGTACTAAGTTGGCAATTAGCTTCTATTACAGAGAAGCTAGTCTCTACTACTTATGGAATGAAAACCTCGAAGCAAGTGTGGGATGCTCTTCACACTCGGTTTTCATCTACTTCCAGGTCTAGGATTGCTTTGTTAAAAAGGCAACTTCAGACCATCACTCAAGGCACTCGGTCTTGTAGTGAGTTTATGGAGGAAGCCAAGAATCTGGTTGATCAACTAGCGATTGCAGGGAAGGCTATAGATGATCAAGACCTGATTAGCTTTCTCTTGGGAGGACTTCGGTCAGTTTTTACTCCATTCATCACCTCATTCAATTTTGCATGTCGAGACAAAGATTTATCCTTTGATGACTTCCAGGCTGAACTCTTAAGCTTTGAGACTCTCATTGATGCACAAAACAACTCAACGTCTGAACAACACTATGCTTTTGCAATCACACATAAAAAGAAACCACCATTTATGTCAAGGAAGCCTAGGCCACCTACACTGACTCCAAAGCCGCAACTTCAGCAATCATCTTCCCATCCAAATAAAGGCAATCACTTTCCTCCTACAACTCGAACCAATGACAGGCCAACCTGTCAAATTTGTGATAAGAGCGGCCATATTGCCCTTAACTGTTATCATCGTTTTGACTTCTCTTATCAAGGAAGATTGCCACCTGCTGACCTTGCTGCAATGGCTGCTGAAAGTCATTCCTCCTATGACCAGAATGTTTGGTATGCAGATAGTGGAGCCAATGCTCATATCACCGCACATGCAGCAAATTTAACAAACCAAACGTCCTACGAGGGTGCTGATACTGTCCAAGTTGGCAATGGTTCAAGTTTGGTTATCAAAAATACTAGTACTTCCACTCTGCATTTTGATCATGCCTCTTTCACGCTCAAACACATTCTTCATTGTCCAAATGCTTCTGCCAATCTTTTATCCATCAATCAGTTGTGCTTAAACAATGATTGTTATTTTGTGCTAACTGCTACTGATTTTTATGTGAAGGACAACAAGACGAATCGCATCCTGCTTCAAGGTCTGGTTGAAAACGGACTTTATCCATTTGGTGGACACCAGAGCTCATCAAATAAAATGCGTTGCTTCACTGCAAAACTAGGCATACAAACATCTTTGGAAACTTGGCATAATCGTCTTGGTCATCCTGCCAAGTCTACCTTGAATAGTTTGCGTCATTACTTACCTCTTTCTAATTCCTCAAATAACTTAGATTTCTGTCATTCTTGTCAACTAGGAAAAGCTACTAAACTGCCTTTTGTTGATTCTACCCGATACACTACAAAGCTTTTACAGCTTATTCACACCGACGTATGGGTCTCTCCAATAACTTCAATTGGTGGTTGTCGCTACTATGTTATTTTTGTCGATGATTTTAGTAGGTTTACATGGATGTATCCCCTGCCCTTTAAGTCTGATGTCTTTAATATTTTTCAGCAATATAAAGCTCTTATGGAAAATTTGTTCTCTTCTAAAATTCAACAACTCCAATCTGACAATGGAGGAGAATATCTTTCCAATGATTTCAAATCTTTTTTAACAAAACATGGGATACACCATATATTAGCCTGCCCCTACACTTCTCAGCAAAATGGACTTGCCGAAAGAAAACATCGACACATTCAAGAAACTGGTTTAACATTATTAGCTAAAGCACACCTACCAAATAAATATTGGACTGATGCTTTTCTTACTGCAGTTTTTCTCATCAATCGTCTTCCAACAAAAGTCCTCCATAATCTATCTCCTTACTTTGTGCTTCATAAAAAAATGCCATCATATACATCTCTAAGAACATTTGGCTGCACCTGTTATCCTTACTTGCGACCATATGAAAACCACAAGTTATCTTTTTGCAGCAAACAATGTCTTTTTCTTGGGTATGCAACTCAACACAAAGGGTATAGATGCTTAGATTTGGACTCCGACAGAATTTATATTTCCAGGCATGTAGTGTTTGATGAGAACTCCTTTCCAGCAAAGGATAACTGTTGCATTTCACCAGACCAACCAAGCACGATGTCGACAGGTTTGTTTCCTATCTCACATTCCATTCCACTCCATTTAAATCCCAGTTCAAATCTGATTGATCTTGCTTGTGAAAACAATACCTCATCTTCTCCATTTACTACCTCATCCTTGCCTAATAATGATTCTGTAGCTTTACCTTTGTCTGTAAGCCCATCAAAGTCTAATATAGACATAAATTCTTATCCAGAACCTACCAATCATGATCCACAAGTACCTCCCCTTGAGCAACCAACAAGAACTATCCTCACTCGGTCCAAAACAGGGAATTCAAAACCAAAAGACTTTTCTGGATTCCAAATGTTTTATTCCACTCATCATCCTTTTCGTTGTTTGACTAGTATCTTAACAGAATCCGAGCCAACTTGCTATACACAAGCAGTAACATGACTTGAATGGAGACAAACAATGGGATGTGAATTTGATGCTTTGATGGAAAATGGGACGTGGTCTCTCTGTCCAAGACCACCCGACAAACATGTAGTGAGGAATAAATGGGTTTTCAAGATTAAACGACACCCGGATGGTAGCATTGAATGCTACAAAGCACGGCTTGTGGCAAAGGGCTTCGATCAAAAATCTGGAATTGATTACTTTGATACTTTTTCTCCGGTAGTTAAACCAACTACATTTAGATTGGTTTTATCTATTGCAGTTCAATTCCATTGGCCTATAAGACAATTAGATGTCTCCAATGCATTCTTACATGGCATACTTGATGAAGAGTTGTATATGGAACAACCTCAAGGATTCATTGATGAAAGTCAGCCTGATCTCGTGTGTCGTCTTCATAAGTCTCTCTATGGTCTTAAACAAGCTCCAAGAGCTTGGTTTCGGAGGTTATCTCAACAATTATTAGAACTTGGCTTTGAGGAATCCAAGGTTGATTATTCATTGTTTACGCTTTGCACTAACACATTGAAATTTTTTGTGTTAGTATATGTAGATGACATCATCGTCACTGGATCAAGCCATTCTGCCATCATATCTTTTATTGACAGCTTGAAAGACCAATTCCATATTCGAGATCTTGGACAGTTAAGTGATTTTCTTGGAGTTGAAGCCCAGCGTAACAATGAAGGCCTTCATCTTAGGCAAGCAAAATACATCTCAGATCTTCTTGACAGCACCAAAATGCAAGGAGCAAAACCACTCGCATGTCCAACGACTTCAGGAATGAAGTTATCTTTGTATGATGGCACACTTTTACCAGACCCTACTGAATACAGGCGTGTGGTGGGTGCATTACAATATTGCACCATTTCACGTCCTGATATTTCCTATGCAGTAAATCAGTTATGTCAATTTATGCATAATCCACGAGATACTCATTGGATGGCAGTCAAAAGGGTTCTTCGCTATTTAAAAGGTACGGTGGATTATGGCCTTTATTATGCCCCCTCTACAGTTGACATCTGTCGCACGTCAAAAAATCAGCGCGGCGTCGGCTGGCGATTTTTCGTTTGTTGTTTGATTTGATTGGTTCGTTGGGAGTCGCCACCTAGTAATTTATTAAAGGCTACTAGGAAACCCGGGTACTGGTCTTATCAGAGATTTGCGGGTAAGGGACTGGTTGTGGTTAGGGAAGGTATTAGCACCCCTAACACACCCTACCTGAGGTAAGCTGCTTCGTGGACTTGATGTGTTAAAGAAGTTTTAAAAATTCTGTTCTTTCATCGAATTTTAGAAATACGACTTACATGTAAGTTCATAATTCTTTATCCGTGAAGAAATCAAAATATTAAATTCTTCTTTATTCTTGCAATTTTATCATAAAAAAAACATTCATAAAAAAAATACAAACACACATATACTTTCACTATATTTTTTTTCTTTTCTTTTCCTTTTCTCTTTTTTTTTTGTAAATTTTGATTTTTCTTATTTTTGTATTTTTGAAAGCGAGCAATATCAACGTCAACTCGACAAGGAAAATCAGTGATCATAAAATTTACGCGTTAAAAGTTGAACGCGTTCAAAATATCTTTGAAAATTTAAATTCTTTTGAGATGACGTTGAGAATGCTAAAAACAATGCAAATATATCAAAAATGCATTTTTTTGGGTTTTCATTGTTTTTTGCCTTTTTTTGATTTTTTCTGAAAATTCATCAAAAACATGGGTCCAAAATTGGGTAGCAACAACATTCATGTTTTTTGTGACTCGGATTGGGCTGGTAACCCGGATGATAGAAGAAGCACAAGTGGATTCAGTATTTTTCTCGGGAAAAATTTAATATCATGATGTGCCAAGAACAAGGAGTTGTCTCATGTTCAAGTACAGAAGCAGAATACCGAAGCATGGCTTTAGCCACAGCCGAAGCTTACTGGATAAGAATGTTAATCAAGGAGTTCCAACTGTATCTTTACTCGCCTCTAATTCTTTGGTGTGACAACATCGGAGCACTGGCATTAGCCTCAAATCCTGTTTTTCATGCTAGAACCAAGCACGTGGAAATTGATTATCATTTCATGAGAGAAAAGGTAGTTAATAAAGATATTTTAGTTAAGCATATCTCCACGAAAGACCAGTTAGCTGACATATTTACCAAGGGACAAACAGCAACTCGATTTCAATTTTTGAGGTCCAAACTCATGGTTCGTCAACTTCCCATCAGTTTGCAGGAGGGTGTTAGAGTATGCAATAACTCAGTCAAATATCTGTTAAGAGAATCAAGGGAGAAGTTGATGAAATCAGATCAGGATGACAACTGTGCAGCAAACAAATCACCTCCAGATTTTTCTCACTCTGTTGTGATTAAAACAACAGATTAATGTTAGCTGTAAATCTTTTATTTGTACTCCTTGATTTTCTATAATTGGTTACATGTAATACTCTATAAATACGTTGAATAAAAAGTAAATGGTAGGCAAGCCAACAAGTTCAAACTCTCTCAATCTTTTCTATTTCCTCTGTTTATTTTCATTTTACAGTTATTTCTTGCGTGCCCTCTACGTAATCCTGCTAGCAACCCCAACATGCATTACACGATTTATTCTATTGTTAACTAACTCTAATTGACTCTAACAACTTCCTAAAACATGTCCATGCATCTGCCAGCTAATCATTGAACCTGCACTAACCGTAACTATATCAGCTGTAACACTTCAAACACAGATTGATGATTATGAGCAATAATTTTCGACGGTCTAGATGTGATTGAAAGGAAGAAGTTGATTATGTTGTGCATTATTTCCTGAAGATCATGTGATTGAAAGGAAGGAGGGAATAATGGAAGGAATGAGGAGCAGGCAAGCAACAATTGACGATGGCCACATGATGCAAGAGAACTCTCAAGGCATGGTTAAAGAAATTAAAGAAAAATCTTGTGGGAGTTTCTCTAATATAAAACCAAATTAAAGAAATTCTGTCGAGCCATTCACCAAGGTGTCTAAATCTGTCAACCTTATTGATTCTTTCTCTGGTTTGGTGAGTCTCACTACATTGTTGCTCACATGGTGTTTGAACTTGAGGCATTTACCATCATTAAAAAAAGCTGAGGGCATTGAAAAGGTTAGATCTCTCTCATACTTGTGCACTTGAAAAGATGCCTCAAGGTATGGAATCTCTATCCAACCTGAGGTTTCTTAGAATGATGAAAAGGAGTTTTGTGGTGGGATATTGGCTCAACTCTCTAGCCTGCAAGTCTTTGTACTGGAGGAGAAGTTAATTGTTGAAAGATGCTCCGGTAACAGTTAGAGGAGAAGAAAATTTGTGTTATGTTGCTTGAAAATGAGCAGCCATCTCCTCCCCCTTCTCTTAGAAGAATGAAAATAAAACCAAAATAATAGTGGGAGTCAGTGGTGGAGTGGGAGAATCCTAATGCCAAGGATGTCCCTAATCCCTTCGTCGTGTTGTGGTAGGAGAATATAATATTTGTGTTGGGTTATTTGCCATTAATGGGCAACCTACCCTAAGAAGTAGGGTTACCATTTGTCAATGGTAGTTGCACCCACCATTGACAAATGTATCAACCCATGTGCAGCCATTGTTGAGAAGATGTCATGGATGCCTATAAAAAGGCATGATTTTGGGAGAGCAAATGAGATGAGAGTTGTGAGAATGTGAAGAGAGTAGAGTGAAAGTGAAGAGCTGCAATGGCAGCAGCCTTGCTGCCATTGCAGCAGCTGCAAGTGCAGCAAGAGAGCTGGGAGTTGAGTGTGAGTGAAGTGATCCTCCTCCTCCATGTATTGTGTTGTAATCCTTTCTCTATCTCTAAATAATATTGACTCTCTCCCGTGGATGTAGGCGGTTTTGCCGAACCACGTTAAATATTGTGTCTCAGTGTGCTTACCCTCCTTTTGAGCAAATATCAGTACACCCCCGGTTGGATAACCCTAACAATTGGTATCAAAGCACATGGTTTAAAGGGGTGTTTGATTTTGCTCAAAAATGAAAGTTGTCAAAATTGTGTTTTAACCATACCACTGTGTAGAGGAGGAAGAAACGAAGCCACTGTTGAAAACCGCGTCGAAATCTGACGTCGGAAACGGCCGCACGCGCCGTCACGCGCAGGCGGGGTGGCTGGCCACGCGTACAGACACGCGCCACGCATCACACGTGTCTTCTTCGCCCGGATGGGCTGACCCGACCCGAATACCAGACGACCCGACCCACGTGCCAGACCCGGATGAGGATGATGTCATCATGACATCAGCATGGCGTCAGCATGCCCAGTTGGCATGCCATGTCAGCGTCCAGTCAGCTGACACGTACCAGTTAGAGGAGAAGAAAATTTATGTTCTGTTGCTTGAAAATGGGCAGCCATCTCCTCCCCCTTCTCTTAGAAGAATGAAAATAAAACCAAAATAATGGTGGAGTCAGTGGTGGAGTGGGAGAATCCTAATGCCAAGGATGTCCCTAATCCCTTCGTCGAGTTGTGGTAGGAGAATATAATATTGGATTGTATTTCTTTCTCTGAATCTCTCTGTCTGCCTTTAATTTAATTTTAATGAATTATTAGCCTCAACCATAACCATTTAATGATTAATGTGTGTGTGTAGATTTGACCAACCTAATGATTTTGTTATCATAATACCAACCTTAAGACTTCCTTTCTTATTGATTCCTCTGTTTATCAAATGCTTCTTCTGATAGTCCAAGTGGCTTCAGTAATCCAACTGATGAGTCACTAACCTGACAAGGGTATTCTGCAGGTGCGCTCTCCGCTGCTAAGACAACTGATAGAGTCAATATCCTCACCTTCATGCTCAGCCGCAACAATTATGATTCTGCATTATCCCCTTCATTCCTTCAAATCATTACATTCTGAGAGAAAAATATCAAACAATCTGATATGTGCCAAGTAACTGGCTCTTTGTTCTGTTGCTGAACATCTGACGTGAACACTGGCAACTATGCTCTTCTGCAATATGCTTGTTGACATCTGGGCTTGGTTTAAACATCCCTTGTTTCAAGAATGTGTTGCTGCTGTCCATTGTGAAGTTGGGATGTGAATCAATTCCCTAATCTCTCTTCCTTTTGATTTGTAGAGTGATGTTGTATGTGATATATAAATCAGTGCTTCGATTCCTAGGTTGTTCATGCAACCACCAACAACAAAAGAAAATTAAATTGTGGGAAGATGGGCCATTTGAGGCTTTTTCTTAACCTCTTAAAGCTTTCTTGGGTTCAATCCAACCACATAAAATTTCCATGCACAGTTACATCTATGTAAATTAATATATTTTGTAAAACAACAGGGAAAATACTGAAAAGCTCTCGTGCCTTACAGTGAGAGGGATGCTGTGTATTTATATTAGTGGTTCATGTTATACACTTGTCTAGTCTATAGAATATACAAGGAAAGCAGATAATAGACTCCTAGAATCAAGGTACAATTACAATTGCTGATTTGTCGTGATCTGAAATGACAGCAATTACACACTTGCTGATTTGGTGCGATCTGTAACGTTCATTTCCATAATAGGCCCCTTCAAGGTCAACGGGGACGGGTGCACGTTGAGCTTGTCACGGAGGAAGACAAACCTTGCAGAAACGATTGGTTTAGTGAGACCATCAGCAAGTTGGTCTTTGCTGGATATGAAGCAAACTTCCAGGGTTTTTTGTTGAACTTTTTCCCTGACAAAGTGGTAGTCTATCTCCACGTGTTTAGTTCGCGCATGAAAGACCGGATTGGCAGTGAGATATGTGGCGCCAATGTTGTCACACCATAGGAGTGGGCGTTGAGGTAAAGTAATACCGATTTCACGCATCAGGGATTGCACCCAAAGTGATTCGGCTGTGGCATGGGCAACTGCACGATACTCGGCTTCAGTGCTGGAACGTGCCACAATAGGTTGTTTCTTTGAGCTCCAAGAGACTAAGTTGTCACCAAAATAAATGCAGAAACCTGAGGTGGACTTGCGATCATCCGGACAGCCCGCCCAGTCGGCATCAGAGTAGATAGAGAGTTGTGTTGACGTGGTTGGCCGAATAAGGAGTCCAAAATGAATCGAGAACTTAAGATACCGAAGTATCCTCTTTACTGTTGTCCAGTGGTCGTCTGTGGGTTTGTGCATGAATTGGCAGACTTTGTTTACGGAAAGGAGATATCTGGTCTAGTTAGTGATAGATATTGCAAGGCCCCCACTACACTGCGGTATTTAGAAGGCTCTGAGTAAGCGACTCCTGAAAACAGAGATAATTTCTGAGACGAGGACATTGGAGATGAAACAGGTTTGGCATCTAACATTTTGGTGCGTTGGAGAAGATTAAAAATGTATTGGCTCTGTGAAAGGAGAAGGCCGGCCGGTAGTTGATGTGCTTCTATGCCCAAAAAATATTTGAGATGCCCGAGATCTTTGACGGCAAATTCTTGACTCAGATTACTGATCAGTTGGGAGATGGCTAGAGGACTTGAGCCGGTGATCAGTATATCATCGACATATACCAGGAGGAACAATGAAGTGGAACCCTGTCTGTAAATGAAAAGAGAAGTGTCAGAGGAGGAGTTCAGAAAGCCGAGAGACAGAAGATGCTCTTGTAGTCGATGGTACCAGGCTCTTGGAGCCTGTTTCAGTCCATAAAGTGCCTTGTGTAATCGACAAATATGATTTGGAAAGCTGGGATGTATATAGCCAAGCGGCTGTTGCATGTAAATCTCTTCAGTTAAGTTGCCGTGAAGAAAGGCGTTTTGGATATCAATTTGATGAACTGGCCACTGGTTTGAGACAGCATAACTGAGCATGATGCGAATGGTTGTTGGCTTTATCACCGGGCTGAATGTGTCATCAAAGTCAACTCCATGTTGCTGGTGATAACCTTTGGCAACAAGCCGTGCCTTCCTTCGTTCAAGAGAGCCATCAGAACGCCGTTTGGATTTGAAAATCCACATGGAGCCGACAACATTGAGACCAGGTGTTGCAGGAACTAAAGACCAAGTACCATTTTTCATGAGTGCAGTGAATTCTTCATCCATGGCTGCACGCCAGTCTCGGTGTTTGGAAGCTTCTGAATAGCAGGTTGGAGATTCAGGAACTGTACCTGTTACAAGAAATGTTTGTGGCAGAGGATACCGAATGGTGCCATCCAAATGCTTCCTTGGTTTCACAATGTTGTTCTGAGATCGTGTGACCATTTGATGAGGACGAAGCGGAGGGAGATCTTCAGCAGCAGGGATTTGTTGGGTTGGTAGGGTGGTGAGAGCAGGAGTGTTGGGATGAGGAGAGGGATGAAAGGTGGGTGGTGAGACGGTTGGAGAAGGGGAAGTAGAGAACGAAGGGTAGGGATGAGCAATATTCAGCGAGGACGTTGGCGTTAATGAGGTTATGGGTGGGGTTGTGTCGGGTTGTGGTGAGGGGCTATGAGTCATAATATTTTTGTAAAGAGAGAGTGGCAGGGTTGCATGTGAGGATGAGGGCGGCTGAGTTGGTGTTGCATTGGAGTGAGCAAAAGGAAAAATCTTTTCGTCAAAGATCACGTGTCTTGAAACAAATACCTTGCCAGTGGATGTATCAGGACACTTGAATCCTCGGTGAGAGTTGCTGTAACCAATGAAGACGCAACGTTTAGATCTGAAATCAAGTTTGTGGCGATTAAAAGGACGAAGAAAAGGAAAACAAGCACACCCAAAAATTTTTAGAGATGAGAAATCAGGAGTATGGTTGTATAGTTTTTCCAGTGGTGAAATGCCAAGAGGGGTGGTAGGAAGGCGATTAATGAGATATGTGGCCATCAGAAAAGCATCATCCCAATAGATGTGAGGAACATGACTGTGAGATAAGAGTGAGAGGCCTGTTTCAACGATATGACGGTGTTTCCGTTCTACTGATCCATTTTGTTGGGATGTATGAGGGCAAGTGATTCGGTGTTGAATGCCAATATTTGCAAAATATGTGTGAAGAGAGCGGTACTCCCCACCCCAATCAGTTTGTATAGATTTTATCTTGCAATTGAATTGGCGTTCAACAAGTTTTTGAAAAGAGCAAAAAATTTGCATGACACTAGATTTTGCTGGGATTGGAAATAACCAAGTATATTTGCTAAAATGATCAACAAATGAAACATAGTATTTATTGCCGTTGGTTGACATGATGGGAGATGGACCCCAAACATCAAAGAAAATTAATTCAAGAGGGTGAGTAGAGATTGATTGAGAACTAGAAAAAGGGAGACGATGACTCTTTCCTTGTTGACAAGCCGAACAAACACTCGGAATTTTATTAGACGAAGTAGGTAAAGAAAATTTGGAAACAAGATGCCGGACAGTTTGATAAGAGGGATGTCCCATTCAGCAATGCCAGACATCAAGAGGTGCTCGTTGAGAGAGGTATGTTTGAGGATGGTTTGTGGGGGATATGGATGTTGGAAAGATGTAGAGGCCGTCTTTAGGTTTGCCGCGCAGAAGAATTCTCCCCGTTGCCTCGTCCTTCACCAAAAAAGAAGAAGAGTGAAATTCAAGATAAACATTGTTGTCACTCGTAAATTGGCTAACAGAGATCAAATTCTTCTGAATATGAGGTACATGCAATAACTTATTTAAAGTAAAAGAATTTGCTGGGGTGGAAAGAGTGGCAGAACCAATATTTTTGATAGATAAACCTGCCCCATCGCCGACATGAATCTGGTCATTGCCAAGATAAGGTTCTGAGTGTACAAACAGGTTGCTGAGGTCATTGGTAAGATGATTTATTGAACCCGTGTCCGGATACCAATTAGTGTCAAGTTGTGGGGAGGAAGATGCCAAATAAGCCGCCATATTAGGGGGATTGCCTTGGTAGGCATGATCAAACCTGTAATAGCATTGAATGGCGGTGTGACCGAGTTTTCCACAGACTTGGCATTGTGGTCTTTGATTAGAGGAGTAGTGTTGAGGTGGAACATTTCTACCTCTATTTCCACGACCCCGTCCTCTGTTGTGGAAACCATGTGTCTGATTGTGAGGGGAACGCTGCGGTTGCAAATATTTTACCCCGCGTGACCTGTAGTCATTCCTGGTGGCCACGTTCACCGAGCCAACAGAGTTGTCAATGGTAATATGTTGCTGTTCTAGTCGCAACTCAAACGCAAGAAGATGGTTAAACATATCTTCTGAGGTCATTTTATCAACTTGAGTGGAAATTGACGTGACAATAGCATCATAAGAAGTATCAAGGCCACCAAGAAGATAAGCTGTGAATTCATGGTTTTGAAGGGGCTGTCCGATGGCAGCCAAGTTGTCCGAGAATGATCGCATTTTTTGAAAGTAATCAGAGATGGACAGGTTACCTTTCTTGGTGGAGGCCAAAAATTGACGAGTTTGTATGGCACGAGTAGAGGAGTGAGAGGCAAACATTCTCTCAAGGGCTACCCAGACTTCTCTTGAAGTAGAGAGACCAACCATGTGTGCCAGGATACTCTCTGATAAGGAGGAAACCAGTGCACTTAGAACTGCCTGATCTTGATCAGTCCAGGTGATATAGTTGGGATTTGATATTTCAGTGGGGGTGGTTTGGGAGGTTGCTGATGCAGGATTAGGCATGGTGGGGCTGGGACAAGATATTGTTCCATCAACAAACCCAAACAGACGTTGACCACGGAGGTAGGGGACGATTTGAGTTTTCCAGAGAAGATAATTATCCTTGGTAAGTTTGACTGTGACGAGGCTATTGATGGGAGTAACTGATGAGTGAGATGAGGCCATATTGATGGATCGAAAAAAAAAACAGAGGTTATGTTAAGCTCTGATACCATAAAACAACAGGGGAAATACTGAAAAGCTCTCGTGCCTTACAGTGAGAGGGATGCTGTGTATTTATATTAGTGGTTCATGTTATACACTTGTCTAGTCTATAGAATATACAAGGAAAGCAGATAATAGACTCCTAGAATCAAGGTACAATTACAATTGCTGATTTGTCGTGATCTGAAATGACAGCAATTACACACTTGCTGATTTGGTGCGATCTGTAACGTTCATTTCCATAATATTTTGGGATTATGAAAATTGATTAATTAATCAAGATATTTGATAAGTTAATAATTTATTAATTTATACATTAATTAATAAAAAAATTAATCTGTCAAAATATTTTTAAATTTAGCAATTTAGCTTTTCTTAATTATACAATTTACTTTTGGTAGTGGGAATGGGAATGGGAGTGTTCGTGGGCGGCTAGGGCCGAATGTCCACTACACTGTACTCTATATATATATATATATAATCCTCTGAATTATACATTCGACCAGGTTTTCAAAGTATTGACACGTTAACATTCGAACAGGTTACAGCCCTTCTGAATTTCCACTCGTTAACATTCGAACAGGTCACAGCCAATCTAAATCATATAATATCCACAATATTTGGGGGTTTTCGAAGTTTTAACAACAAATGGGTTCCCACGTGATGCGAGGTGGGTAGCAATTGACATGTGAAATATTTAACAGTTTGTTGATTCCTAGAAAACTCTTCCAAGCAATTGTTTACATTATTGATTTGTTTTCTTGAATCACTCTTCTCTCTGTGCCTATTATATCCCTCTTCTGTCTGCTTAAGCCAACGAAGCAGCTGCAGAACCTCCTCTTGACATTCAATATCTTCCACACTCTCTCTGCTACCACTCTTTTCTAAGTCGTTCTTCTCTCTCAGATCCCTGTTCTTTTCTGATTGCTTAAGCTAACCTGTAACCACACTTGAAGAACCTCATTTTTTTTGCAGGTAAACTATATATTTTTTGTTTTTTATTGCTTAATTCTTCCATGTTGGTTGTTTCTTTTTTAAACCATTCTTCTCTCTCATATTTCTGTTCTTTACTGATTGCTTAAGCAAACTAGTAACCAAACACTTGGAGAACTTTTTTTTGCTTCCAGAAACGTTCAGGTAAACTATTTTTTTTTTTTTTTGCTTGATTCATTCAAATAAAACAGCATGCTGGTTATTAAATCACCAAGGGTTGTAATTTTTGCATTTTATTTAATTAAGTATTTTCATCCTAGAAGTCATGATCCATCAAAATTTATTCCCTACTAATTAGTAAAATTAATTAAAATTGCTATTAATTGTGAATAAAAGATCTAGAGAAAATAGTGAAGGAAAGTGCCTAATTAAAATAAGTATTTCATCATCTGTGGAATAAAATATAACATAACCTTTTATTTTTTCTCCTCCTATAAACGCCAAGGACTTTGTATTTCAAGTTCCCTTTTCTTTCAAGGAAAACCATGTATTTCATTTTTTTTTTTTTTTGTCTGTCTGTCTTAGCTGCATGTTTTTCTTCCTTTTATATATATATATATATATATATATATATATATATATATATATATATTGGAATAATTTTGAGAGTTAAGAATTTATATATGAGGCGGAAAGGCGCTTCATTTTAATTACATTTCCATTACACTAATTGATAAATCAGTTTTTTTGCCATGTTTGTTGCCATAGTATTATAGCTTAGTGAATTTTTTAGAAGAATGATATATATTTTAGCTTACTAAATAGGATATAACAAAGAAAAATATTTTAGCTTGAACTTATTTGTAACACTGGAATTGAAGGGGACAAATAGTGAAAAACTGCACGACTATATATATAGAGAGACTCACATAGTGACATATAGATATATGAAAATATAAGAATTATTCCTAACAATATAGAGATTATGAAGCTTAAAATTTTTTGATTTTGTCTTCGTTTTTTCCTGCTTGTTTTGTGTTTTTGATTTATAATAACTTGTTTGATATTAAAGTAGCTTTAATGGTTGTAATTTAAAAAAGAATAGATTTTAGAAAGCTATAAGTTGTACTCTTTTTTTTAATCTAATTTTTTACTGCAATTTAAGATGAATGATAAATTTAAACAATAAAAATAAAATATTTTTTGAAGTTTTGACCAATCTAAAAGCCTTATTTTATATTTTTTAAAAAAGTTTAAGCTATTACATAACTCACTAACTCACTGACACTAAACTTTAATATGCTATGTTTATTATTTTAATTTAATCAAATAAACAAAAATAATGAGATTTAAAATCATAATTGCATAATCATCAAAATTCTAATACTTTATTAAAGAAATCATATATTCATTCTTTTCTATCATTATTTTTTATTTTATATATTTGAAAATTTGTATTAAAAAAAACATATATTCAATTTTTTCACCCAATTCATTATAATCCGTCGAGTGACGCCGTATGTACTTTTAAATTTAACCCATCATGTAACCCATACAGTGGAACTACATCTTTGGGCTCTGATTGCTTGAGCTTTTCATCGTTTTTTCTTGCTTGTTTTGTGTTCTTGGTTTATAATATAACTTCTTTGATATTAAAGTAGCTTTAATAGTTATAATTTTAAAAAGAATAGGTTAAAAACTATAAGTTGCAGTTATTTTTAAACCTAATTTTTCACTGCAATTTAAGATGAATAATAAATTTAATTTTTGAAGTTGTGGCCAATCTAAAAGCCTCGTTTTCAAAAATTTTAATAGTTTAAGCTACAATTTTTAAGAAGTTTAAAATATGAAAAAAATACTTAAAAAAAAACCGGTTATCCACCAATAAGGTTTAGCATAGAGGGGTTGTTACGCTTTTAGTGTTATTTTTTTTATTTTTTTTTTATGTTTTAGATGTTTTATCACTTCATATGAATATAAAAACAAATATAAGATCTAACATTATATTTATATGAAAAACTTGGCAACCCTATTAGTGGTAAAATATCATTTTATCTCCTTAAAAATATCATATATATTATTTCATAATAGTTTTAGAAATTTATACAATCAAGTAATTCATTACTTGATTTTTCTAGGTCTAGAATCTTAATCTCTTTTATTAATTATATTTTACTCTTTAATTTCTAAAACTTATTTATAATAAAGTTGTGTTTTATTAATCATTATATTTTAATTTTGTACAAATAATTCTTAATATATGAGATTCATTAAGTTTTTAATATGTTGGCTCATATATAAATTATAATTCTAATTAAAATAAAATAAAATAAATAAAATAATTTAATTTATTATTAATTTAAAAAATTAATTAATCTATACTTCAATATTAATCGCAATGTAAGACGATATGTCATGAAAATACTGGAAAATTGATAAACATTGACGGGTCCACGCGTTAATATTTTTTATTTTAATATATTAATGTAAAAAAAATCATTCTAATATGTTTCTTTCTGCAGATCGATCCTTTACAAAGTTTCCACAACAACATTATTGAGGTCGAACAGGTTACTGCTAACAAACTTTTCCAAGCTATTGTGTACTGAAAACACAAAAAAGAAAAAAATCAAACAGAGATTTTGATTCCCCTCCATTATTGTTTTCTCTTGAACCTTTCTTCTCTCTGTGCTATTTTGAACATAATTCATTGGTTTTTTCCTTCTATTAATTGAACATACAACTTTCTGATGTTAACTCCCTCCATTAAGAGTAACTTCCTTTGATTTTTATTAAATGTTCCTTTGAATTTCTATTTTTTAATAGGGCATCGTGTTGACATATCTTTT
Source organism: Populus simonii (assembly GCA_007827005.2). Classification (NCBI taxonomy): domain Eukaryota; kingdom Viridiplantae; phylum Streptophyta; class Magnoliopsida; order Malpighiales; family Salicaceae; genus Populus; species Populus simonii. Next base: position 622,104 of record CM017482.2, read on the forward strand.
TCTTTTTTCTTTTCTATAGAGCCACTGATCAAAATGAGTCGACCAAATGATCCTCCTTTTTGGGAATATGTTGAAAAGATGGATGGTGGTGGCATGACGTGTACATTTTGTGGGCATTTTTTTTCCGAAGGTACTTCCATTACGAGGATCAAATTGCATTTGGCAAGAAAGAAAGGGCGTGGTGTTAAAATTTGTGAAAACGTTCCACCAGAAGTTCATGATGCAGCTTGTGAAGCAGCAGTTGATAATAGCCCTCCAAAAAAGAAACTTAAAACTGTTGCGGGCTCAAGCAGTAACGAGGCCGCTAATGCAATTTCAGCTTCAACGAAAGAACAGAACAATGAAGTGACGCATGTAGAGATGGCACAACAAGGAGGACCTTTTTTCACTGGAGAACTTGCATGGGCAAATGATTTGATTGGAGCGGCTGAACTTGTGCAGCTGGAGAGAGGTAGTTCTCATGAGCCTCGAGGAGATTCATCCCGACCAACAGATGATCAACTCTGTTCTCCATCAGTAAACAATGATGCCAATATGAACGATGTGCAGAACATGGTTGCAGTCAGGATAGAACCAGTACCGGTTCAAGTGTTGGAACAAAGCAATGCAGAACTTGACAGTTTCGCAGGACATGCTGGAAGGATACAAGTGGGAGTTCATGGCATGGAACAAGGTGCGGAGGAAGAGAGAATTTGTCCGAACTCAGCGGAAAATGGCATGGAAAACACTGGTGATGGATCTAGTCAGCATTCCAGGAGACTCATAATTGATGCACATTATAATACAGGGGAAGCAACACAAGGAATAGATCTAGCGCAACAATTAGAAGGGAAAACTTGGGATCAGATTAATGCAATCGCTACTTCATTAATGGGGGAGGAGGACGTGGAGAACAATAGTGGAAGATCAGAGCAACCTGGCGCAGGAGCTAGGTCTTCTGGAGGGGTTGCAGGCAACACAAATAAGATTAAAGGAGATGCACTGCCAACGAGAAAAATGGTGGGTCAAGCATTCGAAGAACACAAGAAGACTATCTCATCTTTGTTGATGCGCAATGAAGTTTCAAGTATTGGCATCTATGGGATGGGCGGAGTGGGAAAGACGGCATTGGTGACACATATACATAATCAGCTTCTAGAAAGACGAGACACTCATGTTTACTGGATTACTGTTTCACAAAATACCAGCATTCATAGATTGCAGACAAGTCTCGCAGGACGAATTGGTTTAGATCTTTCCAAGGTAGATGAGGAGGTGCATAGAGCGGTAGCGTTGAATAAAGAATTAATGAAGAAACAGAAATGGGTTCTGATTTTAGATGATTTGTGGAAGGCTTTTGACCTCCAAAAGCAGGAAGTTCCTGACCAAGTTGAGGGATGCAAGCTGATTCTTACATCTCGATCAGCAAAGGTTTGTCAACAGATGAAAACCCAACACACCATCAAAGTGCAGCCTATTTCGGAGAGAGAAGCTTGGACTTTGTTTATTGAGAGACTTGGACATGACAGAGAACTTTCTCCAAAAGTGAAACGAATTGCTGTGGAAGTTGTAAGGGAATGTGCTGGTTTGCCATTGGGAATTATTACGATGGCAGGAAGCATGAGGGGAGTGGATGAGCCACATGAGTGGAGGAATACATTGAATAAGTTGAAAGGATCAAAATACAGAGACATGGAAGATGACGTATTCCGGTTGCTGAGGATTAGTTATGATCAGTTGGATAATGATTTAGCATTACAACAATGTCTCTTATATTGTGCATTGTATCCTGAAGATTATCAGATTGAAAGGGAGGAGCTGATAGGTTATTTGATAGATGAGGGAATAATTGAAGAAATGAGGAGCAGGCAAGCAGCATTTGACGAGGGCCACACGATGCTTGATAAACTTGAAAAAGTCTGTTTATTGGAAAGAGCTTGTTATGGTGATCATAATACAAGTGTCAAGATGCATGACTTGATTAGGGACATGGCCCACCAAATACTCCAAACAAACTCTCCAGTCATGGTTGGGGGATATTATGATGAATTACCTGTGGATATGTGGAAAGAGAATCTAGTGAGAGTCTCTCTGAAGCATTGTTATTTCAAGGAAATTCCTTCTAGTCATTCACCAAGATGTCCCAATCTTTCAACTCTATTGCTGTGTGATAATGGACAGTTGAAATTTATAGAAGATTCTTTTTTCCAACATTTGCATGGGCTCAAGGTTCTTGATCTGTCTCGTACAGACATCATAGAATTGCCTGGTTCTGTCTCTGAACTGGTGAGTCTCACTGCATTATTGCTCGAAGAATGTGAGAATTTAAGGCATGTACCATCATTAGAAAAGCTCAGAGCACTGAAGAGGCTAGATCTCTCTGGTACTTGGGCACTTGAAAAGATACCTCAAGACATGCAATGTCTATCCAACCTGAGGTATCTGAGGATGAATGGATGTGGTGAAATGGAGTTTCCTAGTGGGATATTACCAATACTCTCTCACCTGCAAGTCTTCATATTAGAGGAGATTGATGATGACTTCATTCCAGTAACAGTTAAAGGAGAGGAAGTAGGATGCTTGAGGGAGTTGGAAAATTTGGTATGCCATTTTGAAGGTCAATCTGACTTTGTGGAGTATCTCAATTCTCGAGATAAGACTCGATCACTAAGTACATACAGTATTTTCGTAGGACCACTGGATGAATATTGTAGTGAAATAGCTGATCATGGCGGAAGTAAAACAGTTTGGTTGGGTAATTTGTGTAACAATGGAGATGGAGATTTTCAAGTCATGTTCCCAAATGACATTCAAGAACTGTTTATTTTTAAATGTTCATGTGATGTTTCCTCTCTAATAGAGCATTCAATAGAACTGGAGGTCATCCACATTGAGGATTGCAATAGCATGGAGAGCTTGATTTCATCTTCTTGGTTCTGCCCTTCTCCAACACCATTGTCATCTTATAATGGTGTATTTTCTGGTCTTAAAGAGTTCAATTGCTCTGGATGTAGTAGTATGAAGAAGTTGTTCCCTCTTGTCTTGCTACCAAACCTCGTAAACCTAGAAAATATTTCAGTTTTTGGTTGTGAGAAAATGGAGGAGATAATAGTTGGAACAAGATCAGATGAAGAAAGCAGCAGCAACAGCACCGAATTCAAACTACCAAAGTTGAGATATCTGGCATTGGAAGATTTACCAGAACTGAAAAGAATTTGTAGTGCAAAATTGATTTGCGATTCTCTCCAACAAATTGAAGTAAGGAATTGCAAAAGCATGGAGAGCTTGGTTCCATCTTCTTGGATTTGCCTCGTAAACCTAGAAAGGATTATAGTTACAGGATGTGGGAAAATGGAGGAGATAATAGGTGGAACAAGAGCAGATGAAGAAAGCAGCAACAACACCGAATTCAAACTCCCAAAGTTAAGATCGCTGGAATCGGTAGATTTACCAGAACTGAAAAGAATTTGTAGTGCAAAATTGATTTGCGATTCTCTCCGAGAAATTGAAGTAAGGAATTGCAATAGCATGGAGATCTTGGTTCCATCTTCTTGGATTTGCCTCGTAAACCTAGAAAGGATTATAGTTGCAGGATGTGGGAAAATGGATGAGATAATATGCGGAACAAGATCAGATGAAGAAGGGGATATAGGTGAAGAAAGCAGCAACAACAACACCGAATTCAAACTCCCAAAGTTAAGATCTCTGCTATTGTTTGAATTACCAGAACTGAAAAGCATTTGTAGTGCAAAATTGATTTGTGATTCTCTCGGAACTATTTCAATAAGAAATTGTGAGAAGCTGAAGAGGATGCCAATTTGTTTTCCGTTGATTGAAAATGGCCAGCCATCTCCTCCCCCTTCTCTTACATATATCTATATAGAACCGAAAGAATGGTGGGAGTCTGTAGTGGAGTGGGATCATCCTAATGCTAAGAACATCCTTCGTCCCTTTGTAAAGTTTTTTGGTTGAATAATGAATTACAGGTACGCACTGTTTTTTAATTCCTCTCTCTAATCTCTATCTCAGTCTCTGAATCTGCCTTTAATTTAATTACACGTAATGAGATATTGGGGGATATGATTTAAATTTTTAAGTTGAACCAATTATTTTTTTCTAATACATGATTTTTTTTACTGAAACAATTCTTTTATTAATAGAAAGTTTTTTGTTTTAAAACAAAGGCAATTAAAACATTTTTTTAATAAAAATTTCAATAATTTCAAATAAATAGAAAAAAATTATTTCTTCAATCTAAATTATATTGTCTTACAATATAATATAATATTGAATTACAGGTAATTCCTCTCTTTCTCTCCCAATCTTAATTGAATTATTAGCCTCAACCACATCCACTTATTAATGATTGCTGTGTGTTTATATTAAATTTGACCAACAAGTTTGATTAGCCTAAAACTTCCTTCTTTACCTTTTGAGACACTAATTAAATATTATCTAAAATTTCTTTTTTTTTCCAATTAAAAATTTTAATTTGGGGTCAACAATGTTTATGTGGGATTGGATAACTCTTGTCTTTTTCAAGACTATATTTTAAATGAGAATTTAATTAGCTATAAAGTTTGCGCCTTTTAATAATTTTATGTTCTTTTTTGTAGCTAATTTGACAGCCGGTGAAGGATTACAAGCCGCTTATTTAATAAAGATTTGCAAGAAAGCGTATTGTCTCTTTTGGATTCCGTTCCATCAAATATCGATCGTTGATCAATATCTTGCTGCAAAGAGCTTGATTGCTTGACATTCTTTCGAGATCGATGGTTATGATGGATTTGGAAGGATTCCTTCTGGCAGACCTGTGAGTAGTTTTGGTATTGTTTTTGTTTCAGCTCAGCTGGTTAATATGGAAGATAGTTCCCTTGACCTGCAGAATGTTTGTTGTTTTGTTCCCTTGACCTGCAGGACCCTTTTATAAATAAACATCATGGAAATAGTAACATAATCTGGACCAGCCAACCAGTGTAGAAGGTGAAATAATTTCTACCTCTTTACAGTGGAATAATAAAACTTGTTTTTTGACCATGAAAATAGTAACATAAACTCCAAAATGTTTCTTTTATGTTAATTGTGTGATCAGAAATGCTCTCTCTTGCTTTAGTTTCGTCATGCTAATTGCCTCTTCAAATGCTATTGACGGTCCAGATGTAAGGGCAGAGTTTGAGAAAGCAGGCATCAACACCCACTTCATTCCCTTTATTAGGAAGTAAGTAATTTTCGACTAATCTTCATTTTGTTGGTGTTTCTGCTTTTCACATGTACCTGTTGTTTGAATCTTTTAAGTAAAACACAAGTTGTAGAAACTTTGGAGTTCAGGATCATCAACGGTTTCCAGAAATAAATAAATTGATCTTTCTCAGTTTTTATAATCCATGCCTTATGGAATTCGTACTAGATTGACCCTCAACCTTGAATTCGTTGTTTTTGTTTTTAAATTTAGCGGACAGGTGCCTAAAGATGTCCAAGATGCAGCCCTTGCAGCAATTGATGGTCCTTCAGAAAAGAAAAAAAAAACTTAAAACTGTAGCAGGCTCAAGCAATGACGAGGTCACTAATGCAATTTCAGCTTCTGCGCAAGAACAGAACAGTGAAGTGATGGCACAAGAAGAAGATGTTCTTTCCTTTGGAGCGTCTGGACATTGGTTGATTAGCATCACTGACGAAGAGATTGAACTTCTGGTAGGTAGCTTTCATGAGAGGCCATCAATTAATCAAGCTGAGGAACCTCGAGGAGATTCATCCCAGCCAACGGATCCATTGTGTCTTGGCCATGGAAGATATTATGATGAACTATGCATGGCTTTAGCCATTAGTGCTAGCGGTTGGGGAGGAGGAGGGAAATGCGTTTTGATGTATGGTTTTATGTGAAGTCGAAGACTACCATAAAACATGAAAACTTACTGCCTTTTAGCTTGTTTTTTTCTTGTACACAGTTTCTTGAGCAAACTGGGCATGCACATGCAGGGCTGTCTTCCATTTTAGTTGTGCTCACAAATTTATGGTCATCTATGGTCATGATGGCTTCGATGAATATCATCTTCTGGTTTCTTTAGTGGCTGTAATGGCTTTGAGCCTATGTACTATGTATAAAATATATAGCTTGGTTATGAAGCTGCATACTTGTCACCAGAACCCCTAAGATATCCCATATTCTGGGGTCCCATGATGTTTAAGACATAGGCGGAGGTATGGCAAAGGCTGGGGTGGGCTTTAGCCCAGGTCAAGATTTTATCAATATTTTTTTACTAGTTTTATGTAAAACAAATTCGTAATTTTCAATTAAAGTATCAAAAAAAATCTGAAAATGCTTTAGCTTGGGTTAAAATTTCAGAATTTTTGGAGAAATTTAGAAATTTGATGAAAAATCACAATTTGACCAGTTTTACGTTATTGGACGTAATTTTTAATCCGACCATCAGATCGAGCTGAAATTTTATGAGAGATCTTAAAATATGTTGAATAAAATCTGGTTAAAATTTTAGAATGAATGGAGCTTGGTAGTGCTAACAAAAAAAAAACCGTCAAATAAAAGCAAAATGACTCATTAAGAGTAAAATGGTTATTTGCCATTAAAAAATAAAACAAATAAGCTCCTCCTTTCTTTTATATGTTGCCGACTGGGCAGAAGCAGAATAAAAAAATAAAAAAAGAAAAGGCGAGAGAGAAATAGAAAAAAGTAAGGGAAAAACATAAAAAAAAATCTAAGGAAAAAAATAAAAAAAGTGAAAGAATAACCTCGTAAACTTACAAAGTTCAACTTATAAAACACTAATATAGGGAAGAATCAAGTGAAGGAAGGAGGAAATGAAAGAGGAAAAAAATATAATTACTTTGTTTTTCAGTTGACATGAGATTGTTATTTTATCCCGGTTGAGGGGTTGTTACAATATCGATTCAGATTCGATTATAGATTAATTATATTCCACAAAACATCAAAGGATGTAACTTTAATAGTGAGTTTATTTTTACTTTCGCTTTAATTTTATGTACTTTTAAATTTATTTTTTAATATTCTGGGTAGTGTATTTGAATTAAAACTTTACTGTTAACTTCAAAAATTCATGTACATGAGTTAATAATCGATCTTAAAAAATATTTATATATTTATTTAATAGCCCAGGATAAAAAAAATTCCTGGCTCCGCCCTTGGTTTAAGAAATCTTGTGTCTTGAGGCTCCCATCTTTTCTCTGTTTTCATGCTTGTTGGCATCTGGGCTTGGTTTAAATGTCAAAGCATTCTTTCTTCTTCTTTTTTCAAAATATTGTGTTAATACATGTATTGTGCATTGTAATTATAAAAATACTATCTAATTATCGAATTATAAATTATAATTATTATTTTATATATTTGCTTAACCAAAACAAGTTCATAAATGTAATTATTCTTATTAAATACAAGTTATGGATCTATTCATTTTATAACAATCTAAAATTACATTCGTTCTATACATAATTAATATACTTCATTAATATTAAGTCAAACAAAAAAAATTAATAAAAAAAAATATAGTATCATATCTGATATAACTAAATACAATGACTTCTCATCTCAAAGATATAGAGAAATTAACTCCAGAGTTGCCGAGGGACAAGCAAATTATTGAGAATACCGTGAAAAACAACCGAAGATAAAATTGAAGACGATGTACTTAAAGTTTGTCCCGTGCAAAGATTTACTCAAAACAACAATCACATTGCATAATTCTCTTGCAGTACAGGAATATTATATCATAGCTTCTTAATATACTAAAAAAAGTTAGAAATGAGATCCAATAAGACATCAATTTTTTTTAAAAAAAACAAGTAATATTAGAGTGAACTTGTAATTAAGTCTTTGGGCTCATATTTAAGGACGGTTCATAATGGTCATTAATGAATTAATCATAAGAAATCCTCTCATCAAAGAGCAAAACAAAAGTCAATGTTATGGTAGTTGTTTAGGCCTCATTGCATCCGTGATCTTCTAGCAGCAGAGTCGATGTTTTCTGCAAGTCGGACAGAGAAATCTCAAAACATTAGTCGAACTTTCCTGAGGTAAATTTGCAAGTGGAACATAATTAATTAGCACCCTTTTTTTAAAATTGCTACATGAATTGATTCGCAGTTTCCAAGTTTGGACGTTATTGAGTTCGGCTAGTGGTTAGTACTCTGTTTCAGCACGTTAACACTATTGATTTGTTTTCTTGAATCACTCTTCTCTGTGTGCTGTTATATCCTTTTCTGTCTGCTTAAGCCAACGAAGCAGCTGCAGAATCTCCTCTTAACATTCAATCTCTTCCACACTCTCTCTGCTACTATTCTTTCCTTAACCATTCTTCTCTCTCAGTTCCCTGTTTTTTTTCTAATTGCTTAAGCTAACAAGACACTTGAAGAACCCCATTTTTGTAGGTAAACTATATATATTTTGTTTTTTTATTGCTTGATTCTTCCATGTTGGTTATTTCTTTTCTAAACCATTCTTCTCTCTCATATTTCTCTTCTTTTCTGATTGCTTAAGCGAATCAGTAACTATACACTTGGAGAAACTTTTTTTGCTGGCAAAAAAGTTCAGGTAAACTATTTATATCTTTTTTGTTTTTATTGCTTGATTCATCTCAGTAAAACAGCATGCTGGTTATTAAATTACCGAGGCAGGTAATTTTTGCATGTTATTTAATTAAGTATTTTCCTCCTAGGAAGTCATGATCTACCAAAATTTATTCCTTGCTAATTAGTAAAATTAATTAAAATTGCTATTAATTATGACTAAAAGATCTCGAGAAAATAATGAAGGAAAGTGCCTAATTAAAATAAGTATTTCATCATCTGTAAAAAAAATAAACATAACCTTTTATTTTTTCTCCTCCTATAAACATAAGGACTTTGTACTTCATGTTCCCTTTTCTTTTAAGGAAAACTATGTATTTCAACTGACCTTTTCATTAAAACTATGTCATGATCCACCAAGGTTTTTTTTTTCTGTCTGTCTGTCTTATTAGCTGCAAGTTTTTCTTCCTTTTATATATATTGGAATAATTTTGAGAGTTAAAAATTATTCCTTCATCTTAATTATATTTCCATTACACATATTAATAAATCAGTTTATGTGTTTATTCCTAACAATAAAAAGATTATGAGGTATATATATAGAGAGAGAGACTCACATAGTGACATATAGACATAGATGAGGAGTTTATTCATAACAATATAAAGATTATGCGTGCTTACAATTTTTAAGAAGCTTAAAATATGAAAAATACTTTAAAAAAACTGTTATTCACCATGGAGGTTTAAAATAGAGGGATTGTTATATTTTTTTAGTATTTTTTTTTGTGTGTGTTTTTAGATGTTTTCTCACTTCATATAATTATAAAAAAAAAATTAGGAGGCTTGGTATTCTATTTATATGAAAAACTTGGTAACTCTATTAATAGTAAAATATCACTTTATCTCCTAAAAAAAATCATATATATTATTTCTTGATAATTTTAGAAATTTATGCAATCAAATTTGATTTTTTCAAGTTTAGAATTTTAATCTTCTATATTAATTATACTCTACTTCTCAATTTCTAAAACTTATTTACAATAAAGTTTTACTTTATTAATCATCATAGTTTAATTTTGTATAAATGATTCCTAATGTGTGATAACCATTAAGTTTCTAATATGTTAGTTTAAATATAAATTATAATCCTAATTAAAATAAGATTAAATAAATTAAATCATTTAACTCGTTATCAATTAAACAAATTGATTGGTTTATATTTGAATATCAAATGCAACATCTAGCAATATATCATGACAATACCATAAAATTGATAACCATCGATGAAATATTCCGTTGGTGTTTAAAAATAATAATTTCTTCTAAATTTTCATTTTAAGATTAGTTTTGATTTTTTATTTTGTTCAATTTATTTAAAATTTATATATATATTATCATGTATAGTTTACATCCTAATAAAAATTTAATTTGAGAGCTGGTCTAAAAATATTTATATTGTTGTTAATGGAATAGGTCTAAAATCAACTTATATTTTCTGGACCAGCTTAGACCCAACCAAGGTTTGAGTCAGCTCTCAAAGTCCAAGCCAAGTCCTATCTTGAATTCTGGGCTTTGTGTACACTTCATCAATAAAAACATTATGAGAAAATAAATATTTACGATTTGATTTTCACCATCAACTCAACTTATATGTAAATTGATGAATAGGTATACTCTTTCATTTTATTTTATTTCAATTTAGTTGATTTTTTCAACTTCCTTTTCAAAATGAATGTCCATTTTAACACATAATTCACCAACTATTTATTAAAAGATAATTTTTTATCAATAAAAAGTAATTTAATACCAATACTATTTTTTAAATAGCTGACCCCTCTGAATGGTTTGCTTTCTTGCATACAAAAACATTTGTTTCAATAACCAATATGAGGCCTCAAAATATTTGAATTTCCATAATGTTTGCTCATGTGGGGGCAGCCATAATGTTTTCACTAACATGACAATCAAACTGTTCATCTCTAGGGTATTAAAAGCTCCTCTAATATAGTCCTTACATTCCCGCACAACAGCGAGGATTGGCTTAGTTTGAGAATTGATTTGTAGTTTTTTCTAAAATGAAAATATTTGTGATACAAAAGCCAGTAATTACTGCAATTAAATTATATGAGCTTCGGACTTCAATTTAAGCTATTTTTTCCCCCTACAACAGAGAGAGAAACAAAGAAAAGATAACCAATGTTCTACCATGTTATATTTTATATGAAAGGCAGTATAATTATTTTATAAATCATAACCCTTATGCCGAGAATTTGATAAGTTTGTTCTACTCCTTGTAATGGAACAAAAAAAAATCTCCTCTATAACCACCTTGGTCATGACAAATTAATTTTTGTATTGTCCAAAGATACACCAAAAATTTCAAAAACAATTACCCGGTCTAGTCAATACTAGTTAGGTGGCTTGTGCTATGCCACGGTCTATCTATTTCTAAAAAAAATATATTCTAAAAAAACAAAAAAAATATAAGATTCTAGTCATTAATTAACTCAAATGAATTTAATAAACTCGGTTAATTTAATAATATAATTAGAAAATAAGATATTGATAACAAATAAAGCAAAAAACAACAACAATTCAATGCAAAAGATGAATGCTTGTTAATATTATAAAAATATATCTTCACAATATTCCTCAAATGTCTTAATGATCTTATTAGTTAACAAAGTAAAAAAATTTAAATTAGAATGGGATGATTGCATAGAAAGAAAGATGAAAAAAAATATGAATCTCAATTCTCAAAAAATAAAAAATTATAAAAAGAAAAATAGAAATTGACTCGAGTATGTCTGTGCTATCACATAGGTGAATTCTAAAAATATATCCTCTAAAAGAACCGAACATGATAATCTTTTATCATATAGTGTAACGATCTTGATAAGTAAGGGAGAATGTCTGGAATTTTTCTTTTACTTTTATTATAGCTTTTCTTGGACCTGAGCCTTACAGGTTTTAACAAAAGGAAATTGTGGAAACTGAAATAACAACTGAAACGAAATAACTTAAAGACTTGAATTGAAAGAACAATGCAATTTTGATAAAACCTAATCTAGATTTCTGGGCAGCTTCGAGGTAGCCCGGGCCTCCTGGGTGAATGAGATTTGCTTCAAAGCAATTTCCTGCCTTTCTGCTGCTCCTCCCTCTCCCTTTTATTGTAACTCTCGGTTAATTGAAATAACAAGATAATAGACAGAATTGACAGCTGTTTTATTTATCAGTGTTGTATTTGGACTCTTTTTTCCTTCTCCCAAACTGTGTCGTATTTGGACTCCTTTTCTTCTCTCAAACTGTGCCGTTTTGCTTTTGGGATTTACTCCTTTGCCAGCTGTCAGCTGCAGGAGTTCATCATCTCAGCCATCCACGTAAGTTCTTCTTGTCCAATCTTGACCCTACACTTGCTCACTTTCTTTCTTTGCTGCAGGTAAGTCTTCTCTCATACGCCTCCTTCATTTCTTCCCCCGGCCTCAACTTGATCTTGCTCCTTTAGGCGCTGCCGGGACTGTTACAACTCTCTCCCCCTTAAAAAACCTTGCCCTCAAGGTGAGGGTAGGAATCTTTTAACCACTCTTCATCGACCCAAACGGCGTCTTCTTTGGGCTGTCCTTCCCATCTTAACAGCACCTCTTCCTTCTTCTTCCCCCTCGAGACTTGGCTCCTTCGGTCAATTATCTCTGCTGGTTCTGGCTGAGATTTCAGCTTGGTTTCGAGACTGGGTAGCTTCGGTTCAGGAACGATTCCCTTTCCAACCCATTTCTTCAACAGTGAGACATGGAAGGTGCTATGGATCCGGGCTTCCTTGGGAAGATCTAGCTGGTAAGCCACTTCTCCCACTTTTTTTAAGATTTGGAACGGCCCGAAATATTTATAAGCTAACTTCACATTTTTTTTCCTTTGCATGCTGGACTGTCAGTATGGCTGGAGCCGGAGGTAAACCCATTCCCCTTCTGAGAACTGGATTTCTTTTCTGCCTTTGTCTGCTTGTTTCTTCTGTCTCGCCTGAGCTTGAGATAAGTTATGTTTGATTTCTGCAATTTGCTCTATTCTGTGTTGTAAATGTTCTTCTGCTGCTTGATTTTTGGTTGAACCGGGGATGTAATCTGTGAGACTTGGGGGCGGGTAGCCGTAGGTTGCTTCAAACGGGGTAGATTTGAGGGATGAGTGGTAGCTGGTATTGTAACAGTATTCAGCCATGGTTAGCCAATTGGACCACCCTTTCGGGTTATCACCTACAAAGCATCTCAAATACCCTTCCAGTGTTTTGTTGGTGGCCTCGGTCTGCCCGTCGGTTTGGGGGTGGTAGGCTGTGGACATCAGTAGTTTGACCCCTTGAATTTGGAATAATTCCCCCCAAAACTTGCTAGTGAAGGTAGGATCCCGATCGGATACTATGTTGTTTGGGAGCCCATGCAGCTTCACCACATTTTGTGAAAACAGGTTGGCGATTTTTGTCGCGCTGTAGGGGTGGGATACGGGAATAAAATGGGCATATTTCGTAAGCCTATCCACAACTACCATAATTACTGAGTACTGATTAGATTTAGGGAGCCCTTCTATAAAATCCATAGATATGGATGACCATGGTCTGGTGGGTATAGGCAAGGGCTGTAGGAGCCCGGAGGGTTTTGTGTTTTCTCCTTTTGCTCTTTGACAGACTTCACAGTGTTTTATATAATTTTGTATGTCTGATTTCATCCCTACCCAAAAGAAATCTCTCCTTGCCCTTTTTAGTGTTCTCTCAAACCCTGTGTGCCCTGAGGTTGGACTGTCATGAATATAATTCAGTATATCATTTTTTATAGGGCTGGATTGGCTTATGTAGACTCTGTGTTTGTAGTATAGTATCCCTCCCCTAAGACGATATTTCAAGGAACCTATAGTCTCTTGGTCTAGTTGATGCATGATAGTTTGAATTTCTGGATCAGTTTTATAACTATCCTTCAATCGGTCAGCCCAGTTAACAATCGAGGTAGAGATAGCCCATAGTGTACCTTTTTCTGTAGTATCCTCCTGTCTAGAGAGTGCATCAGCTACTAGGTTTTCCCTTCCTGCTCGAAATTCGACCACAAAGTCATATCCAATTAATTTGGACAACCATTTCTGTTGTGTGGGTGTCCCAACCCGCTGCTCCAATAAGTACTTGAGGCTCTGTTGGTCTGTCTTAACTTTAAAGGCTTGGCCCAATAAGTAAGGCCTCCACTTCTGAACAGCAGTAACTAGTGCCAAGAATTCCTTCTCATAAGTGGATAGCGATAATTCCCTCCCCTTTAGACTCTTGCTGAAATAGGAGATGGGTCGACCCTCTTGCATTAGCACAGCTCCGAGTCCTATTCCTGAGGCATCACATTCTATTACAAAACTTTGGTTGAAATCTGGTAGTGCTAGGACGGGAGGGGTTGATACGGCCTTTTTTAATTGTTCAAAGGCTTGGTCTGCCTCTGAACCCCATTTAAAAGCCCCCTTTTTTAGCAGTCTAGTCAATGGACCTGCAATCTCCCCATAACCTTTGATGAATCTGCGGTAGTAGCCTGTTAACCCTAAAAAACCCCTTAGTGATTTGAGTGTGTTTGGTTTTGGCCATTTGATCATTGACTCTACCTTGCTGGGATCAGCATGCACCCCCTGGCCTGATACGATATGCCCCAAATACTCGACTTCACTGCTTGCAAATTTGCATTTGGAATGTTTGGCAAATAGCTTATGTCGGACTAGAGTCTCAAATACCATCCTTAGGTGTCTCTCATGTTCTTCCACATTATGGCTATAGACTAGGATGTCGTCGAAGAAAACCAGCACGAATTTTCTGAGATAGGGTCGAAAAATATCATTCATCAAACCTTGAAAGGTGGAAGGGGCGTTTGTGAGGCCGAAAGGCATCACCAGAAATTCATAGTGCCCTTCATGAGTCCTAAAAGCTGTTTTAGGGACATCTTCTTCCTTCATTCTGATCTGGTGGAAGCCTGATCGGAGGTCTAGCTTGGAAAAAACTTGAGAACCATGTAGTTCGTCTAATAGTTCTTCCACCACTGGTATGGGAAACTTGTCTTTCACAGTTTCCTTGTTGAGGGCACGATAGTCCACACACATTCTCCATGACCCATCAGCCTTCCTAACTAGTAGGACTGGCGATGAAAAAGGGCTTTGGCTGGGTCTTATGGTACCCATTACCAACAACTCCTTAATGAGTTTTTCTATCTCAGATTTTTGGTAGTAGGGGTATATGTAAGGACGTACACTTATTGGGGAGGTACCTTCTTTCAACACTATAGAGTGATCATGTGATCTGCTAAGTGGGATTCCTTTCGGTTCTTGAAAGACTTCCATGAATTCTAGCAACAGATTCTCAATCTGTTCTGGAATTTTATTCTGGACTGCTCCCAGCTCCCAAATTTGCAGAATCAGTCCTTCTTCGACTCTTCTCAGTTCTTGTAAAAAGGTTGGGCTGCAGTCTACTTCTGATCTCTCCACTCCCATTCCACAAATCGAGACCTTCTTCCCCTCCTTTTGGAATTCCATTTTCAAGGCTGAAAAGTCCCAAAGAATGGGCCCTAAACTTTTGAGCCAATGGATTCCTAACACCATATCGCATCCTCCCAGCTGTATGACATAAGCCCGAGTGACAAACTGATTTCCTTGAATCATCAGTTTGAGATCTGAGCAGCTTCCCTCACTCCACAGCTTGGATCCATCTGCAATGTTCACCCCAATAGGCTTGTGTTTTAACACTTTCATCCCTACTCTCCTTGCTACCCTGGGATGTATGAAATTATGAGTACTTCCTGTGTCAATTAAGGCCACGAAATTATGGCCACTTAGCTTAACTGACACCCTCATAGTTTTAGGATTGGGATTTCCGATGATGGCATGAAGGGATATGCCGATTCCCTCCTTGCCTTCTTCCTGAGGGTCTCCTAGATCAATCAGGTCTTCAGGAACAAATTTTGTATCCTCCATCTCCTCCTCTAATTCCTCTATCAGGAATATCTTGGGTCCTACACACTTATGACCAGGTCCCCACTTACTGTCACATTTAAAGCAAAGCCCCTTGTCTCTTTTTTCCTTCATCTGTGCAGGGGTGAGTCTTTGTACCGGTATTGGTTTGTTTTCAGCCCTAGGCTGAGTTGGTGTGGGGTTTCGGCCTTGAAACCCCATGGCACTAGGTCTCCATGATTTCCTCATGATTGTCAGATTTTCCTCCTGCATCCTTGCTAATCCATAGGCAGCCACTAGGTTCTGAGGGTTTAGCATTCGTACTCCCATTCTTATCTCCTCTTTTAATCCACCTAGGAAGCAGCTGAGCCTGTGAGAGTCAGACAGCCCCCTGACCCGGTTCGAAAGCATCTCGAATTGGGTTTTGTAGAGCTCTACTGTTGAGACCTGTTTGATACTTATGAGGGCCTCCATGGGGTCATCGTAAGATGAGGTTCCAAAACGAATTTGGAGGGCTTTAATGAAGGCCTCCCAACTGGTGAGAATTCCAGTTTCTTCTAGTTCCTGATACCATGTTATGGCCTTTCCTTCCATGTGAAAACTGGCTATAAACAATCTGTGTTGGGCTGGAGTATTGTGAAAGTTAAAGAATTGATTGGCTTTGTACACCCAACCAATAGGATCATCTCCATTGAACCGGGGGAACTCCAACCTGATTGACTTGAGCTGAACCTGCTGAAATCCTTCCTGTGGTACTACTTCATGCCTGGCAATTCCATTGTCTGTCCTGGTGGGAGAATGAGGAGGGGAGCCCATGGGCCTTTTCCCTTGGGCCTTAGCCATCTGATCCATCCTGGTAGACATGTTTCTTAATTGCTGGACTATGTCTTCCAATATTTGCTGCTGATTCTGCTGGTTTTGTTGTTGCGCCTCCTGTTGTTGTTTCATTCCTGATACTGTTTCTATCAATTGTGAAACTCTTGTTCCTTCAGCCATCCGAGAATCGTGGCTCTGATACCACTTGTAACGATCTTGATAAGTAAGGGAGAATGTCTGGAATTTTTCTTTTACTTTTATTATAGCTTTTCTTGGACCTGAGCCTTACAGGTTTTAACAAAAGGAAATTGTGGAAACTGAAATAACAACTGAAACAAAATAACTTAAAGACTTGAATTGAAAGAACAATGCAATTTTGATAAAACCTAATCTAGATTTTTGGGCAGCTTCGAGGTAGCCCGGGCCTCCTGGGTGAATGAGATTTGCTTCAAAGCAATTTCCTGCCTTTCTGCTGCTCCTCCCTCTCCCTTTTATTGTAACTCTCGGTTAATTGAAATAACAAGATAATAGACAGAATTGACAGCTGTTTTATTTATCAGTGTTGTATTTGGACTCTTTTTTCCTTCTCCCAAACTGTGCCGTATTTGGACTCCTTTTCTTCTCTCAAACTGTGCCGTTTTGCTTTTGGGATTTACTCCTTTGCCAGCTGTCAGCTGCAGGAGTTCATCATCTCAGCCATCCACGTAAGTTCTTCTTGTCCAATCTTGACCCTACACTTGCTCACTTTCTTTCTTTGCTGCAGGTAAGTCTTCTCTCATACGCCTCCTTCATTTCTTCCCCCGGCCTCAACTTGATCTTGCTCCTTTAGGCGCTGCCGGGACTGTTACATATAGCTATAGAAAAAATCAAATCAAATCTATAACCTAGTTACGGGACCGAGATAACTATATAGAAAATAAACTGAATAAAATCACAAAGCTCAATTCTTAAACCAACCTAATATTGAAGGGAAAATTTAAATAAAATAAAATAAATGCCCGAGTCAAACCTGGTGAACCTGTTGAATCCATGACCCAAGACATGATATCGGAATAACTCTACAGAAAGAAAAGGTAAAAAAAAAAACAAAGAATATCAATTCTCAACAAACTCAGTGATGACAGATGAAATTAAAAAAAATAACCGAAGCCAATCTAGTCCAACCTTCAAAACTTGTAACACAGATCATGTGGTCGGATCATGACATAAAAGGCAAACTCGAAAAAAATAAAAAAGTAAAATTCTCAACCAACCAAAATAATTACATATAAATTTGAAAAAAAAAATTAAAAAAAAATTGACATAAAAAATAATTAGAGGTGAAATTGAAAACAATTTCAATTAAGAAAAGGATAAGAAAAACTAAAAATAACAATAAAAATAATGATGACTAAATTTGGTATAAAAATCAAATGTCAAGAGATGAAATTGAAAAAAAAAATCAATAAAGGATTTGAGACCAAATACATTGCAATTAAAAGAATGAGTACTAAATCTAATATAAAAATCAAATGTATAGGGATGAAATTGAAAAACAAAACTTAATAAAGGACTCAAGACCAAATACATTATATTAAAAAGAATGAGGACCTAATTTGAATCAACAAACAAATAACTAGACTTCTTTGTTTTCTTGCAATGGACATCATGTTTTTCTAGGAGGGAGAGAGAGGAAAGCGGGAGGGAAGAAAAAACATGTTGTCGGAGCTCAGCCGCCGATCATCTGACAGCACACGCCTCATGACAGTGATGGGGGTGGTGAGACGCATCAAACACCATCTCGAACGGTGATGTTCAGAGTTGTTTTGGTGCCACACGCACCAACCAAAAGGCACGAGCAGTGCCCACTTTCTAGTGCGTGTTAGGTATATGCCAACCACTTTTTAATTTAAATATAATTTTATATATATTAAAAGATTTAATCACCACTAACCCCACATGAAAATAAAAAAATAACTAAATAACTAAAGGTCATTGCATTCAAAGCTAAGAAATATTATTTTTTATGGGCATTTAAGTAATTGCACTTGACAAAAAAATTGAAAAACCTAAAAAGTCTCTTGACCTAAGAAAAATGTTTTTTTTCCTTTAAGGGTGATTAAGTAATTACAATATGGATGAAAGATATAAAAATACCGATTAACCCTTTTTTTTAATATTATAATGACTAATAAATCTTATAAAAATGATTTTCCTACCTCCAAGCCCAAGCTTTCTGAGTATGTCAACTAAGGATAAAATAGTATAATGTGAGTATATCAACAGTTAATGTCTGTGCTGTTTTAGATTTTTGTATAATTTATTCATCTTACCAAACACTCCCAAGTATAATAATTATAGGTAAAACAAAACCCCTACATTTGTCTGGTATATTCAAATAAATTTCATAAACTTCTTCTTACCTCAAAATTTGAACCTAGAAAGTTAAGAAATGAAATTCACATCCTTAGAGCTCATAGTAAATTCTAAAGCTAGAATTCACATTCTTGATAACCTTATATAAAATAAATCAAAATAAATTATAAAACTCAATTTTTAATCAATCTAATATTGAAGGATGAAGTTGAAAAAAATAAATTAAAAAATAACAAAAAAAAATTAACTTGAGTTAATCTACCAAACTCATGACTCAGGTCATGAGATTGAGATAACCTCATAGAAAATAAACAAAAAATGACTTGAGTCAACATGGGTTAACCTATCAAATCCACAACCAATGTCATGAGATTGTAATAACCCCATAGAAATAAATCAAAATAAATTATGAAGCTTAATTTTCAATAAACTCATTGTTGAAGGTTGAAATTGAAAAAGTTTCAATCTAAAAACAATACACAATAAAATGATATAAGTCTACACGGGTTAACTTGCAAAACACGTGACCCAAGTCATAAGACGGAGATAAATCTCATAGAAAGCAAACAAAAATAAATCATGAAGCCTGATTCATAATCAACTCAATTCTAAATGATGAAATTAAAAAACAAATGTCCATTAAAAAAAGACAAGAAAAACTCAAGTCAACTAGGTTAATCTGCCAAACCTATGATCCAAGTCATGAGATCGAGATAACTTTATATATAGAAAGCAAATCAAAATAAATGATGAAGCTTAATTCCTAATAAATCCAATGTTGAAAGATGGATTTTTGTTTTTTTTAAAACATCAATTGAAAAAGAAAAAAAAACTATAACCAACTGAATTAACCCACCAAACCAAAATAAATCATGAAATGTAATTCTTAATCAACTCAATGTTAAAGGATAAATATTTTTTTAAAAATCAATTATAAAAAGACAAGAAAAATTCAAGTCAATCTGTCAAACCTGTGACACGGATTATGAAACCGTGCTAATCATATATAAAACAAATTATAATAAATTATAAACTCAATCTTTAATAAACTAAATATTGAAATTAGAAATTAGAAAAAAAATAAAGAAAAAAAACACTATTTCATATGATAGTGAATAGTAGAATAACCGCATCTTTTAGTTTATACAGTAATAAAAAGTAAATTTGAAAGTGTAACATAATTACTTAGCACTCTGCATGTAAAGTTGAAGAATCGATATGTAATTTCTAAGCTCGAACATTGACAGGTTACAGTCATTCTGAATTATATAAGTTTTCAAAGTTTCCACAACAACTGGGACCACAAGATGACATTTTTGAGGTTGAACAGGTTACAGTTATCAAACTCTTCCAAGCTATTGTTAGCCACATACTCTTCTCTCATCTGTGCTTTCTGCTCTTCTTTTCTGGTTACTGCTTAAGCAAATCAGCTCTTGCAGAACATCTTCAATCCAGGTAAAGTACTT
This sequence comes from Populus simonii, assembly GCA_007827005.2. Classification (NCBI taxonomy): domain Eukaryota; kingdom Viridiplantae; phylum Streptophyta; class Magnoliopsida; order Malpighiales; family Salicaceae; genus Populus; species Populus simonii. Next base: position 642,203 of record CM017482.2, read on the forward strand.
AAACTTCATCTTCTTCATTCTGTTGGTGTTTCGGTTTTCACATGTAACTATTGTTTGAGTCTTTTAAAGTAAAGAAAAGGTTGTAACTATTATTCTCTGCTGTTTTTGCTTAATTAGTTTAGTTTTACACTTTCTTTTTCAATTAATTTAACTTCCATAATTAAATTTTTTTCAATACTTTGACTTTTATTTTCTATAGGAAAAAATGGTTCGATCAAATGATCCATTTTGGAATGATGTTGAAGATATGAATAATGGTGGCATGAAGTGTAAATTTTGTGGGCATTTATTTGCCGAGAATACTTCCATTTCGAGGATCAAATGGCATTTGTCAGGAGTGAAAGGGCGTGGTGTTAAAATATGTGAGAAAGTTCCTGAAGAAGTTCAAAATGTAGTCCGTGCAGCAATGGATGGCCCTCCAGAAAAAAAACTTAAATCCGTAGCAGGCTCAAGCAATAACGAGGTCACCTATACAATTTTAGCTTCTGTCCAAGAACAAAACAATGATGAAATGATGGCACAAGAAGGAGATGCTCTTTTCGTTGGAGAGCGCGAACATTGGCTGAGTAGCTTCACTGATGAAGACATTGAGCTTCTGAGAGGTATCTTTCATGAGAGAACATCAATTAATCAAGCTGATGAGCCTCGAGGAGATTCATCCTAGCCAACAGACCCAATGTGTCTTGACCATGGAAGATATTATGATCGACCCCGTGCTCCATTAGTAAACAATGATGTAATTATGAATCTTGTGGAGGACATGGTTAGAGTGAGGACAGAACCAGTGGAGGAGAAGGAGGAGAAGAAGGATGTGGAGAAGAATAGTGGAAGATTAGTGCAGCCTGGCGCAGCAGCTAGCTCTTCTGGAGGGTTTGCAAGCAACACAAATGAGATTAAAGGAGATGCACTACCAACGAGAAAGCTGGTGGGTCAAGCATTCGAAGACCACAAGAAGACTATCTGGTCTTGGTTAATGCATGATAAAGTTTCAAGAATTAGCATCTATGGGATGGGCGGAGTGGGTAAGACGACGTTGGTGACACACATATATAATCAGCTTCTAGAAAGACCAGACACTTTCAATCATGTTTTCTGGATTACTGTTTCACAAGATACCAGCATTAACAGATTGCAGAAAAGTTTCGCAAGATGTATTGGTTTAGATCTTTCTAATGAAGATGAGGAGCTGCACAGAGCGGTCATATTGAGAAAAGAATTAATGAAGAAAAAGAAATGGGTTTTGATTTTAGATGATCTGTGGAAGGCTTTTGACTTACAAAAGCTGGGAATTCCTGACCAAGTTAAGGGATGCAAGTTGATTATTACAACTCGATCAGGAAGAATTTTTGTCAACAGATGAAAACCCAACACACAATCAAAGTGCAGCCTATTTTGAAGGAAGAAGCTTGGATTTTGTTTATTGAGAGGCTTGGAAATGACATAGCACTTTCTCCAGAAGTGGAATGAATTGCAGTAGATGTTGCAAGGGAATGTGCCGGTTTGCCATTGGGAATTATTACAATGGCAGGAAGCATGAGAGGAGTGGATGACCTACATGAGTGGAGAAATACATTGAAGAAATTGAAAGAATCAAAATTTAGAGACATGGAAGATGAGGTATTCCAGTTGTTGAGGTTGAGTTATGATCGGCTAGAAAATGATTTAGCACTACAACAATGTCTCTTGTATTGTGCATTATATCCTGAAGATCATAAGATTGAAAGGGAGGAGTTGATATGTTATTTGATTGATGAGGGAATAGTTGAAGGAACGAGGAGCAGACAAGCAGCATTTGACGAGGGCCACACGATGCTTAATAAACTTGAAAATGTTTGTTTACTGGAAAGTTGTTTTGATCGTTATCATCGTAGATGTGTCAAGATGCACGACTTGATTAGGGACATGACCCTCCAAATACTCCAAATGAACTCTCCAGTTATGGTCAGGGAATATGAGGAAGAAATACCAGATGTGGATATGTGGAAAGAAGATCTAGTGAGAGTCTCTTTGAAGGATTGTTATTTCAAGGAAATTCCATCCAGCCATTCACCAAGGTGTCCCAATCTGTCAACTCTATTGTTACGCAATAATGAAGGGTTGGAATTTATTGCAGCTTCTTTTTTTGAGCAATTGCACGGACTCAAGGTTCTTAATCTGTCTCATACAAATATCATAAATTTGCCTGATTCTGTTTCTAAATTGGTGAGTCTTACTGCATTATTGCTCAAAGGATGTGTGAACTTAAGGCTTGTACCATCATTAAAAAAGCTCAAGGCACTGAAGAGGTTAGACCTCTCTCGTACTGCACTTGAAAAGATGCCTCAAGGCATGGAATGTCTATCCAACCTGAGATATCTTAGGATGAATGGATTTGGGGAAAAGGAGTTTCCTAATGGGATATTACCTAAACTCTCTCACCTACAAGTCTTTGTATTAGAGGATGCGTTTCTTACTTGTCCGATAATAGTCAAAGGAAAGGAAGTAGGATGCTTGAAGGAGTTGGAAACTGTGGTATGCCATTTTGAAGGTCAATCTGACTTTGTGGAATATCTTAATTCTCGGGATAAGACCCAGTCACTAAGCACATACCAAATCTTTGTAGGACTGCTGGATGAAGATGATTATAGTAGAATGATGGATGATTATCACACAAGTAAAACAATTGCCTTGTGTAATTTGAGTATCAATAGGGATGGAGATTTTCAGGTCATGTTCCCAAATGACATTCAAGAACTGGTTATTTATAAATGTTCATGTGATGTTTCCTCTCTAATAAAGTATGCAACTGATCTGGAGGTTATCAAGATATGGGATAGCAATAGCATCGAGAGCTTGGTTTCATCTTCTTGGTTCTGCTCTGCTCCCTTACCATTGCCATCTTATAATGGTATATTTTCTGGTCTTAAAGAGTTTAATTGCTATGGATGTAGAAGTATGAAGAAGTTGTTCCCTATTCTCTTGCTACCATACCTCGTAAACTTGAAAGTGATTAGAGTTTTTTATTGTGAGAAGATGGAGGAGATAGTAGGGACAAGATCAGATGAAGAAGCGGTTATGGTTGAAGAAAGCAGCAGTAGCAGCACCGAATTCAAACTCCCAAAGTTAAGAAATCTGGAATTGAGGGGATTACCAGAACTGAAAAGCATTTGTAGTGCAAAACTGGTCTGTGATTCTCTCCAACATATTTGGATAGCAAATTGTCAGAAGTTGAAGAGAATGCCAATTTGTCTTCCGTTGCTTGAAAATGGCCAGCCATCTGCTCTCCTTTCTCTTCAAAATATCTTTATATATCCAAGAGAATGGTGGGAGTCTGTAGTGGAGTGGGATCATCCTAATGCTAAGAACGTCCTTCGTCCCTTCGTAAAGTTTTTATAGGAGACGAACTCTGTGTTGGCGTGAGCTGTAACACATGTGTAATAGGAACAGAGATGGAAGGAATAGGAGATATTATAGGAACAGAGATGGAAAGAATATCTTTCCATCTCAGGATAGCATAATTATAGGAACTGAATATGTATAGCCTAAAATAGAAGATTCATTCTAGTAGTATAAATATGTAACAAGCCACTGTGTTAATTTTAATAAGAAAATAAAGTGTAATTATTCTGACATGGTATCAGAGCTTTCTACCTTTTTCTGCTTCAAAAAAACCCTAATACTTGCCTTTGTTTTTTTTCTTTTCTTCTTTCTCTTCTTCCCTCTGCCTACCATGACTTCAGAAGCTGGTATAGAGCATTCTGATGTAACTCAACCAGAGTCCATGTTTACACAATTCACCACAAAAATCACTGAGGCTCTTAGCAAAATCCAAACACCGACCATGACTACTGAGCCTCCTGCTGCTCCGATCGGCATCAAGTTGAATGGCACCAACTATGCCCTCTGGTCCCAAGTTGTCGAGATGTACATCTCAGGCAAAGACAAATTGGGATATATCAATGGTGATCTTCCACAACCACCAACAACAGATCCTTTCTTTCGCAAATGGCGTACAGACAATGCCATTGTCAAAGGATGGCTAATTAACTCAATGGATCCCTCATTAATAGGGAATTTTATGCGGTTCCCCACTGCAAAGATGGTGTGGGACTCCATTGCTACTACTTATTTTGATGGAAGTGATACATCTCAGGTTTATGACCTAAGACGTCGTGTGACACAACTCAAACAAGCTGGAGGGACTCTGGAACAATACTACAACGACCTTCAGGGGTTGTGGCGTGAGATTGACTTTCGGCGTCCTAATCCAATGGAGTGTGCAGTTGATATTCACAAGTATAATACTATCATTCAAGAAGACCGGGTGTATGTTTTCTTGGATGGCCTTGACAACCGACTGGACAAAATCAGAGGAGATGTACTGCAACTTCGTCCATTCCTTATTGTTAAGCAAGCATATGCTCATGTTCGCCGTGAAGCAAGTCACCAGACTGTTATGATCACTGACAACGAGAATATTCTTGGGGCTGTTCTCGCCACCAAGGGACTGCGACTTGAGCCAACCAACTCTATTTCTAATATACATCATGGGAAGCAGAAATCTCGAGCATCAACTGAAGGCTTAAAATGCACTTATTGTGGAAATCAAAAGCATACACGTGAAAATTGCTTCAAGTTGCATGGGTATCCAGATTGGTGGAATGACCTCCAGGCAAAAAAACATCGTGACACAGCTAATAACGAACTGGCCCTTGGCACTGCAGCAGTCGTTAATACAGAACCTCACCTGTCCTTTACACCACAGTTACAGCCTCACAGTTCCTCATCCTCAGACCCAGGTAACCTTGGTTGTGTTTGTGTTAATTCACCATGTGATGCTGAATGTGGTACATGGCTACTGGACTCTGGCGCTACTGATCACATGACGTTTGATGCTCAAGATTTCATCAAAACATCCTTACCAAGACGTACCAATATCGCCAATGCTAATGGTGTCATCTCCCCAGTCATTGGTGCAGGCACAATGATATTAACACATACATTGCCGCTGCCTAATACATTACTTGTTCCATCTCTGTCTCATAAGCTCCTCTCCGTAAGCCAAATAACCTCTGATCTTAATTGTCTTGTGCTTATATATCCTACCTTCTGTCTTATTCAGGACATTCTCACCAAAGAGATCATTGGGCGTGGTACTAAGAGAGGGGGACTATATTATGTGGAAGACTTCAGTATGGGAAGAGCACATCATATGCAGCACTCGGTTGGAATAAAAGAGAAGGAGATCTGGCTTTGGCACTATCGGTTAGGACACTCGTCCTTCACTTATATGAAACACTTGTTCCCAGAGTTGTTCTCTCAAGTGCAACATTTTGATTTTCAATGTGAAACCTGCACTTTAGCAAAAAGCCATAGGGTTACTTATCCTGCGCATTTGAATAAAAAGGATACTCCGTTTTCTTTGATACATTCTGATGTGTGGGGTCCTTCTCCAATTCATACAATATCAGGGTTCAAATGGTTTGTGTTCTTTGTGGATGACTGCACCCGCATGACTTGGATCTATCTACTAAAACATAAAGATGAAGTATTCAGTGTGTTTAAATCATTTCATACTATGGTAAATACACAATTTTCTGTTAAAATTCAAGTGCTTCGTTCGGACAATGGTGGTGAATATGTTAATCACCAATTTCGTGATTATTTCAATCTTCACGACATTCTTCATGAAACCTCATGTCCTCAAACTCCTCAGCAAAACGGTATTGCTGAGCGGAAAAATCGACATGTTCTTGAAACTGCCAGAGCTCTCCTCATCAATGCTCATGCTCCCTCTCGGTATTGGGCTGATGCAGTTACTACTGCTGTGCATCTCCTGAACAAATTACCTTCTAAAGTGCTGAGTTTCCAAACTCTATTACAAGTTCTTGCAAAACATACTCCTCTGCCTTCAGTCTTGATGCTTCCACCCCGTGTGTTTGGGTGCGTGGCTTATGTCCATCTTCATAAGAACCAGCGAACTAAGCTGGATCCATGTGCTCGTCGATGTCTTTTTCTGGGATATGCATTTCATCAGAAGGGCTATAGATGTTATGATCCTGCTTCGCATCGCATTTATATTTCGATGGATGTCACCTTCATGGAAACATAAACTTTTTTTCCACCCGATTCTCTTCTTCAGGGGGAGACAAAACAAGAAGAATCGAAATGGATGGAACTGAACTGGTCGGGCCTGTCTGAAGCACATGTGGAACCAATACAGTCAGCTTGTGCTTCTCATCAAGAAGCCAATCATGAAGGTGCAGTTCTAGAAGTTGCAGAAGATACAGTGTTAGGAGCTGTAGAAATTCCAGAAGCTGTAGAAATTCCAGAAGCTGCAGAAGATGTAGTTCCATAAGCTGCAGTTTCCCATCATCAAGACGACAGTGCAGTTTCTTCCCCCTCTATGGTACCCGAACACCCAACTCCTAAAAATGATCCTGAGGTAAGATCTTTGAACACCAATATCATAGAATCTTCTGCTGGTTATATCCTACCTCACAGGCACAATCGTGGGAAACCACCAAGGCAATACTCACCAGATATTGAAGAAAGGAGATCACGATACCCCATTGCTAATTATGTGTCCACACAGGGACTGCCAGATTCCCTCAAGACTTTTATGCATGACATCTCTACTAATCACATCCTTACAGGAGTGGAGGAAGCCATGAAAAACCCGAAGTGGACCCAAGCAATCAGAGAAGAAATGGAAGCCTTAATGAAAAATAAAACATGGAACTTAGTAGCATTACCGAGAGGAAAAAAGACAGTGGGGTGCAAGTGGGTGTTTTCTGTGAAATATAAAGCAGACGGATCTGTGGAAAGGTACAAGGCAAGACTTGTGGCAAAAGGGTATACACAGGTATATGGTGTAGACTACCGAGAAACTTTCTCTCCAATTGCTAAACTAAACACTATCAGAGTATTGTTGTCTATTGCAGCGAATCTAGATTGGCCATTACTTCAGTTTGACGTGAAGAACACCTTTCTTCATGGTGACCTTGAAGAGGAGGTGTATATGGACATTCCTCCTGGCTACTCAGTAACTATAGGAAAGAATAAAGTGTGTAAATTGCAGCGAGCCTTGTATGGACTAAAACAATCACCACGAGCATGGTTTGGAAGATTTAGCTTGGCAATGAAGAAGTATGGCTTTACACAAAGCAACTCAGATCATACTTTATTTCTCAAAAGACAGCAGGGCAAGGTAACAGCTTTAATTATCTATGTTGATGATATAATTATTACAGGAGATGATAGAGAAGAAATACCGCGACTCCAAGGGCAATTGGCCAGCGAATTTGAGATGAAAAATCTAGGTGGGTTAAAGTATTTTCTGGGAATAGAAGTTGCAAGGTCAAATCAAGGTATTTTTCTATCCCAGAGAAAGTATATCCTAGACCTATTATCGGAACTTGGATTGTTGGAGTGCAAACCAATAGATACCCCGATTGTCCAAAATCACAAGCTTGGAATTTATCTGGACCAGAAATTAGCTGATAAGGGGAAATATCAGCGATTAGTTGGCAAACTAATCTATTTATCGCATACTCGTCCAGATATTGCATATGCGGTAGGCGTGGTGAGTCAATTTATGCATTGTCCAAGTGAGGAACACATGGAGGCGGTTACTCGAATACTGAAATACCTGAAGTCATCTCCGGGGAAAGGGCTTATATTTTCTAAGAATGGTAATTTGGAAGTCAAGGGCTATACAGATGCAGATTGGGCCGGGAATTGCCTAGATAGAAAGTCGACCTCAGGGTATTTCACATTTGTTGGTGGAAATCTTGTGACATGGAGGAGTGAGAAACAAAATGTGGTGGCACTCTCTAGTGCTGAATCAGAATTTCGAGGAATGGCTAAAGGTTTGTGTGAACTTCTTTGGCTAAAAAAATTGCTAACTGAGATTGGTTTTGCTCCTAAATCAGAAATGAGTCTCTTCTGTGATAATAAAGCTGCAATAAATATTTCTCAAAATCTTGTCCAACATGATAGAACTAAACATGTGGAGGTTGATCGGCACTTCATCAAGCATAACCTTGAAATGAAGACAATTCAATTCCCATTTGTCAAATCTGAAGATCAACTAGCAGATATATTTACCAAGGCCGTGTCCAGTAAAGAGTTCCACAGCTCACTAGTCAAGTTGCGCATAAGGGATCCATATGCATCAATTTAAGAGGGAGTGTTGGCGTGAGCTGTAACACATGTGTAATAGGAAAAGAGATGGAAGGAATAGGAGATATTATAGGAACAGAGATGGAAAGAACATAGGAACTGAATATGTATAGCCTAAAATAGAAAATTCATTCTAGTAGTATAAATATGTAACAAGCCACTGTGTTAATTTTAATAAGAAAATAAAGTGTAATTATTCTGACACTCTGCTCTATGCCTTTCATATAATATAATATTGAATTACAGGTACGCACCGTTTTTTTAATTCCTCTCTCTCTCATCCTCTCAATATGCCTTTAATTTAATTACACGTAATGAGATAGTTTTTAAAATCTTTTACAATTAAAATATATATTTCTAGAGAAGGATATGATTTAAATTTTTAAGTTAAACGAATTATTTTTTTCCAATACATGAATTTTTTACCAAAACAATTTTTTTTTATTAATAGAAAGTTTTTTGTATTGAAAATAAAGGCAATTAAAACATTTTTTAAATAAAATAAGAGTTTGATTGCTTGACATTCTTCTGAGATCGATGATTATGGTGGATTTGGAATGATTCCTTTTAATTGTTGTGGGATATCTGGGTACATAACCTCTTTCTGTCTCTCTGAATCTTTCTGTCTACTTATAACCAATTCTCTTCCTTATTCAAGCCTTATTGTCTGCATTAAGTTTGATCCACAAGGAAGCAAAAGAATGGTGCGAGTCAGTAGTGGAGCGAGAGCATCCTGATGCTAAGGATGTCCTTCATGGCCTTGCATGGTTGTGGGACATCATTAAGGTAGATCCCTTACGGCTTGGTAAGCATTATATATGTTTTGGTTTTGAATTATTAGTCTTAATTCTGATTGATTTGTATGAATATTCCAGATATGCTTGATGGATAGTATTTTTGAGTGAACCCGCAAAAAATCGAAGTTAATTAATTTTGAGAGTTTGATTGGTTTCAAAGTTTATGGCTTTTAATTACTTGGTGATCTTTTTGTAGGAGATGGTAAAGGATGACAAGCCTCTTATTTATGAATGAATAAGGGTAGGAAAGAAGGCATAGTCTGAATCACTCTTGCGCTGTTTCAGTTATGTCCTCTGTTCTGCTTATGGTGATAGAGAGGCTGCAAGTTGATAAGGACTATCGTTGGTGTTTTTCAGGCTTGTGATTCACTTGGTCTCATGCATAGAGAGGGCAACCATCTCCTCCCCCTTCTCTTAGAAGAACGAAAATAAAACCAAAATAATGGTGGGAGTCAGTGGTGGAGTGGGAGAATCCGATTGCCAAAATATAGCGCAGGATGTCCTTAGTCCCTTTGTCGAGTTTTGGTAGGAGAATATAATATTGGATTGTATTTCTCTTTCTCTGAATATCTCTGTCTGCCTTTAATTTAATTTTAATGAATTATTAGCCTCAACCATAAGCATTTAATGCTTCCTTTCTTAAGACTTCCTTTCTTATTGATTCCTCTGTTTATCAAATGTTTCTTGTGATAGTCCAAGTGGCTTCAGTAATACCTGGTCACTAACCTGCCAAGGGTATTCTGCAGGTGCGCTCTCCGCAGCCAAGACAACTGATGAGTAAATATTCTCATCTTCATGCTCAGCCGCAACAATGTATCCTGCGCAATATGATTCTGCAGTATCCCCTTCATTCCTTCAAATCATTACATTCCGAGAAAAAAATATCAAATATCTGATATGTGCCAAGTGAGTGGCTCTTTGTTCTGTTGCTGAACATCTTACATGAACACTGGCAACTATGGTTTTTTTGGATAATCATAAAAAGTTTATTGAAAAGACCATAGCCAAAGCAAAATACATGAACACCGGCAACTATGCTCTTCTTCCAGTTCACTTACATGATTGTTTCCCTTGGTTCCACTTTAGCCCCGGTCTGTGCATAGTAATGGATGCTTGGTGATTATTGAACTGATAGTGATATGGCTGGCTTGGTTTGGTTCTAAGTACTGCTCTAGTTGTCTTCATTTTATTGGCGGCGCGATGATTTTAGCAATTAGTACTTGCGGTTGGGGAGGAGGAGGGAAATGCGTTTTGATGTATGGTTTTTTGTCAAGCCTGTCTTTTAGCTTGTTTTTCTTGGACACACTTTCTTATGCACATACAAGGCTGTCTTCCATTTTAGTTGTGCTCACACATTCATGGTCATATATGGTCATGATGGCTTCGATCAATATCATCTCCCAATAAAAACTTGACTTCTAGTTCACATCTTCTGGTTTCTTTAGTTGCTGTAATGGCTTTGAGCCTATGTACAATGGTTATGAAGCTGCATACTTCTCACCAGAACCCCTAAGATATCCCATATTCTGGTCCCCATGATGTTTAAGAAATCTCGTGTCTTGAGGCTCCCATCTTTTCTTCTCTGTTTTCGTGTTTGTTGGCATCTGGGCATTGTTTAAATATCAAAGTGTCCTTTCTTCTTCTTTTTCAAAATATTGTGGTTAAAACATGTATAGTGTATTGTGATTATACAAATACTATCTAATTATCAAATTATTATTATTATTATTATTATTATTATTATTATTATTATATATTTGCTTAACCAAAACAAGTTCACAAATATAATTATTTTTATTAAATACAAGTTATGAATCTATTTATTTTTAATCATCTAAAATTACATTCGCTCTATAAATAATTAATATACTTCATTAATATCATATAGTATCATATATGATAAAACTAAATGCAATGACTTTTAATGAAATCAACTCCAGAGTTATTAAGGGATAAATAAATTATTGAGAAGATCATGAAAAATAATAAAAAGATGAAATTAAAGATAATATAGTAAAGTTTGTCCCGTGCAAAGATTTACTCAAACAACAATCACATTGCATAATTATCTTGCAATACAAGAATATTATACCACAGCTTCTTAATATACTAAAAAAAAAATTAGAAATGAAATCCAATAAGAAATCAATTTCAAAATAATAAAAAAAAAAAAAAACAAAGTCATATTTTTCTAATTAAGTCTTTGGGCCCATATTGAAGGACAGTTCATGATGGTCATTAATGAATTCAATCATAAGAAATCCTCTCATTAATGAGCAAAACAAAAGTCAATGTTATGGTAGCTGTTGAGGCCTTATTGCATCTGTGATCTTCTAGCAGCAGAGTTAATGTTTTCTGCAAGTTGGAGAGCAGGACAGAGAAATCTCAAACTATGTGAACCAAAAACATTAGTCAAACTTTCCTTCTTCGCGTAAAGAATTGTCGGCTCTCAGCACCATCCATGTGCTCCATGCCCTAGCCTTAGCCTAGCCAGATCAATTTGCTAAGCTTTTTGAAATAAAGTTATTGAACTTGGCCTGTCATCACTTGATTCAAAGCTCTGTTCATAGGTCAAAGATGGTTAAAAATGTATTTATGTTGGAGTGATGCATTCAAATAAATTTAATAAATTTTAATCCTCAAATATGAATTCTAAAAATCAAGAGAGAAAATATATTTTATAAACTCTAAAACATTCAATTGAAGCTTAGTGTGATACAACTAATAGTTAATTTCTTAGTTGCATTTTTTATTTAGCAAATGAAATGTTTTACAAAAATAAAAAATTAATTTTAAGTTGACTAACATATAATTTTGGAAATTAATTACCCAATAAACAACTAATTATTGTCAAGTGGAGGCATGAGAATACATCCCCTTTGGTCAACTCAATGACATTCACCTTGTCCTATGCCTCCATGTTTGCTGCCTTTATTTATCATCCGCCAGCCACCCACCATTGACCAGCCAGCCCACCTCCACCGCAACTTGGCGGAGAAATTCTCCTCTCTCACGGGGTCAACACACATCTCTCAAACAGTAAACCTTTGTCAAATGTGAACACTAAACTCTCAAAATCTAAATTTTTCCTAACACCTCAAAAAAACAAATGATTATCAAATCTCAAATCCCATTCTATAATCTTATCTTGGTTTCTCTGTCTTTATGGGCTCCTCCTTCTTGTTCCTCTTCTTTTCTTCCACACTGCTTCCTTATCTCTGCATCTCAGGCCCCAGCACTGTTCAAACCATCAAACAACCGTTCACAGCTTCACATTTTTTCTTCATTGACCAGTCTGGTGTTTTTTTGATCTCTTCTAATGGCAACTTCACAGCCTCCATATCCAATTCCGAAGAAAATCCTCCATATTATTTCTGTATCACTCATGTTAAGTCCAATGCTATCATTTGGATAGCTAACAGGAACCACCCCATTTCAGATTCTGATAAGCTATACTTGACTACAAATGGTCTTGCCATTAATAGTACTTATAATTCTAGTACTCCATCTGTAGTTTGGTCAACGGAAGGATTAAGCCCAAGCTCTCAGGTTTCTGCTATGGAGCTTCGGGATTCAGGAAACCTTGTACTACTTGACGGGAACAATGTTTCTTTATGGGAGAGTTTTGATCTTCCAACTGATACTATTGTCATGGGACAGAGTTTGGCTGTTGGGACATCAGTGGACTGTTATAACGCTGAGAATGACAGGTCAGTTGGTGACTACAGGCTTGTAGTGACTGGTGGTGATGCTGTTTTGCAGTGGAATGGAATGAGTTATTGGAAGCTATCAATGGAGCCAAAAGGTTCACAGGATTCAAAGGTGCCCGTCTCATTTTTGGCCTTGAATGATACAGGTTTGTTTTTGCTTGGAAGTGATAGATCAACTGTTGTGATTAAGCTTACTTTGGGCCCTGCAGATTTTAGAGTTGCCAAGTTAGGGTTTGATGGGAAGTTTAGTGTTAGAAAATTTGTTGATAAAAATTGGGTGCAGGAGTTTGTGAGCCCTGCTGATGAATGTCAGATTCCTCTTAGTTGTAACAAAATGGGGTTATGCAGTTCAGGAAGATGCTCTTGTCCACCAAATTTCCATGGTGATCCTTTGTCAAAAAGTGGCTGCACGCCGACAGATGCTTCACTTGCTTTGCCTTCAGGTTGTAGTAATGGAAAAGAATTGAATTCTTCTGTTTTCTATGTCAATTTAGGCTCTGAATTAGATTATTTTGCTAATGGTTTTATGGCTCCTGCTAAACGGGATATCAATTTATTAGCTTGCCAAGATCTTTGCACCCGAAATTGTTCTTGTTTAGGCATCTTCTATGGAAATTCCTCAGGTTCTTGTTATCTTCTTGAAAACCCTTTGGGGTCTATCATGGAAGCCTCTAGCTCCAACAGCAAACGGTTAGGCTACGTGAAGACTATAGTTGTATCTTCGCGTGCAAACAAAGTGAATGAATCTGCAAAATTTCCAATTGTAGGTTTGGTTCTATTACCTTCATCTGGAATCTTTTTGATTATCATTGTTGTTTTAGGGTTCATTTGTTGGAGAAGGAATAGACTGTATAGAACTGCTAAGTTGAAATTAGGCCGTGGCGATTCTTCTTCATCTGAGCTTGAGATAATTTCTATCCCGGGTTTGCCAGTAAGATTTAATTATGAAGACCTTGTGGCTGCAACAGAAAGTTTTAGCACTCAAATTGGTAGTGGAGGCTTTGGAACCGTGTACAAAGGCACTCTGCCTGACAAGTCCGTTGTGGCAGTGAAGAAGATTACCAATGTTGGCGTGCAAGGAAAGAAGGAATTCTGCACCGAAATTGCAATTATAGGAAGTACTCGTCATGTTAATCTTGTTAAATTGAAAGGGTTTTGCGCACAAGGGAGACAGAGGTTTCTGGTATATGAGTACATGAACAGAGGCTCACTGGACAGAACGCTGTTTGGTAATGGACCTGTTTTGGAGTGGCAAGAAAGGTTTGAGATTGCTCTTGGAACCGCAAGGGGACTTGCTTACTTGCATAGTTATTGTGAGCGCAAGATCATCCATTGTGATGTGAAGCCAGAGAACATTCTTTTGCATGACAATTTACAGGTTAAAATCTCCGATTTCGGGCTTTCGAAGCTGCTAACCCCTGAACAATCCAGTCTCTTCACTACAATGAGAGGGACACGAGGCTATCTTGCACCAGAATGGCTAACGGGCGTTACGATCTCAGATAAAGCTGATGTTTATAGTTATGGAATGGTATTGCTAGAAATTGTAAGGGGAAGGAAAAACAGCGCAGCACAGCCACAAAGCCGAAGCATAGAAAACGATAGCAGCGAAGGAAATGGCACGTCTTCATCCTCTTCAGGTTGGGAACCTAGGCCTGCGTATTTCCCCCTACACGCGCTAGAAATGCATGAGAAAAAAAGGTACTTGGAGCTTGCAGACTCCAGGCTAGAAAGACGGGTGCCGAACGAGGAGGTTGAGAAGCTAGTGAAGGTGGCCTTGTGCTGTTTGCATGAAGATCCTATGCTGAGGCCAACAATGGTTAATGTTGTTAGCATGTTGGAAGGTATAACTCCTTTGGCTGAGCCAAGGCAGGAATCATTAAATTTCTTGAGATTCTATGGCAGGAGGTTCAGTGAGGCGTCTAGAATTGAAGGGTCTAATGAGCGAAATGAGTTTGGTTTGTTCCCTCAAGCAAACCTCACTAGTGGCACCAGTAGTTCTTACACCTCAATGTCTTACTTGTCTGCACAACAGCTTTCTGGTCCTAGATAACACTGAAGGATCCGTGCTGTTTTAGCATGCCTTTGTACAAAAATGTATCTGTCTGTGTTTTTTTTCCTCGGGAAAATATTTTTTTCCTCGGGAAAATATTTTTTTCCTAGTGTTTTAACAGTTTATGTTCTGGCTTTTTCCAGCATGGTTGTATTGTGTTCTATTTTTGTACCTTGCTTTTGGATGGTGCTTCATCATCCCAAAAAATGAGAGGAAAAACAAAAGCTACAAATAGTAATCTTCATCCTCGTTATTCTAAACTTCATCAGTATTTCCAACAAGTTGTGGATTTGCATTTCGGTAAAATTATAATTTTTAAACCAACTTGGGTTAATTCAAGCAAGTCCCTTGTCGTGAGTTAAGTGAGTTGATTTAGATTAACCAGGTCAATCTAATTTTTTTCATTTTATATATATAAAAAAGTAAAAATAGAATTATTTTCAAAAAAAATTTAAAAAAAATCATTAAATTCTGATTGATTTTTTTCAAATTGATTAAATCACCAGTTAACTTGAATTTTTAACTGAATGTTAAATTAAATAAAATTTTATCTATTTAAAATTTGAATGATAAATATTAAATCGCAGCCGGATCATATGACACTAAATATCCATGAAATTGCTATTCCATTGAAACGTATAATTTCCTAGCTTCTTTGATACAAAGCTAAAGCTATTATTAATGTTGCACAAAATAAAATGGGAAGATATCTATTAAGGTTGTTAAAATTGTGTTTCAACTCGTAAAATCGTATAATTTTACAAGTTAATATAAGCTAAACGTGCTAAATCATTCATAAAACTTAAAAATAAATAAAATCAGGTAAAATTCAAATAAAATCATTAAAATAAGATGAAATCATACAAAAACACGATTTCACAACCGATTTCACGCTCTCAGCCCACAACAGCAATTGTGACTTGTGAGTCACTGTTACCTCCAGCTCCAAGTGTCAAGCAAGCCTATTACACAATACACACATAACAAAAGCAAAGCAATTATTGGCGTTAAAAGCGGAACTCAATTCAAGCCACTCTGAATCAGTTTGAAGATGTTATTCACAATTTTTTTCATTATTTTTCAAATTAAAAAGCATGAATAATACAATTTACACACACACACACTTTTAGCAATATAAAATATTAAAATTATTTTTTTATATTTTTATATTTAATTAGTGTTATAAATTTAATTTTTATAATGAATATAATGTAAAGATTTTGTTTTTGGTTAACAATAAAAATTTTCTATCGTAATTTTTAATTTAAATAAAATAAAATAAATATTTTACTCACAACTATAAAATATTAAGAAGACTATTATAATTTATATTATATTTTTTTATGAAAAATAGTTATAATTTTGATATAACTTTTATTTTATTGTTGAAAAAATTCCTCTTGATTTTTAATAAATAAACTCATTTTTTCAAAATTTCACCAAAAATAAAAACAAAAAAATAATTAAAAAACTAAAATTTAAAAAGCAAAATAGTTTTTTGTTAATGAAGTTTATGTTGTTTTTGTCTCAGCAATCTCTGAGCTGAGATAGTCATAGCCTCATATACATGCTTGGTTAATTGGTTTTCTTAAAAATTTAAAATGACATGAAAAATCATGTTTGTTTTCTTTTTCATGCCCTTTATCTTGTAATTATTATATCTCAAATAAAATTAGAATGTGAAATTCAATTTGGAAATGGAATGATAGTTATATTCTAATTTTAAATCTAATTTCTAAATTAAACCATAATGATCAAAACATGTAGTCATTGTTATAAAACTCAACACGGTGAGTTAATTGTTGGTCTGCCGGTCTAAACCTGACTCGAGTCTAGTTTAAAATAAAACCAAGTGTAAGGCGAACCAAGTGTAAGGCGAACCAGTCTAACCTAGTTGATTGGTAGATCAATTCATGATCTAATTGACTTGGTCAAAAACCAAATGAGATTCAATTTGATTTTTTCCTCCAAAATAGCTTTATTTCAATATATATTTTTGTTTAAAAATCTTGAAAAAATAAAAATATTTTTATTTGAAGCATGAAATTTTTTTAATGTATTTTAAAATTTCTTATGATTTTATAATTTTACAATTTATTTTTATAATCCAAGTTTGTTTTATATTTTTTATGCCTTGTTAAAATAATGATTTTAACCACCTTGGTATCAATGACCCAAAATGGGAAGATATTATTAATTGAAGAGGTCATGTACTTTACGTGGTTAGGTAACACTGCCATGTCAACAACAATTTACGCGGCATTGCTTTTTATTTTAAAAACGGAGATCACAAGTTAATCCGAACAGATGAATATTGATATGATCTAATACAAATAAATTGATATTTTTTGAATAATTATATTAATTCATAGATAATAAATAAGAAATGAATATTATTAAACTAAAATTTATAGTCGCATCAACTTAACTCTAAATATATATATTTATATTATATGGATATATTTATAGAATTTTTTTAAAATACAATATGATATATACATATTTCAATATTAACATAATATATATATATATATATATATATATATATTATTTTTTATTGATTAATAAATAATAATAAATAAGAATACTTATTGAATACTTGAATATTATAAAAAATCTGACTTGCAGGCATCCATAACCATAGGTTCATCCCTCATCTATCTAAAAATTAAGTTTTTTTTTTCTATTAAAGAGGTTTTAAATTGTGATTAAGTTATGTCGTTCAATTTTATAATATTAATTTTATTAAATAAAAAAAAATATAAGAGTTGTTAATATAATTCTACTTACAAGAAAAATTTTAATTATAAACACAATATTTAATATACAATAAATACATAAATAAATAAAGTATCAGATAACATCTTTGATAAACACGATACAACCTAATCTAACATGCCAAACCTATAACTCATGTTATGAACCCTACTAGCTTTAATTACATTGTATTTTTAAATTAATTTTTTATTTAATAATATAATAAAAAAAATAAATACTCCTAAAATTGAGTACTAGCCTACTATCATGTCGCAATCACTGTTTTCTAAACAAAAATACATCATGGCCTTAAAAGCAAATTTTAAAAAATCTATATATTAAAACAAAACCTTGGTATTTTATATATGATTGAAGATTTTAAAAAAATGATCAATGTAATAAAATTATATAAAAAATAATATACTAAAACTTTTTAACAAAAAACATAAATTTTATGTTAATTGATTATTCATGATATTTTTTTTAAGTTAGGCACAAAATAATTGGAAACAAAATATTGATATTTATATGAAAACCTATAATATTATTTTAAAAACTTGACAAAATTTAATAATAATTAAAGAATTAATGTCAAGGTTTTTGTACTGCGTTTAATTCTAAATAAAAATATATAAAAAAGCTAGAGCTTGGCAGACGGACAACTTACTAAACGCATGAGCATGCTTGGCTACGCCCATGTGGATGACCTTTTATTTTGGTTTTTATGAGGTGAATAACATATCATCCGCATGCTGTGTTAGAGTACTAAAAAGTTGTTTTTAATTAATATTATCATGAAAATATTTTTTAATCTTTTAAAAAACAACAATATTGCTTTTTATTAGAATCACAATTTGCTAATAAAAAAAGCGAGAACAGAGATAAAAGTTTGTAAGAAATTTAAGCTATTTGAAATAAGTAGAAAACATATACTTCTCAAATATAAACTAAATTATTTTATTAGCATGCATCTTGATTATTTTAGCGAAAATATTTTTTAATTAGAATCACTATTAAAAAAAAACATTTCATAATCATCAAAACAAGTTAAATAATTCATTAATTATATTCTACAGATATTTTTCAATGCTCCTGATGCTGTGATTCTTATTCAATCCATGAAGATTCAAAGGTAGCTGTCTTAATATTTGCAAAGATGTAAAGCGTATAGTCGTTCTCAATCACAGGTGAATCTGAGCTTGGATCACTGTTTTATGCAGACTCCAGCGTCTGTCCTGAATTCTTCACACCCAGAGAAAATAGAGAGTTTGCCTAACTGCTAAAGTGATGCTTTCCTAACAATAGATGCAAACTAGCCCTACAAATATGAGAAGTTTTTGTTAGAAAATAATATAAATTATATTATAAAACTTTATCTAATAGTTTAAGTTTTTAGATTGAGATGGTTCTTTGATATGGTATTAGAGTCTTAATAACCAAGCGGTTACGAGTTCGAATCTCACCATCCCCATTTATTTGATAAAAATTAAACACAAGGTAAAGTGTGCATATACAAGTTTCAAACCCAAAGAGCTTTTACTTGAGGGGGTATGTTAAAGAATAATATAAATCATATCCTGAAATCTCACCTAACAGTTTAAACTTTTAAATTGAGATGATTCTTTACAGCTTTGTGAACCCAGTTAACAGCATTCATGTCATATCATGCAACGAAACATGCCACGTTAAGCTCAACAAAATTACAACTCATAAAATAAATAAAAAATAAAAAATCCGGGTTGGGGCTAGATTAGGTGAAGTATTGAGGGATGGAGTCATGTCATTTCTGTGGTATAGTATTAACACTATCAAGTTTATCCCACATGGCATTCTTCACTTAAAAAATGAAAGCTTGATTTAGGTTACTCTCCCCTCCATCCATCTTGAAATTAGGTATTCATTTCCTTGAGATGGTTAATGTGATTGAGTTATTAATTTGTACAATTATTTTTAATATTTCTTTGTTATAAATAAATATTTAAATTTGAGACTTCGAATTATTAACCTATAATTCATTAATTATAAATTTCAATATAATTGCAAAACTAGCTAGGACTAATTTTCTGCCAAACACAAGATGCAAAGAATCAAAATGTACCCTTTATTACCATACAATTAATTAATGTAACTCAATTGGTGCATCACAAGAATTTTACTTTCGTAACCCTCTGTAATGTGCTGATCATACCTTAGGTCTCTCTATTTATTGAGGGCAAGTTTTTTTTTTCTATTTATATTTCTATATAAAAATTAAGAAATTAACAAGAAGAGAGCATGGAGTTTGATAGAGTTCAAGCCATTGCTTCCTTGTCATTTGACAAAGAAACAATTCCTGAAGAGTTCATTTGGCCAGAGAAGGAGCAGCCAGCAACAACCACATTTCATGGCCCAGTCCCTGAAATTCCCACCATTGATCTCAATGATCCTAATCCAGAAAACTTGGTGCGTTTGATTGCCGATGCTAGCAAGGAATGGGGGATCTTCCAAGTTGTGAACCATGGAATCCCAAGCGATCTCATTGCCAAACTACAAGATGTTGGTAAGAAATTCTTTGAACTCCCTCAAGAAGAGAAAGAGGTGTATGCTAAGCCTCATGATTCAAAGAGCATTGAAGGGTATGGATCGAAATTGCAGAATAATCCCCAAGTAAAGAAATCTTGGGTTGATCATCTCTTTCATATCATTTGGCCTCCTTCTTCCATCAATTACCAGTTCTGGCCTAATAACCCCCCTTCTTACAGGTCTGCTCGCTAGCTACCCTCTTAAACTCTTTCCCCTTTTCTTAATTTCTTCGTTTCTTTTCTTTAGAATTGTTTCCTTGTTTTACTATAATTTTTTAAAAAACATTCATGAGCTTTGAGCATCTGTGGTTAATTTCTCTGGAACAGCAACTTGATACCATATATAAACGATTTTGGATCGAATACTACTCGACGATAGTGAAGATCAAACCATGTTTCTGATTAAGCATGTTTCTCTCTACACGATGGTTTCTAATTAAGCATTAACAATATTCACACACTAAGGCTATAGATATTTTGATTTTTCAGTTTTCCTAGCCATGATAATGGTTTACTATATATGTGCAGGGAAGTCAATGAGGAGTATGCAAAGTATATGAGGGAGGTGACAGATAAACTCTTCACAGCCCTCTCTTTAGGGTTAGGGCTTGAAGGCCATGCATTGAAAGAAGGTGCCGGTGGTGAAGAAATCGAATACATGCTCAAAATAAATTACTATCCGCCATGCCCACGTCCTGACCTCACACTGGGGGTGGCGGCCCATACTGATCTGTCTGCCCTCACCATTCTTGTGCCTAACGAGGTCCCCGGATTGCAGATCTTCAAGGACGGGAACTGGTTTGAAGCTAAGTACATTCCTAATGCCTTGATCATTCACATTGGCGATCAAATTGAGGTCATTTTCTTGGTCCTTAATTTATCTATTTTTCAGTCAATTTAATTTCTCTCAATTTTTCTTTCATTACATTTTGCCGTTTTTACTTGTTTGATTAGTTTTATGGGACAATTTGACCTTTTTTATATAATTTCTTCTTTCTTTTCCAATTCAGATTATAAACCAATTAACTAAGATTCGATTTTGAACGGAGGAGGATATAAATACTAGTTCATTGACAATATTAATTAGATCAGCAATTTGCCAATAAATCAATATTTAGCCAATATATTGGATTTTATTTTACACCTTAATTTAATGAAATAATAAATAAATTAATTAAAAGTGTTGAAAGTAGTTTAGTTTGACCATTTATTAATTCCTCACAGAAACGGATGCCTTAATAGCAATTTATTACTCACAACCAGTTGCATTTAGAGGGGTAATTACTAATTAATTAATGAAAGCTGTTGTTTACTTAAGAGTATAATTACTAATTAATGACGCTGTTATTTACTTAAGAGTAGTTCATTTATGAAAAAAGGAGGACGTCGGCACAAAGCTCGTGGCATACCTAACATGGCTATGTTTTACCAGAAATTATCTATTACTGATATTTGGCTCTCTCTTTTTTTTTGTATAAATTAATGCTTATCTCTACGTGCATATCCAATCCTGACTTAGCTGAAACCTAAAATGTGTGATAATAACTTTGCTATAAATTCAGACAATTCAATAATATGAGGTTGCTGTGTGTTTCGGAGTATGATAGTAATTGTTTTTTATAGTGTTTTTTTTTCTTAAAAATACATTAAAATAAAATTATTTTATTTTTAAAAAATTATTTTGAATAACAGCGCATCAAAATGATCTAAAAACACTAAAAAATATTAATTTAAAATAAAATAAAAAATAAATTCAATTTAATTTTTTTCAAAAACATTTTTGAAACGTAAAAACAAACAATTTCATCCTTTTGACTTTTAGTTTAGGTTAAGTTATTTGAAAAAGTTAATTTGAAATTAACCCACCAAATAATCGATTTGATTAACCTAATATGTCAATTTAAAAAATATATTATTTTGGATTAACTTTTTTCAACTTAAATTTTGGATCAAATTAATTAATTATAAATCGAGATGGATTTAAAAACTTTTCTATATAGCTATAAATTCTTATTAAATCTTCAAATTCAAGCTCCAAGAACCATATACTCATGAAGCTAACTATAAAAGAATATTATAATTTTTTTTATGTGGTAAGAGAATTAATATCTTAAAAACAACGTAGTTATTACCGGTTTCAAATTTGTATATAATTAATTCTTCACAAAAACATTTTAGGGGAAAAATCCATTGCATGCATTGCGTTACAGTACCATGCACGGGCAGTGTTGTTTTACAGGCTATCGATCTAAATTCTCTTGACTTATTTGTGCTTATAATAGTTTTTCAAATATTATAAAATTGGCAATTGCTGGCATGCAGATCCTTAGCAATGGTAAGTACAAGGCTGTTTTGCACAGAACCACGGTGGCTAAAGATAAGGCAAGGATGTCATGGCCAGTTTTCTTGGAGCCTCCAGGCGAGCTCGTGGTCGGTCCTCTTCCTCACCTCATCAACAAAGACAATCCTCCAAAGTTCAAGGCCAAAAAATTCGAGGATTACATGTACTGTAAACTCAATCGTCTCCCCCAGTAGTCCTATAAATAATTTCCAATAATAATAATAATAATAATGAGGGCTTGTTATAATTACGATGTCATTTTAGAGATGTTGGTTGCCCTGATGTATTGAATTAATGCCAGTGGATGGCACTCATGATAATCGTGTTCTTTCAGTTGTGATCATAATATTATGGAAAATATTAATTATGGGTGAATTATAATAATCTTTTTTTTTGTAGAGCATCAAGATTTAATAAATTCATGAAAATATTATTACTATTATTGGTATTTTGATCATCAATGACAAACAAAAAATAATAATTTCTTAATCATATACCAATCCCTCAAGTTAGTTTGTTGGGTTTCATCTGTGGATGGCTTGTGCACTGGAGGTTTCTTTTATTTTTATTTAAAAAAATAAAAAATTGTATATAAATAACATTAATTTTATCATATGCTTGAAATTAACTATAACCTCTCAAAGAGCAGCAGATTTTACTCTTTGTAGATTTGTAGTTGTGGATCTCTCTCCTTTCGCTTGCCAAACATAGTTTTCAAGCTGCAACTCACGAGTTACGGGGTAAATTATTTTTATTAAAATAATATTGTTTTGTTATTAATTTTTTTAATATTTTTTTAATTAGATTTAAATTGAATTTAATCTGGTTAATTTAATTAATAAAAACTTAATTAGATTTGGATTCCAGATTTAGGATTTCTTGGATCCATCCATTAGATACAACCAAGTTTTTTAACAACTATAACATGTAGTGTGTTCATACAAGATAGTCAAGCCTTCTAGAAGTCTTTAAATTTTGTTCATTGAAAGCACGTTTCACTAGCAAAAGATTTCTAATTTTTTTATGGATTATTTTCCAATATTCTTTTAAAATCAATTAATATGTAGATATGGCAGTATTTTGTTTGAAAAGGACCTGGGGATTGATGGCTTCCCACTAATTGACCTGACATATATATATAAATATAAAAACAACTCTTTTAATTGATCCCAGACATAATATATAACAATAGAAGGTTTCAGTCAATTATAGGAATGCTTGAATATTGATAATTAATTAATTAAGTGTGATCACAAGGTTTTTCTTAATCTTATTTTAATTTGCTCTGTTCTTAGGCATGAGATTCATGTTTATCATGTTGATTATAATTAATTCCTGCCGCTTTATATGAACATGCAAACTTCGTGATTTTAGAGAATAATTTAACTAGTTGAGGTGTAATTGATTCACACATGATGTGCCTAATAATAATTTAATATTAGAAATGGAATAAATTAATTAACAAACCAATCCTTTCTTTTGGTCTATCCAAATTAATCAAATCAATAATTGCACTGAAATAATGCATATCATTGATTAACTTGAGTTGTAGTTGAGTTACAGAGATAACAATGGAGGATTGACATAGAATCACATTGAAGGAGTGTTATAAAACTTGTACCGGCTTGGTGGATTAAAGCAGCATCACAGGAGCAGAGGAGCAGCAACAACATCATCACAGCATCTCCTGACCAAATCTTGATCGATTCATGTAACGCTAACATCAAATATTATAGGAAAAATACTCCAACAATTACTGCACTTCAAAATAATAACTCATCATACATGAAAATTATAGTTGGATGTAAATAAAAGACAAATCAGCCTTCATAATTAAGAAATCCTATAATTATAAAAACAAATACAATTATGGAAAGTTAATCTTTTTTATATATAGTTACATCCTGCGTGTGGTAACGGTTGTTTTTCAAAATGTTTTTTATTTTAAAATACATCAAAATAATATATTTTTTTATTTTTTAAAAATTACTTTTGGCATCAGCACATCAAAATAATATAAAAACATAAAAAATATTAATTTGAAGTAAAAATAAAAAAAAATTCAAATTTTTTCAAAAAAGTTTTCGAAATACAATGTATGTGAAACAGACTGTACTCACGTTTTATTCCTTTATACCAATAAGAAGAGAATTAATTCACCACCATCCTCTGCTGCATTGTTCTCTTCCTCTGCCATATTTTTCTCTTTGAAGACTAAAATATGAGTCTCTTGTAACTACAATCTATGCCCGTGATGATTCACTCCCACTGGAAGATGTTTACTCTGTATTACTTACTTGTGAGGCACGAATTCAGCATCACCCACAGTCTGCTCCTACCTCTCCTGCATCAGTTCATGTTGCTTCACGACAACCATCTGTCTGTGCGAATTGTGGCCAAGGAAATTTCTTTCAAACAATGGCAAGGGGTGTCATTTTAGCAACCAATGTCGTGGTTTTGGTAGAGGTAGTGCTTCACATTGTAATTTTGAAACCTGGACAAGTCTGGACACACACTGCATCTAAATGCTATAAATGTTATGATAATCGTCTGTTCTTACCACTACCTCCTCGTTGAAAAGCAGAAGCTCATGTCTCCACTCATCAACAACAGCAGCCATATGTCCAAGAATGGCTTTTTGATTCAGAGCAACATTTTTGTGGTGCCCTGAAAAACAAAAAATCTTTTATCTCAAATCTTTTTATATAAGTTTCTATAGGAAGAAAAGGTTTTACTTATAAAAGTAGGTGTTTAACATTTATGAGCGTGAAGCGCATCTCCCAGTTTATTTAAACTTAATACACAGATATCCACCTATATTTATGTGCATAAAATTTTTTATATATTTTTTTTATAATTATATTGTTGTTATCATATTTGTTTTATAATCGAAACCGGGAACTAAAAAAAATACATCCTCCAAAAAATGTAGTTGCGTCTGCCGGGAGTCGAACCCGGGTCTATTGTTCGGAAAGCAATTATCCTAACCGTTGGACTACAAACGCAGTTATCTATCTAGGCATTATACATTATTAAATAGTGAACTATTACATGCATCGGTGTTTGTTCTCACCGTGCGACATTTGAGATTTGGCCCGAGGGAGGGAACAAAGGGAGAGGAGTCAACGCTTGCTTTTTAGTATTGTAGAACAGAGGTTTTTTCTATAATTTAAACTTGCATTTTTATTAAGCTTTTTATAGTTATTTTAAGAGAAAAATCATTTTTTATTTGAGATTAAGAATTTAAATAATAAATTCCTTAATTAATCAATAAGATTTTCTAGTGTATTTTTTACTCAATCAATCTTACAAAAACATGGTACTTTAGATTTCATTTTTAATTATCAAGGTGGTCCTATTTTTGTGGAGGCAAGGAAAGATTATATTGAAAATAATTCTTAATAATATTTTTTCAAATTCTTCTCACAAAAATTATGTGTGTAATTATGCATGTACTATATTTAAAATCAAACAACTAAATAGTTTTAGAACTAACATCCTCGTAAAAGAAAACTAAAAGGATTAGGGGAGATGATTGGCAAGGAGTTTCCCTTCATTTTGTACTACAAGGTTAATAGACTTCTCGGCCCATTAAAAGATATATATTTAGTTAAAATATGTATAAATTCATCTGAATACTTCACGTGAATAAATATATATATATATATATATATATATATATATATATATATTAGTTTTTTTTATTATTATAATAAAAAGACTCTAATATGAGATCTCTTGAGATTTCTTCTCATTTGTTGAAATATAATCATAAACTTTGATTATTATTATTATTACACATATCAATCAAAATCTCTCAAGAAATTGGTTTTTTGCAAAGGTTTTTTTGGAAGGAAATTTGTTCTTTTTGTAAAGGGAAGACACATCCAGAAAACTCTCAATTTCTAAATTTGCTTATTCACGTTATGAAATAGTTTCAATTATTTAATTATTGGATCAAAAGGTCACTAGTTGAACTCATTATTTATTTATTATTTTTTTAATATAAATTTAAAATAATATTATTTTAATTTTTTTATATCTCACAATTAATCTATTGAAAAGAATTATCAAATTAATATAATTTTAATTAGGTTGAGAAAGTCTAACAATATTAACTTTTTATTTAATTTATTTCAAGTTTAGTCTAAATTAGATTTTGAATCAATGAGTTTTCAAATTAGCACATCAAACTCAAAGAATACTTGTTTTGTTTTTGTTGTTGAATCTAATTTTTTTAATATTTTTTATTTGAAAAAATATTTAATTGATCATTTTATATGTTTTTTTTATGATTTTAATATAGTAATATAAAAAAATTGTTTTAATATATTTTTGAAAAATACCTTACATTATATTACCAAATACACTTAATCAAATTTAAATAATTCCCAAAAACATTATATTATATGATCAACCTATTTTTATTTTCATCACTCTAAAATAGAAAAAGAAAATACGTGATCATGACATTTGTCTATCTTCCATTTTGTACACCCCCACTACACTAAAATATACCTCTCCCATAAAACTCCAAACCCAGCTGTCTCCACCTCTCCATTTTCCTCCCTAATTATTTTCTCAAAATTCAATTTAAAAATTTCTTATTCCAAAAAAAAAAAAATTTAATTACCACAAAGCACAAAAATCTTAGGAAAAAACAACTATAAAAAAACCCAAAAAAATCTTTCTTTCTTTTTTTCATTTTAAATTTACAAAGCGCACACACAAGAAAAAAAAAAAAACTCAATCACTACCATGCCGCCACCACCATCGTCGTCGTCGTCGTCGTCGTCATCAACGGCGACATCCTTCCGTTCTTTCTCAAACCGTTGCCACAGCCATGAGGAGTCCTCGTCGTCTTCTTCGTCATCATCATCACTCAACCCCCACCGCAACAACCGCCACCGTAGTGTCCGATCATCCTCCGCCATCGAATCAATCTCTCGATTACCATCAATAAGAGAAACCCAATTTTTATTATCCCTTCAAAATAAAGAAATCTCAGGCATTTTACAGAAGTGGGTGAATTATGGTAAAGGTTGGCGTCCTCGTTTTTTCCTTCTCGATGATGGGGTCTTATCTTACTACAAAACCAATGGTCGTCAGCACCACCACCACCACCACCGTAAGAAAAATACTCCCCCTGGAGAAGATATTTCACGTTGGATCTCTCGCCTTGGAAATCCCATTGGGGAAATTCATCTCAAGGTGAATTTTAAAAAACGTTTTTTTTATAATCAAATTGCTTAGTAGTGCTCAGAAATAGAAAAATTAACTGAATTTTTGATGATTTGGTGATTGTTTTTTATGGGGTTTTTAGGTTTCTTCTATCAAGGAGAGTAGATCGGATGACAAGAGGTTTTCGATATTTACGGGGACAAAAACGTTGCATTTGAGGGCGGGGAGCAGGGAGGAGAGAGTGGAATGGATGGAGGCCTTGCAGGCGGTGAAGGATTTGTATCCGCGGGTACCAAATAGTGGTGAGCTGACGGGAAATGGGGGGCTGGTGGTGGTTTCGACGAAAAGGTTGAGGCAAAGATTGATGGATGAAGGATTGAGTGAAGAGGCTATAAAAGAAAGTGAACAAATAATGAGGGATGAATTTTCACTTCTTCATAACCACCTTGTGGTCCTCAAGCAGAAACAGGCTCTGCTTGTCGACACATTGCGCCAATTAGAGGTATAAAGTACAATCAGAAAACCCATTTCAGTATTAAAGTGATTTTGTTTGTTATTTCTTTAATTCGTGTATGGCTGTATATTTTTTTAGTCGGAGAAAGTAGATTTGGAGGACACGGTTGTTGATGAAAGCCAAAGGCAGCATGAAAATATGTCTGGATTAAGGCAACAGAAATCCGCCGGTATGTTTTGATAAAACTTAGTTTCATATGGTTACAATTAACATTATGTCTTGTCAGCCAATTGGCGCTGGTCCCTAACAGACACTGAACCTTGGAACTTAGTGTTTGTCTGTTTGAATGTGAAACAACTTAATTTGCGTTGTGTAATGATGATAGATTAATAGTGGGTTATGGAATAATTAAAGCTGACGTGTTTGTTAATCCTTCATGTTAGATTGAAATTTGAATGCAAGACTTGTGCATGTTTATTTGTTTTAGCAGCTGATTATATGGAAAAAGAAATGTTTTGGAGGACCAGCCATGGATTCTATAGTTAACTTTTGTTTGGTTGAATTATAGTTTTGCTTAGTTAGAAGTTCCTTTGTTCTGAAAATGGATGCTATGAAATACTTTCAGCTGCCTTGCATGGCGCCTTGTATGCGAATGATGAGCTGTCTGTGAATGGGTTAAATGAGGCGCGTCTATCTGCTTTTATGATGAATTCCCGTGGCCTGTTACTTTAGCCTTGTCTGAAGTTTCTCTGCTTCAAAATTCCCAAGTTCATTGCTATACTAGTAGCTATATTCATCCATTGTTACTGTTGCACAATTTGCCATATATGTTTTAAATCAAACTCATTTACATGCATACCTATTTCTAATTGATTTCTCATGGATAATTGAAAACCAACACCTGGCTCTCGCCCTCTGTCTCTTGCTTGTGTCTTCAATATTTAGCCTCTTTCTCTGTTTTCCTTTTGAACTGTGTCATCCATTTTAACTTTATCTTTTGACCCTCTTTGTGTGGAATTTATGTAGAGGGAAGTGCAAGTGGCTCCGATGATGATCATGACAGACATGATGCTGCAGAGGAGGAAACAGATGATGAAGATGATGATGATGAATTCCTTGATACTCAAGATTTTCTTTCATCAAGTTCGTTTAAAAGTGCTGAATCTGAATTTCAGAAAACACCATATGATTCTGATGAAGACGAAGGCCCGCTTGATATTGAAGATGGCATGGATTCCTGTATCAAATTTGTTGGATCTAACTACCCTTGTGTTATGAGGCGAAAGAAATTGCCTGACCCAGTTGAGAAGGAGAAGGGGGTCAGTCTTTGGTCAATGATTAAAGATAATATTGGGAAGGATCTTACTAGAGTTTGTCTTCCAGTTTATTTCAATGAGCCCATCTCTTCTTTACAGAAATGTTTTGAGGATTTGGAATACTCGTTCCTTCTAGATCGAGCCTATGAATTTGGTAAAATGGTAGGTTCATCCTTTCTTGTTGTTTCTTATCCTTTTCTGATAGTTGATTTTAAAAAAACCACATACTTGTCATTTAGTTAATGTACCGTTGCTGGTTACAAACTTTTTGGGGTATGCCTGCCACTATCGTTTTACTATTTTTGAAACCATGCTAGTTTTACTTGTCTTGCAAAAGCAAAGTTATGATTTTGCCTACTTGAAACTAGTGTCTAACAAAGAGACTTGTTGCTTGCGCCTATTATTGTTTTATTACAGCCATCACATGATTTCTTAAGAAGCTATGGAGATGGAAGTTATACTTTAAATGCTCTGTTGTGAACTACTATTAATCAGACTGTTGCTGCTGCATGGTCTCTGTGCTTGTGTGTGGAAGTGTGGTCCTAAATCCTAGTGCTCTCAGTGCCAAGTGTGCAGTATTTTAGTTTTCTTGGAAGAATTTTGGACAAATCACCCTCTCACCCTATACTGTTCTCTTAATAAATGTGCTTACGATCTTGGCATATTTTTTGTAGGGTAATAGCCTTATGAGAGCACTCAATGTGGCAGCGTTTGCAGTATCAGGATATGCCTCTACTGATGGAAGACATTGCAAGCCATTCAATCCACTACTAGGGGAAACATACGAGGCTGATTATCCTGATAAAGGCATTCGCTTTATCTCTGAGAAGGTGTCTCTGTCACTGCTAGAAGCACCTTAAGCAATTGTTATTCTTTATTTGTACACGTCTAATATGACATGCCTTTTTATGGTTGCTTCTGAAAAGAAAAATATTATGTAATTGAAAGCGTATTTGCACACATTTACACATTGTCAGTAAGTAGCAAATGCCACTATTGATTTTTAACATATCAATGTGGCTCATCTTGAAACAGGTTAGTCATCACCCAATGGTTGTTGCTTGCCATTGTGAGGGTCGAGGCTGGAAATTTTGGGGTGAAAGTGATTTAAAAAGTAAATTTTGGGGTCGTTCAATTCAACTTGATCCTGTTGGCACCTTAACACTAGAGTTTGATGATGGAGAAATTTTCCAGTGGAGTAAGGTTTGTTTTGGCATTTTACAGCTCTTACCATTCTCTATAAGATTCCTGCTAAGCTGTCTTTCTCTTATCAGGTGACAACATCCATTTACAACCTCATTTTAGGGAAACTATACTGTGATCATTATGGTACAATGAAGATACAGGGGAATCAGAAATACTCCTGCAAGCTAAAATTCAAAGAGCAGTCACTCATTGACAGGAATCCCCACCAGGTTCCAATATCCCCATTTCCATATTTTTCATCAAAGTAAATGATCCATCTTGAATTGCATTTTAATAAAGCAACTAAGGTGTAGTCATTGTACTACTGAAGCACTTGACTGCTTGAAAGAATAGTGACGCTTGTGTTCCTGGAATATATTGGGAGTTTCTATCCTCGTAGATTTATTAGAAAATATCTCTTTTTCTAAAAATTTCTTTTTCCAGGTCCACTTAAGGTCCACATCATGCTGTATAATATTTCGCTTATGTTTTGTCTCCAAGGTCTCTTTTGCTTTTTAAGTTTGTTAAACTTGTATCCTACAGGCTAAGCTCAGGTTTTTTGTTCTAATGATAGTTTGATTCCTGGCTTATTCTTTTCTGGTGGTTGTATAGTCAAATTTGTATACCCGTGCACATTACTTTAGAGGTTCTGCCCTTTCATGCAACAATTTCCAACACATTTTTTTAATGATATCAAGCTTGCTTGGTGAAAAATCATTTGACCATTAGCTTGTCACCCATAAGACTATTAATATTTGTCTGTTGATGTTTTCCCTCATATCAGGTTCTTATTGCATTATCTCATTTTGTGAATGAATCATGATTAGGCATTACCATTAATTGCAGCAATACTATTTGTTCTCTAGGTACTAGGTGGTGTTCAAGATAAGAATGGTAAAACAGTGGCAAGTTTATTTGGCAAATGGGATGATAGCATGCACTATAAAATTAATGGTGATTCAAGGAATGCAAACGGATCAGAGCCCCATTTGCTCTGGAAGCGGAGCAAACCATCAAAGCATCTGACCAGATATAATCTAACACGCTTTGCTATAACTCTGAATGAGCTCACACCGGAGCTTAAGGTTGGTGAAAGATTTGAATATGATAAATATCTTTCTTTACAAGAAATGCCATGTCTCACTGCTCCTCTGCAGTAGAGAACAAGGTATCCATTCGTAGCTGCTGACATTAAATTTATACGCAGGAGAAACTGCCATCAACAGACTCCCGGCTGAGACCTGATCAGAGATGCTTGGAAAATGGAGAGTATACAAAGGCCAATGAAGAGAAGTTACGACTAGAGCAGAGGCAACGACAGGTACGTACATGCATCAAGGAGTGATCTTGCTGTATTTACACCAATGCATATGTACACACACTTGCAATACACTTCTACCGACTACTGTTTATGAAATGTAGTAAATTAGAGGATAATAAGAATTCTTTTCAACAATGAAAGGCACGGAAGATGCAAGAGAGAGGCTGGAAGCCTCGGTGGTTTGTGAAGGAGAAAGGTGGTGAAACTTATAGCTATGTTGGTGGTTACTGGGAAGCCAAGGAAAGGGGCAACTGGGAATCATGTCCTGATATCTTTGACCAAGTATCCCCTGATCAAAATTTTGACTAGCAGCATAATCTGCACCTTTCTTTTCTTTTGATTTACACCATTCTTTATTTCCTCTTTCCTGAATAGTTGTTTTTCAAAGAGAAATAAATTTGTTTCAAAGGAAAAAAGAAAAAAAAAATTGTTTCCAGAAGTACTGCGAGGATCAACTGACATTTACAGTATACAGCAACAATGTAATGATGGTTCTGCATACCCTAGAAATACATCTAGTTCTTGTCTGAGTCTGGATCGAAATATTTAGCTCATCTAGGATGAGAGTTTAATTTTTATATTATCATTTTGGATTTTAATGTCGAGACAGAGAAGGAAATTTTCGATGAATTTATTCGTTTGAATGCGAACCTGAAGAAGAAAAAAAGGCTTAGGGCCTAGGCTTTTAGTTGTGGTTGTAGTTATGATCGTAAAAGTATTTGATAATATATGTTAAAATGATTTCATGTTAATTTCAAATCTCAAAAACTTGGTTTTAGGAATTTTATAAAATGATTAGAAGAAAAAAAAAAGAACTCTTGAGAACTTAAAGAAATAAAAGTTCTTTTTTTGTCAAATGTGCTCTTGGTTTCCAGGTGCTAAGTTTGGGTTGGTCACTTATAGATCATATTAGAGTTGGATTTTGCTTCTTCTAATACACTAAGATAATGTTTGTAAATATTATTTTTTAAAATATTATTTTTTTTAAATAAGTTAAAATGATATTTTTTATTTTTTAAAATTTATTTTTAACTTTAAAACATTCTAAAAACATTAAAATATTAATTTAAAATAAAAAAATCAAATTATTTTTTTAAAATAGTGATATCCAGGCACCAAAATCAAACGGATTTTAATTTAGAATATTCACAAACATTACTTTGATTTAATTAATTTTTTTAAAACAAAATTGCTTTAATTTAGAACATTAACATCCATTATATTATGTTTATGTTTTTTCATTAATTTCTCAAAATTAAAACTATCAAGTTTAAAAATTAATTTATAAATAATAAAACTATCAAGTTTAAATTTCAGATCTATACATTAAAATCCTAAACATAAGAATTATAAATCATGTGTTATATTTAAAATATATTTATATTAAAAATACTAAATAAATCGGGCTAGGCCGGGTAGGGGCTTGCTTCAATTGAAGTCCAAGTCTGCCTTTGTCTCCATCTCTAGTTAAATCGAATAAAAAATCCAATTTAATCAAATCAAATAACTTCAAATATCCACCAGATAAAATAAAATCAACATATGCTAGTCCTTCATCTACTGTTAAAAAAGAGAGAAGAAAAACAATCGAAGTCTCTTACATAGGACAAACTTGTATAGATATAGGAAGTATTGTACATGTACAGACCATGCCGCGCACTCAAGGGCACCTCCCTGCCATGGAAAGAGGCAAGAAAAAAAAATCAAGCATCGCCTTGATGTGTCCTTGCAAGGCCTCTTGTCACCAGATGCTCATGGCATGATAGCACAGAAAAGGAGCTGTGAAGCAGTACTGTGAGGTTTTTATGCTTCCATAACATGGCGAAATCAAGCAAGAAGTTCAGCAATGCATGTTCTCAAGCATTGGTCCCTCTATTTTTTTAGAGCACTCTCTCTCTGCTTGCCGTTTGAACATCTTCGAAAACTCACTCCCATGGATATACATGCATTTGTTTGCATTTGTTTACAGGGATGGCTATGGATACTAGTTGGTCAAGTTTTTTCCAACTCAAACTCCACTCGAACACAAAACCCGATCGTGTATGGATTTTTTGTATTAAAAACCAACCCGATAAGATTTTAGGTATTTATCGAATATTCTTAACCCAATCTCGAATACTATAGTTTACAATTATTTAATACATAATTAACTTAATATATATGTAATTTTCTCAAATTTTAAGGTTATTTATTTATTTCAGGTTATGTAAATTATTATTCATACCCAATCCAATACCCGAGACTTACCTTTAAGTTTTACCCGAATTATTCTAGTTGATATCAATTGGATTTTGGTGAAATTATTATCCTTATTTGATTAACAAATTTCTTCTCTCAAACTTATATTTCTTTTCTTAAAATTATATAAGGTTTTGAACTAAATCATAAACAGAGAAAAATTAAATAAATTTATTATTTATAATATTTTAAATTTAGTTGATCAATTCACTTAACCTTTGACACAATTCTTGTACCAAGTTATTATCTATTGCCATCCATAAATATTTTTAAAGAAAATATTTACAATGACAATGGTGTAAATAGACACTTGAAGAATAGTTAGGGCATATACCTATAACTAAGACACCTACTCTAATTGATGCCCTTTCTTGTATGGATTATCCACCAAGGAAACTGCCATTAAAAATTAGCTTTTATAATGGTTCTGTGTACCTTATGAATTGTGACAGTTTCTGTATATATGGTAATTAGTGGCTGACACTTCTCTTGTCTTCTTCCCACATGCCATTGTTTAAAGTCTGGACAGAAGATTTAACACCAGCTGAAGAAATTTATATACCACTATATAGCTTTGAGAAATAAAATGGAAAATACAAAAAAAAAAAAAAAAAAAAAACAGAGCAATGTTCAAACCTTTAGAGGATAAATTAAAAATAATATACCTTAATTTGGTCAAAAACCCAAGTTATAAAGAATAAAACTTGATTCTCAATTTATTGACTTTTTTTGTATTTTAAAAAAATAAAATCAATTCTGATTAATTTAGATTAATTTTTTTAACATGTAATTTGAATTTTATTCTAAATTGATGATCAAATAGAGTTTTATAATTATAGTTGAGGGAGAGATTGGGAGCATAATAATAGTTTTTTTTTTCCTCTTTCTTGGTGAAATTGATCAAATTCTAATCAACTTCATTAAAGAATAATTTGAGATGCAAATCATGTTTAGGGTTTGAAGAATTTAAGAAAAGTCTAAGTAAATTAATTTGCTTGGATAAAACATGCATTGTCTTGTACAACTAAGATGCACTGCCTTACTAAAAAAATTAAAAAAAGTATTGTGTATATGCTGGAGATGTTGTCGGTCCAAGCAAAATTATTCTACATTATCATCTTAAATTTTAAATAACAAAAATCTTAAATTGGTAAAAAAATAATTTTTTTATGAATATATTAATCAAGTAATGAATAAATTATTTTATATCTAATAATAATATATTTGATTTAGTATCACAAAAAGTGAAAAAAAAAAGAGAGAATATACAAAAAAAAAAAAAAAAACCTTGGAACATCAACCATTGTGTACTCCATCTATTAAACTAAACTACTCACATGTACTTATTAATATCCCATATTAAATTGATACGATTTGTATTTCTATTTTTATATGTTTTTTTTTCATTTTTAATCTATTTTTTAAAAATATACAAATCACTAAAATCATATAAACTTTAATTTGATTGTTAATTATCATATCTAGTTTAATTTAAATATATACAATAATAATTACTAAATTTTTTTTATAAAAATATCTCAAATATATAAAAAAGCCAATTGAAACAAGTTTTAAAATAAAAATAGAAACTTTGACAAATCTATTAAATAATAAAGAATGATTTGTTCATGATCTCTTTCATTCATTTTTTTTAGTCAATTACACTCTACAAATGTTTGTGGGTTGCATTATCAATCAAACCATCTTTAAATTAATCAATTTACATAAATCAAGAAATGTTCTTCCCACCTTGATTATTTCTTCCCTTTCTCCCAAATATCCCTAAAATACCCCCAACTAAACCCTAAATTCCTCAACAATACCTCACACACCTAAAATCGCCGTTATAAAATCTGAAATGGGCCAAATGGTTCACGGGTTATTTAACCAACTCTTAATTTATTGATTTTTTTTATTAAAATAATATTGTTTTATTACCCGACCTTAACCGTGGAGGTTTTACTAAAAATACCCAAAGCCTAAGCCTATTTTAGTAACTATATTTCTTAAAACACAAAAAAATGATCCCTCTCTGCAACAAAGCCTGCTGACAACCTTCCCTAGACAGACACCAAAAACAACAACAAAAGACGGCCCATTCCCTCTCTCTCTGTCTTTGGTCTTTTGCTATTTCCCTTCCCTTCCACTGTTTTTTTCTGCCATTTCTCTCGCCCATTCTTCAAAGCAACAGGAAAGACTACATTTTTTTTTTGTTTTGACTCACAAAAGAGCAAGAAAACCGTTTAAGAATATAGCACAGTCGCCGGAAATGTTTCCGCCGGTGCATTTACCGGCATAAGAAGCAAAATGCAAGAGACCCTTCTGGCCACACTATCAGAAAATCCCAAAATCAAAGCCAAAAACAGCAAAGATGTGTCTCTGCTAGTCCCCTCACCGTGCCATCTAGTGACCACAAGAACCCGATCCCAGCCCAACTACCGGCGCGTGACTCCCACGCGTGACGCGACGACCACCACCATCACTTCTCGTATTGACACCGGCTGTTCCTTGGTGGAGAAGGTGCTGCCCAATGGGGATATTTATACTGGGGGGTTGGTGGATGGTGTGCCACATGGGAAGGGGAAGTATTTGTGGTGTGATGGGTGTATGTATGAAGGAGAGTGGAAGAGAGGGAAGGCTAATGGAGGTGGGAAGTTTTCTTGGCCATCAGGAGCTACTTATGAAGGTCAGTTTAAGTTAGGGAGAATGGATGGTTACGGTACTTTTATTGGTGTAGATGGTGAAGTTTATAGTGGAAATTGGGTGAGTGATAAAAAGCATGGCCTTGGTGAGAAAAGGTACGCCAATGGGGATGTTTATCAAGGTTTGTGGAAGTTTAATTTGCAAAATGGGGAAGGGAAGTATAGGTGGTGTAATGGGAATGAGTATGTGGGTGAGTGGAAACATGGGGTGATATCTGGGAAAGGGGTATTGGTTTGGGCTAATGGGAAGAGGTATGAAGGGTACTGGGAAAATGGGGTGCCTAAAGGGAAAGGAATGTTTACATTTGGTAGTGGGAATGTGAATGGGAGAGTTCTTGGTGGTGGTGGAGAGGATTTTAAAGGGGTGGCATTGGATCCAGTAGTTGGGGCTGGGGGAGGGAGGAAGAGGTCATCAGTGGATGGGAATTTTCCTCGGATTTGTATTTGGGAGTTGGATGGGGAGGCTGGTGATATTACTTGTGATATTGTTGATAATGTGGAGGCTTCTATGTTTTATAGAGATGGTAATGATGATAATGGAGGTGGATGTGAGGGTAATGTGCAGCAGCAGCTGCAGCGAGGTAGAAGTCCTTGTAGTTCTGTTGATGGTGAGGTTAATAAGAAACAAGGACAAACGATTTCGAAAGGGCACAAGAATTATGATTTGATGCTTAATCTTCAACTGGGTATCAGGTACTCTCTTACTGGTCAATATGGGGTTTTTTGGTGGGATTTTATAGAGTTTGGATTAATAATTTGTCTCCTTTTTGTTTTGGTAGGCATTCTGTGGGGAAGCATGATGCAATAATGAGGGAACTAAGACACAGTGATTTTGATCCTAAAGAAAAGTTCTGGACAAGGTTTCCACCGGAAGGATCAAAGTCTACGCCTCCACACCAATCTGTGGATTTCAGATGGAAGGATTACTGTCCCATGGTATTCAGGTATTGTTTTCAGGAATTTTTATTTTTTTTGCGGATTTTTGGAACTTATAATGTTTTATTACTTCATTTTTAATCTTCTGTTGAATGTCCAAGAAAGGAGATATTGAATCTGTCTCTGATTTCCTATGTTATGGTGGTGGTTGGTTTGTTTGGTATTTAGACATCTGAGGGAATTGTTTGCAATAGATCCAGTGAATTACATGCTAGCGATTTGTGGAAGTGATGCACTTAGAGAATTTTCTTCCCCTGGGAAGAGTGGAAGCTTCTTTTATCTAACTCAAGATGATCGTTTCATGATCAAAACTGTGAAAAAATCTGAAGTCAAGGTTAGTAATTTAGCTACCCTAAATTCTCAATTCAACATGTTACAAAGCAGCAAATGTATGAAAGTGATTATTACTCAAGTAGCAATACGTAGGGCGAGTAATTTGGTTCTATATACCAATTTAAGTCTTAGACACTTATTTTTAATTTTTATCATGTGGATAGATTTTCACAACCTATTGTGAACCATATTCAGGTTCTTATTAAGATGCTTCCAAGTTACTACCAACATGTTTGCCAGTACAAGAACTCCTTGGTAACGAAGTTCTTTGGTGTACATTGTGTTAAACCAGTGGGAGG
Source organism: Populus simonii (assembly GCA_007827005.2). Classification (NCBI taxonomy): domain Eukaryota; kingdom Viridiplantae; phylum Streptophyta; class Magnoliopsida; order Malpighiales; family Salicaceae; genus Populus; species Populus simonii. The sequence goes on from CM017482.2 coordinate 680,550, forward strand.
TCAAAAGGTATAATCACGATGGTGCAGTTTTCATTGACATGTTCTTTCTACATAATGTATAATCATATTCTAATTACTGTTCACAATGCAATGTAATTCCAGACTCGTTTTGTTGTAATGGGAAACCTGTTTTGTTCCGAGTACCGTATCCATAAACGCTTTGACTTGAAAGGTTCTTCTCATGGACGCACGACTGACAAGCTTGAGGGTGAAATTGATGAAACAACCACACTTAAGGACCTCGATCTAAACTTTGTATTTCGCCTGGAACGGTCATGGTTTAATGAACTCATTAGGTAGATTCCACAGCATTGCACTTTTTTCATTTTGTTCCAAGTTTTGCATCCTTTATCTTGTTCTTTGGTGAGGCACTAATCTTGAGAGGTTAACATGTGTTTGTCTTCTGTTCTTTCTTCTCAGTCAAATTTATAGGGACTGTGAATTCTTAGAAGCAGAGAGAATTATGGATTATAGTCTTCTAATTGGTCTTCACTTCCGTGATGATTACTTTAGTGAGGAGATGATGTCACCAAATGACAAGCATTTTGGTAAATTTCTTTTATCCTGTAATTCTGCTACCTTAAAAATTTACAACAATCGACCTTGAGGTAATTTGGTTTTGTGTTTCTGTATCAGAAAAAAGAAATTCACATCACGAGGAAACATCGATGCGGGGTTATCATTTGCTGCCTAATATGGATTGGGTCATGGAAGGCCGGTATGTATTTTCCTTTTCTGAATTCATGTTTTTGCCCCTCCTAATTGTTAGTGCCTTGCTTTGTTTCTGCTTTCCTTTTCCCAAATCTATTTTCCTTATGTTAGGTTTTAGCCCTTGTATTTTTTACGACAAGCAAAGACATTTTTCCATGCTATCTGTTTTTTGGGAATGTGTGCATGTGAAGTGGTGACAGAGAACTGTGGTGAAAGGTATGAATGGTCAAGCATAGATGATTATTGCACAAATTATGCTTAGAGATGTTAAACTACATGATACATAGTCTATTTTTGGAAATTGGATCTTTGACCTGTTGTTGTATGCCGGCTTCTCAGATGGTCCTGTTTTTAAATTTAGCTTTGGTTGCCATCAAAAGTCTAAATGTTGGGGCCCTTAAGTGGTGTGGCATCTTCTTTTCTACTAAGCATGTGCTCCATGTTTAACTTTAGTTGCCTATGGACCCATAGTTTGGTTTTGAAAAGCAATGAAGACTGCTTCTTTCTTAAAATATCAATAAATCATCCACATATAGCCAATGAAATATGAGATATAATTCACAAAAAGTGAAGCTATAATTTGTGTTTGAGCTTTTCTTTTTTAATAGTGAATCATTTTCCCTTTCCCTCATAGGAGCCCTGCATTTAATGATTTATTCCTTTGAATTCAATTCCTATTTGTTGGAATGACTCAAAGTGACTTAGGCTGTAGTGGCGAAATTGGGGGTAGTTTGTGGTGACCTTCTTGCTTTCTTAGATAGAAACAAACTCTTACCTGGTCCTATTCCAGGCCCTTTTAGACGATCAAATATAAATTATTAATGTGATTGACAGCTGAAGCATTGATCTTTAAGTCTGCTCTGTCCTACAATGTTTTTGCCACTAATGATGCCTTAAAACCATGGTTGTAAATCAATGCTATTTTATCTGTCTGGAACATTGAAAATCAATGTGAAAAGGAAAATTAATGATGAAAAGTGTCTTCAAAGCGTAAGATTCGGCTGTGGTTTAATGATCATTGTCATTGTTATCACATTTTGTTCTTCGTTTTGTTACTTTGAATTTTGGTTATTGTGTGATGCAATGTCAAGATTTTATCTGGCGCTGCATGCTTGTAGTACTCATATGAAATCTGTTCCAGGGGGTCATTCATCCGGCTGGGGGCAAATGTGCCTGCAAGAGCCGAGAGTGTAATGAGGACTACTGAAATGGATCAGTTCATGGGGGGTGGAAGTAACAATTCAACACCTTCACATAATGGTAATGAGATCTTCGATGTAGTTCTTCACTTTGGTATCATTGACATCCTCCAGGATTATGATATCAGCAAAAAGCTAGAGCATGCATACAAGTCACTACAAGTGGATCCCACGTCTATCTCAGCTGTTGATCCCAAGTTATACTCGAAAAGATTCCGAGATTTCATACATAGAATCTTCATAGAGGACAAGTAATGGATGGAAGGAAAGAATGGAAATTTATACATAATTTTTACACTCGGGGATTAAACTCCCGGCGACATCCCAAAAGACGATTTATGGGTGATGCATATTGTGAAGGAAGGGACGTTGATTGCTTAAGGTGTTTAATGTTTATGGCTAAATTTTTTAGAGTAGCCATTATGTGGTGTGTTAACTATGGAGAAGGTCTCAAGGGATTTGTTGAGCAATCTGAAGAGTGAAGGCAGGCAACTAGAGCAATGTGTTTTCTTTAGTTTTTAGCAAGCCAAGAGCATAGAAAGTAGAGAAATGGTTGCAGAACTGGGGAGGGATTGGAAAATAACAAAGTGTACAGTCAAAAGTAAATACTTCTACAGACAATGTGGGATTGGGATTGAACAAAATTCTTTTTGATGGCATGCTTTTCAAAATTTTGAAAAAGATGGTTTGCTCCAGTGAGCGAGACATAAAAGAACAAAATATTCAAAGGACCCCCTTGGCCTCTCTCTCTCACTCTCATACTGAATGAAAATCAAATGGGGTGTTTGCTTTTTCATTGAGTATGCCATGTAAAGAAGGGGAAGGGAACAAGAAAGATGTTTCCTTTTGCTTTCTTTTGCTTTTTATTTCACTCTCTATATTGGAAGTTTGAAAAACTTTATTACAATAATACACTCTCACGCTTGGAATGTCTTTTTGCGTTCCTTTGAACAATGCCAAGAAGATAAACAATACGGCAAAGCGATAGGATGGTGATGATCTTAATGGATTGCTGCTGTTTTTGTGTTTCTTAGTGCTATTTTCCACATCAACAAATCTTAGTTACCTAACAAATAATAATTCAATAAGACCCTTTTGATCCAAAGAAAAAAAAATAATAGCCTTGAAATTGAGATTATGTTTTCAAGATACGAATAGCCTTGAAATGTCAATTTGCTGAGAGTTGAGTATATGAAATGTATTTGATGTAGTCTTTGTACTTGTATTTCATTTAGTTAGACCTTTACTTCACCTCTTATTTTTTTTAATTTAGTGTTATATACCAGAATTTTACTTGACATGAAAGACAAAGGTAATCCAATTAAAAAAATGAAATAAGAAAAAATATGTTGAACACTAACATAAAATCTTAACGATTCTTTCTTTTTTCTTTCTTTTTTGTCTTTTTTATTTTAATCTTCATTTGAATTAGCTTATACACACATATAAATCATTTTTATCACATCAATTATTAGCTATTTATTGTTCTCTCTTCGGTTTTTATATAACGAAATTAAGTTTTTAACTGTTAGAAAATAATATAAATCATATCCTGGAACCTCACCTAATAGCTTAAGTTATTGGGTTGAGATAGTTCTTTGACATGGTATCAGAGCCTTGATGACCAAGTGGTCTCGAGTTCGAATCTCACCATCCCTATTTATTTGATAAAAAATTAAACACAAGGTAATGTGGCCCTGTGCAAGTTTCAAGCCCAGAGGGCTTTCACTTGAGGGGATGTGTTAAAGAATAATATAAATTATATCCTGGAACCTCACCTAATAGCTTAAGTTATTGGGTTGAGATGGTTCTTTGATATTAACCAACCAATTCTTAGCAAAATCATCCATATATAAATGAATGCATTTACAAGACATTAAAATCTCTCATCATTCATACTGAATACATAGCAAAATCTTATAGCCAAAACTAACAACACTTTACTTATTAGACTAATTAAGGATGATGGTTCTTTGATATTAACCAACCAATTCTTAGCAAAATCATCCATATATAAATGAATGTATTTACAAGACATTAAAATCTCCCATCATTCATACTGAATACATAACAAGATTTTATAGACAAAACTAACAACACTTTACTTATTAGACTAATTAAGAATGCTCTCAGAACTTTCCTGTGTATCGGTAATTTTCATCAATTATTTTAAATTATAACATTAAATGATGAAAAACCAACTCAAATACTATATCCCAATCAATAATCTCTTCCTAGAAAACCAATTTATTTCTAACTAACATCAAGGATTTTCATCTGTTGAAGTGAGGAAAAAAATGAAACAATATTCATCAAAATTTATAACTTGAAAATATAAATTACATCATGGATAATAATTAACAACTAGGTTGTCCAATTTCAAATAGGATGGAAAAGATTTCAAAGAGCATTCAATAAAACTTCCAAGCTTGGAAAATGATCTTCAAGCCAACAAATTCATATCAACATGTCAGATAGAAGTACTATACTGATTTGGAGCAACTTCAAGCATCTCCACATAAAATGATCTTGTACTCTCACGTCAATTCAAGTCTTTTGTACCCTAAAAAACCATCAAATTCAATAAAACTTTTAAATTTGAAAAGAAAGTTAAACGTGCATGATTGTACATGCATTTTGTTATTACGAACAAATTCCCATCACTTTTAATTAAAAAATTTACTTTATAATAAAAAAGGTCAATATCACATCTTTTTCATTTTTGTTTTAAAATATCGAGTTTGAAATAAAATATAAAAACATTATTTTTTTTAATAAACTAAAGTGATTTTAATAAAAAAACCAAAATCAATTTTCAATATTTTCTAAATAAACTAAAGTGATTTTAATAAAATATGTTAGTGACTGTTGGCTTTTTGTTTTTCAAAAATAATTATTAAAGTTATAATTTATTTTTTAAGTGATATTCGATAGATCTAATTGTTAAAGATAATATTTATTTTTATATTAAATAAGAAAAATATTATTATAAAATCAAGAAAAGAAATAAAACCAAGCAACTCTAAATATTTAATAAAAAATATTGTCAAAGATAATATTTATTTTTTTAGATTAAATAAGAAAAATGTAATAATTAAAGATGATATTTAATCTCTTAAATTAAATAGAATATTAAAATAGAAATAACTAAAGGAAATATGTATTCTTACCAAAAAAAACCTTAAATATTTAATATTTTTTATTAAAGATGATATGTAATTTTTTTATATTAAATAATAGTAATGAAATAATTAAAGATAATATTTAATCTCATAAATTAAATAAAATAGAACAAAAATAACTAAAGGAAATATTTGTTCTTACCATGAAATGTTAAACTGAGGTTATATTCTTGCAGCTTCGCAAATAAATAATCACTCCATTGCTTAGGTGTAGACGCTGTAATCGAACCACAATGGGGATGAGGAAGCAGATGATACAGCGGTGGTGAAGGCATCACTGCATCTCTTACCACTGCCAACTCTTCAAATGAATCTGACTTTCCTACAATCACATGGACCCCACATTCTTTAATGGGTGCGGGTTCAAATGAATGACCGATGCGCCATGCATCCAGTGATGGCATTGAAGAAATGTATAGTTCAAATTCGTCATCTGCACAGTAATCTTCCATTGCCATTTGACTTCTAGTTATGTATCTTATACATCCAGTTTTTGGATGATAAACCCATCGCCTACATTGAAACAAGCGAATACCTTTGCTATTATTTCTTATAATAATAATAATGCGAGTGTCCTTATCATCCATATCAACCCAAAGAACTAAGCCATGGAAGACTGGAGGTATATGGAATGACAATGAGCCTCCTTCTCCCCTGTAGCTCATCCAATTTGGCATCTCACCAGGAGTGTGGCGAATAAAATACCCGTGACGACCGTTGCACATTGCCTGTATAAATATATTATCATAAAATCAAGAAATAAAAAATAAAACCAATCAGACTTTAAATATTTATTAAAAAAATATTATTAAAGATAATATTTAATTTTTTAGATTAAATAAGAAAAATAAAAATATTATTAAAGATGATATTTGTTTTTTTAAATATAATAATAATAATAATGATTATTGCCTGTATACATATTGATTTCAAGGAAAGCTGAGATTTTAGACATTAATCAATGTATGTGCCAATTGTGTGTGTTTCTTTTTTGTGCAAAAGAGAGACGGAAAGAAATAGTACCTCAACAACGCTCTTCAGTAATTTACTTGGTGAATGACTGCGGTCATCAACACGAATATACCAGAAACAATTACTTAGATCTTCAATGCCCTGAAACTCTTCTAACGAATGACTTTCATCTAGTTTTATAAATAGTTCTTTTTTTGGCTCGCTTGGTATTCTTACTCTTTTCAATGATTTGCAATCACATGCAAACACACTCTCTAAACTTGAGGGAAGATCTGGGATTGATACAAGATATTTGCATCCCTTAACAGACAAATCCCTTAGCTTGGGAAGGAAGTCGATCCCAGAAGGCAGGCTAGAGAATTTGTTTCCATCTAGAGTCAATTTTTCTAGAGCGGACAAACCACTGAAATCAACACAGTTAGTTGCGCGATCAGACAAACCACTATTAGAAAGCTCAAGATGTTTCACTGATATCCATTCAATGAAAGATGCTGGCAGCCAACGTTTCCAATTCAAAACACCTGTTGAAATCAAAGAAGAACTTGGTGGCGTCGAACTGTTTCTACGCAATGATAACCTTCTGCAATGCTTTAATTGTCCAATTGAAGAGAGAAATTGCTCATTTTCAATCCCATCAGCTAGCAGCTCGGTTAAGGATTCCATATCACCCATGCGTTCCGGCAATTTCTCAAGTTGTGAACACCCAGAAATATTCAGAGTTTCAAGAGATTTTACGTTGTCAATGCTTTCAGGGAGAGTCTTCAGACTCCAACATCCCTTCAGATTTAAGAAACAAGGCTCGTCAAATTTTCAATTGATTGATGCACCTCAACTAAACTCGAGCAACCTTCCAGAATTAGTTTCTCTAGACTTGAACTGTGCAAGTCTGGTGTTTTAATAAGGTGCTGAGAATGACTGAGATTAAGAATTTTAAGCTTGTCGAGAATCTGTTATAATAGAGAGAAAAATAATGAAAATTAATCATAGAAAGTCATAACATGTAAATATAAATTAAATTACATACTGGACAAATTTTGGGGATTGCAGCATGTTTTTCACCTTTTTTCCCTTCCATAATTCTTTGAGGTTACTGTACTGCATATCAAGAACAGCTAGATTGTCCAAAGTAAAATCAGATGGAAAATATTTCAAAGGAAATTCATGCCAACAAATCCACATCAACTCTTTAGAAAGCAATTTGAAGGATCCGGTGAGATGTGCTCCGTTGATTTGGAGTAAATTTAAACATTTCATTTTTGCAAATGATCCTGCGCTAAGTGATTTAGCTTCTGATGCTCTGACGTCCAGTGCAAGACCCTCTACAACATCCGTACCCTAAAACAAAAAATCAATACAACTTTCATTCAATTATATGTAATAAGTTTGACTAGAAAATACGCATGACTATGCTTTCATGTATGCATTGAGCTCTTACCTTCTGCTGCTCAAGTACATTCCATGCATCCTCTTGATTCCAAATTCTGGTCCTCTTTCCAGGTTCTTTTGGAGACGATTCACGAACGACCTCCCTTCCCATCTCTCGTAATAGATCATGCATGGTTACCATCTCTCCAAATACTTTAATCAGAGACCTTTCACGGAGAGTTTCCAAAACAATTTCTGGATTGTAACGGCAACGGGCTCCTAGCACTTTTGCTACGTATTCTTTCTCTACATCAATAAAGAAGCATGCAATATCAAGGAATGCATTTTGTAGTTCACCATCCAGTGCGTGATAACTTATTAGAAGCTTTCCTTGAATATTGCTTTCTGGAATTCTGCTCAAGTTGTCAATTTCACTTTCCCATCTATCTTTTTCTTTCCCGCACAGAAGAGCTCCTATAACCTCAAGAGCTAAAGGAAGTCCTCCACAGTAATCAACTGCTTTCTTTGAAAGCTCAATATAATCTTCTGCTGGCTTGGTGTCCTTAAAGGCATGCCAGCTGAAAAGCTGAAGGGACTGATCTCTTGTCAATTCTTCAATTTGATATGTTCGATCCGCTTTACGAAGAAGATTTGAATCTCTTGTTGTAATAATTACTCTACTTCCGGGACCAAACCAACTTCGCTCTCCCATCAAAGCATTTAGATGGTCCTGACGAGCCACATCATCAGCAACAACAAGAACTCCTTTGCGACGAAGTCGTTCTTTGATCAGAACCTTTCCTCCATCAACACAATTGATGTTTGCAGCATATTGATTTAAAATATCATGAAGAAGTTGCTTTTGTAAATCAACAAGACCACCATTAAATTGTTTTGATGTTTCATTGATATTCGAAAGAAAGCAGCTTCCCTCGAATCTATAGCGGAGTTGATTAAATACAACTTTTGCTATAGTTGTCTTTCCTATTCCTGGCATCCCATGTATGCCCACAATGCGTACATCATCTGCTGCAGTACTTAGAAAGTCAAAAATATTGCGAGCAAGCCGATCCATACCTACTAGGTGCTCGGGAACGTACAAGTACTTGGGTTCTAATTTATTCAACACATCCTTGATAATCTCTTTGATAAATTTTGCTTCATGCCTGCTCATAGACAAAAGCAAGTCATCGATAGCAAGTCAATTAAGTATTTTATTGTTTCACATTGAAAAATGTAAAGTATATTGACTCCATAAATTTGGAAAAAAGGCATACCCATTTGCCATATCATTGAGATTCCATCCAGATAGATTTCCAGCCTCCTCAAGAGCTTTTCTCCACTCCTTCACCAACTTCTCTTCAAAACGCTCTTCATGTTTAACAAATGCTTCTGTAAAACTGCCATTCTGTTTTCTCACATCTGAAGGATCAATGTCATAGAATATAGGAAGAACAATCTGACCGGTTTTCCTCTTTTTGCACTCAAGAATCTCTACAAGTTCATTGAGACACCATCTAGAAGAAGCATATCCTTTTGAGAAGACAACCATGGATATCTTTGATTCTCGAATTGCCCTGAGGAGATGATCGGAGATTTCTTCTCCTCTCGGAAGTTCATCATCATCTCGAAAAGTGTGGATTCCTGCTTGGACCAAGGAAGTATATAGATGATCTGTAAATGTCTTGCGAGTGTCTTCTCCTCTAAAACTCAAGAAGACATCATAGGCCCCTTCTGGTCTAGATCGAGAAGACTCTGGCTCTGTCATGGTAGCTGCAGAAATTAAGGCACAATCAATTACCAATGGAACAATATAATAAAGAGTCAGCTATGATATTGAAATGAGGTTAATTTTATTCTATAGGAGAAAGAGAAAGGATGTGATTTCTATTCATTTGCAGGAGAAAACACCAGTAATTTCGAGTCAAAGCAAGGCAGAAATAGTAGTAGACTCAACCTATCCTATGATCAGACTAATCAAATAACATATTCTAATCGAATCAGCAGTTCCTACATGTATAGACTCACGCATCTGCCTTACCTGTGGAGACAAAACTGACAGGCTTACTAAGGTCAGCTTTTCTTCTCTTTCGCGAGGATGAATCGTTGTCTTCATCTTTGGATTGCTTGCGTTTTTCTTTCAGCATTTCTAAATTAAATTGAATGGTATAGGATGAACTGGTCAATGATTATCTATCTGAACGTAAGGCTTTCTTGTTATCGTTATGAGCAAGAAGCAAAGAAGCAAAGAAGAGCAAGTTAAATATAACAAAGAGTTAGCTATGAAATGGCTGCAATGGGACAGAGAAGTTAGCTGCAGAGTTAGCTATTAAATACAACAAAGAGTTAAATATATAGGATATTGAATACTGAAATTTCCAGTCAATGCAGCAATAATTGAATTTTTTTTACAATTTAAAATTAAAATTAGAATTTTAGGAATTGAAGAACTCCAATTCTTTTAGCTTTGTTGCAAATACTTTAGTCCACGCCTCCACGGCAGTTTTTCAAAATAATATACGGAGAAAGAACAAGGAATTTGGAGCGGTAATTTCGTGGTGATTGCAGCAACTGGGTCCCACGCGTTCACATTATGGAGGTCGAAGAGGCTACTGCTAGAAACAGATTTTGCTTCAACACACCTCTCTATCAATGACTTTGAAAAACTCACAACTTTTTTAGCTTTCTTGCAAATACTTTGCAATTAAATCAGTCCAGGAAATTCTTTGAAGTTTAGCACCAGAAAATTTCCTGTGTATATTACTGGAAATTTCGAGTCAAATTTCCAGTTCCAGCCAATGCAAGGCAGCAATAGTAGACTAAACCTATAAATAAACTAATCAAATAATATATTCAAATAAAATCAGCCAAGTCAGGGACCCCGAACAGTCCACATTATGTAATTCTAATACTATATTTTGAATAATTTAGAGAAGAAATTATAATGTAATTGTAATTAAGTTGTTAGAAATTTCACAAAGAGACTTATTCTCTAATATTTTCATCCATATTTTATTTTTTTCTGTGTTTTTTTTTTATTAAGGATATTTGACTTCATTCTATTGTTCGAACTTCTTCTCCAGATATATAATAATAGGAACCGGTACCACTTATTCAAACTAATTCCTGTTTACTTGTTGTTATTATTTAATTTGTTATTGCTATATATATCAGAAAAATAAATATTTTTTTTATAATCTAAAGATAAGTGGGTCACCCATTAAAATCATGATACGTTTAAAGATAATTGAAAAACCTCAATTTAGTCATTTTTATAAACGATCCCATCATTAATTGTGTAATCATGTCCCTAGCGAGGTTTAGTCATTTTTTTGTAATCATTTTTAAAACCATGATTTTTTTATTCTTGTTAATTAATCCCTAAGCGAGGTTCCAAGAAAAGCCTCAACAACCTTATTTTGTTAAAAGAAACTTTTTTTCCTCTCTTTCTTTCGTTCTTTAATTATATATTCAAATGGGGTGTTTGCTATTTTCATCGAGGACGCCATGTAAAGAAGGTAAAGGGAACAAGAAAGATGGGGGTTGTTTCCTTTTGCTCCTTTTTTTATTTTCATTTTTTATTTTTCTCTCTATATTTTTTATTTTAAAAAAATCCAATTCTTTTAGCTTTCTTGCAAAGACTTTGCAATTAAATCAGTCAATGACAGTTTTTCTAATAATGTACTGAGAAAGAACAAGGAAAATTCCTTTGTAAATTGCTAGGAATTTCGAGCGGTAATTACTCGGTTAAGTCCATAATTTACCCCAATTTTACAAGCAGAGAAGATAAGGTTAAATCAACCATAATTGTTTTTCCGATACCCAGTTATGGGTCATGATTTTCTAAAAACAAATTATTTAAATACCATCCAACAAAAATCATAATTCAAAATAAAGTTATGTTTTTTCGGCATCCAAACTTCATGTTGGGTCTTGATATATCCGTGTCCAACTCTAAGTTGGGCAAGGGCTTGTCTCATTAACACCCAACTCTTGATAAAATCATGGTAGCTTGTCACAACTCTAAGTTGGGCAAAGAACACATCAGCACCCAATATTTTATATAATTTGCATAGAATTTTATTATTCCCGTCAATTAATCCCAAAGCGAGGTTACAAGACAAGCCTCAACAAACTATATTTTGTTATTTTGAAATGAGCTTATTTCACTAAAAAAATGTTTATCATCTTTCTTGCAAATTATTAGCAATGCAATAATATTGATTTTCCACACGGTAAACTAAGAAGACCATTTCCATGCAATTGTCTAATCTGATACTGTCAAGATCAAATGGTATAAATTTCCCAAAGAGACTGATTAGGCACAAAGTTATGACTTCCCAGTATTGGGGATTCTGGCACCCCATGCGCGGACCGGTGGTGTACTGATAGTTGCTCATAGGAGGCTTAAGCACACTGAGACACAATATTTAACGTGGTTCGGCAAAACCGCCTACATCCACGGGAGAGAGTCAATATTATTTAGGGATAGAGAAAAGATACAATAATTACATGGAGGAGGATCACTCAACTCCCAGCTCACACACTCTGCTGCATATGGCAGCAGGGCTGCTGCCCATGGCAGCAACTCCTCTTTCTCTTCACTTCACGTTTTCCCTCACTCTCACAACTCTCATATTTTGCTCTCACATAATGCTTCTATTTATAGGCATTTCATGGTGCTGCTCCACTTGTTCTTTTGTCAATAATGGTGGCTGCCAAACTTACCAAACTTTGACATTAGACAATAGTTGTTGGTTGCCACCAACAACCCACCATTGCAGCCATCTTCTTTGACAATGGTGGTTGCTGCAATTGTTAATGGTTGTTGCACATTAATGGCAACCAACCTAACACCCAGCAATACTCTTACAGATATTCTCAAGGTAGTAGATGTTATTTAGAGTTTGAGTTTTTCCAAGGAATAGTACAGTTGAAAAACAAAATATTTTTATGCAAAAATTATTGACCCGCGGCATCGCGTGGGTCATGTAACTAGTAGTAGACTAAACCTATAAATAGACTAAACCAATTTATTTCTAACTAACATCAAGGATTTTCATCTTTTGAAATGAGTGAGGAAAAAAATGAAACAATATTCATCAAAATTTATAACTTGAAAATATAAATTACATCATGGTTAATAATTAACAACTAGGTTGTCCAATATAAAAGCAAATGGAAAAGATTTCAAAGAGCATTCAGTAAAACTTCCAAGCTTGGAAATTGATCTTCAAGCTAACAAATATATATCAATACATCAAATAGAAGTACCGTACTAATTTGGAGTAACTTCAAGCATCTCTATGTAAGATGATCTTGTGCTATAACTTCCATCCTTCATACATATAAAACCATCAAAGTTAATAAAACTTTCAAATTTGAAAAGAAAGTTAGATGTGCAAGATTGTTATTACAAACAAATTCCCATCACTTTTAATTAAGAAACTTACTTTATAATCAAAAAGGTTAATATCACATCTTTTTCATTTTTGTTTTAAAATATCGAGTTTGAAATAAAATATAAAAACATTATTTTTTTTTTACTTTAATGTAAAAAACAAAAATCAATTTTCAATATTTCCTAAATAAAGTAAAGTGATTTTAATAAAATATTTTAGTGATTGTCGGCCTTTTGTTTTTCAAAAAATAATTATTAAGTTATAATTTATTTTTTAATTCGATAGATCTAATTATTAAAGATAATATTTATTTTTATATTAAATAAGAAAAATATTATCATAAAATCAAGAAAAAAATAAAACCAAGCATACTCTAAATATTTAATAAACAATATTGTTAAAGATAATATTTAATTTTTTAGATTAAATAAGAAAAATTTAACAATTAAACATGATATTTAATCTCTCAAATTAAATAGAATAAAATAGAAATAACGAAAGGAAATATTTATTCTTACCAGAAAGCCTTAAATATTTAATTGTTTTTATTAAAGATAATATTTCATTTTTTAGATTAAATAAGAAAAATGTAATAATTAAAGATGATATTTAATCTCTTAAATTTAATAGAATAAAATAGAAATAACTGAAGGAAATATGTATTCTTACCATAAAGCTTTAAATCGAGGTTATGGTTTTGCAGCTTCGCAAATAAAAAGTCACTCCATTGCTTAGGTGTAGACGCTGTAATTGAACCACAATGAGGATGAGGAAGCAGATGATATAGCGGTGGTGAAGGCATCATTTTATCTCTTCCCGCTACCGACTCTTCAAATGAATCTAACTTCCCTGCGATCACATGGACCCCACATTCTTTAATGGACCCCACATTAAAATTCTCAATATAAATGCATGGTTCCAATTCGTCATCTCCACAGTAATCTTCCATTGCCATTTCACTTCTACTTATGTATCTTAACCATCCCCCATGATGATATACATTTTGTATATCTTCAAACAATTGAATACCATTGCTTTTATTTCTTATAATAATATTAATAATAGTGTTAACATCCGTCTCAAGTGAATAGACAACCCAAAGAACTAAGCCTTGGAAGACTGGAGGTATATGGAATGACAATGAGCATCCTTCTCCCCTGTAGCTCATCCAATTTGGCATCTCACCACCAGGAAAGCAGGAAATACAGTACCCATGACAACCGTTGCACATTACCTGTATAAATATATTATCATAAAATCAAGAAATAAAAAATAAAACCAATCAGACTTTAAATATTTAATAACAAATATTATTAAAGATAATATTTAATTTTTTAGATTAAATATGAAAAATAAAAAATATTATTAAAGATGATATTTATTTTTTTAAATAAAATAATAATAATAATGATTATTGCCTATATACATATTGATTTGAAGGAATGCTGAGATTTTAGACATTAATCAATGTATGTGCCAATCGCGTGTGTTTATTTTTGTGAACGAGAGGCTGAAAGAAATAGTACCTCAACAACGCTCTTCTGTAATTTATTTGGTGAATGTTGACTGCGGTCATGAACATGAATATTCCATAAAATATTACTTTGACCTTCGATGCCCTGAATCTCTTCAAGCAAATGACTTCCAAATACATCTATAGATAATTTTTTTTTTGACTCGATTGTCATTCTTACTCTTTCCAATGATTTGCACTGAGATGCATCCAAATGGTATAAACTTGAGGGAAGATCCGGTATTGATACAAGATATTTGCATGCCTGAACAGACAACCATCTTAGCTTGGGAAGGAAGCCGATCCCAAAAGGCAGGCTAGAGAATTTGTTTCCTGTTAGATCCAATACTTCTAGAGCAGACAAACCACTGAGATCAACACATTTAGTTGCGTGATCAGACAAACCAGCATTAGAAAGCTCAAGACGTTTCATTGGAATCCATTCAATGAAAGATGTTGGCAGCCACCGTTTCCAATTCAAAACACCTGCTGAAATCAAAGAAGAACTTGGTGGAGCCGAACTGCTTCGACGCAATGATAACCTTCTAACATGCTTTAATTGTACAATTGAAGAGAGAAATTGCTCATTTTCAATCCCATCGGCTAGCAGCTCAGTTAAGGATTCCATATCACCCATGCGTTCTGGCAATTTCTCAAGTTGTGAACACCTTGAAATATTCAGAGTTTCAAGAGACTTTACATTACCAATGCTTTCAGGGAGAGTCTTCAGACTCCAACATCCCTCCAGATTCAAGAAAACGAGGCTCGTCGAATGTCCAATTGATTGATGCACCTCAACTAAACTCGAGCAACCTTCCAGAATTAGTTTCTCTAGGCTTGAACTGTGCAAGTTTGGTGTTTTAACAAAGTTCTGAGAATGACTGAGATTAAGGATTTTTAGCCTGTTGAGAATCTGTATAATAGAACGCAAAATAATGAAAATTAATCTTAAGAAGTCGTAACATGTAAATATAAATTACATACTGGAGAAATTTTAGGGATTGCAGCATGTTTCTCACCTTTTTTCCCTTCCATAGTTCTTTGAGGTTACTGTACTGCATATCAAGAACAGCTAGATTGTCCAAGGTAAAATCAGATTGAAAATATTTCAAAGGACATTGAAGCCAACAAATCCACATCAACTCTTTAGAAAGCAGTTTGAAGGATCCGGTGAGATGTACTCCATTGATTTGGAGTAAATTTAAGCATTTCATTTTTGCAAATGATCCTGTGCTCAGTGATTTAGCTTCTGATGCTCTGACATCCAGTTTAAGACCCTCTACAACTTCCGTACCCTAAAAAAATAAAATCAATACAACTTTCATACAATTATTTGTAATAAGTTTGACTATGCTTTCATGTATGCACTGAGCTCTTACCTTCTGCTGCTCAAGCACATTCCATGCATCCTCTTGATTCCAAATTCTGGTCCTCTTTCCAGGTTCTTTTGAAGACGATTCACGAACGACCTCCCTTCCCATGTCTCGTAATAGATCATGCATGGTTACCGTCTCTCCCAATACTTTAATCAGAGACCTTTCATGGAGAGTTTGCAAATCAACTTCTGGATTGTAACCGCAACGGGCTCCTAGCACTTTTGCGACGTACTCTTTATTTCTATCAATAAAGAAGCAAGCGATATCAAGGAATGCATTTCGTAGTTCTTCACCGTCCAGTGCGTCAAAACTTATTATAAGCTTTCCTTGAATATCGTGGTTTGGAATTCTTCTCAGCTTGTCAATTACAGATTTCCAACAATCTCTGTTTTTCCTGGACAGACAAGCACCCATAACCTCAAGAGCCAAAGGAAGTCCCCCACAGTAATCAATTACATCCTTCGAAAGATCAATATAATCTTCTGTTGGCTTGGTGTCCTTAAAGGCATGCCAGCTGAAAAGCTGAAGGGCCTCATCTGGTTCCAGTTCTTTGATCTGATATCTTTGATCTGCTTCACGAAGTAAACTTGAATCTCTTGTTGTGATAATTACTCTACTTCCAGGACCAAGCCAACTTCGATCTCCCATCAAAGCTTTTCGCTGGTCCAGATGAGCCACATCATCAGCAACAAGAAGAACTCTTTTGCGACAAAGTCGCTCTTTGATCAGAACCTTTCCTCTATCGACACAATTGATGTTAGCAACATCTTGTTTTAAAATATCATGAAGAAGTTGCTTTTGTAATTCAACAATACCACCATTAAATTGTTTTGATCTTTCATTTATATCCGAAAGAAAACAGCTTCCATCGAATCCATTGCAGAGTTGATTAAATACAACTTCTGCTATAGTCGTCTTTCCTATTCCTGGCATCCCATGTATGCCCACAATGCGTACATCATCTGTTGCAGTACTTAGAAAGTCAAAAATATTGCGAGCAAGCCGATCCATACCTACTAGGTGCTCAGGAACATATAAGTACTTGGGATCTAATTTATTCAGCACATCCTTGATAATCTCTTTGATAAATTTTGCTTCATGCCTGCTCATAGACAAAAGCCAGTCATTGATAGCGAGTCAATTAAGTATTTTATTGTTTCACATTGAAAAATGTAAAGTATATTGACTCCATAAATTTGGAAAAAAGGCATACCCATTTGCTATATCATTGAGATTCCATCCAGATAGATTTCCTGCCTCCTCAAGAGCTTTTCTCCACTCCTTCACCAACTTCTCTTCAAAACGCTCTTCATGTTTAACAAATGCTTCTGCAAAACTGCCATTCTGTTTTCTCACATATGAAGGATCAATGTCATAGAATATAGGAAGAACAATCTGACCGGTTTTCCTATTTTTGCACTTAAGAATCTCTACAAGTTCATTGAGACACCATCTAGAAGAAGCATATCCTTTTGAGAAGACAACTATGGACATCTTTGATTCTCGAATTGCCCTGAGGAGATGATGCGAGATTTCTTCTCCTCTTGGAAGTTCATCATCATCTCGAAAAGTGTGGATTCCTGCTTGGACCAAGGCAGTATATAGATGATCTGTAAATTTCTTGCGAGTGTCTTCTCCTATAAAACTCAAGAAGACATCATAGGCCCCTTCTGGTCTAGATCGAGAAGACTCTGGCTCTGTCATGGCAGCTGCATAAATCAAGGCACAGTCAATTACCAATGGAGCAATATAACAAAGAGTTAGCTATGAAATTCCAAATATATGATATTGAAATGAGGTTAATTGTATTCTCTATATTGGCTTACTGAGGTCAGCTTTTCTTCTCTTTCGCGAGGATGAATCGTTTTCTTCATCTTTGGATTGCTTGCGTTTTTCTTTCTGCATTTCTAAATTAAATAGAATGATATAGGATGAGCTGGTCAATGATTATCTATCTGAACGTAAGGCTTTCAAGTTATCGTTTTGAGCAAGACATGAAATTAAAAAGAGAAAGAAGCAAAGAAGAGTAAGTTCAATATAACAAAGAGTTAGCTGCAGAGTAAAGCAAGGATATTGAATACTCCAGTCAATGCAGCAATAGTAGAGTCAACACTAATCAAATAATATATTCAAATAAAATCAGCCATGTTTTATTATTTGATTCAGGAGAGACTCTTTAATTATATATTAAAACCTAGTACTATATTTTAAATAATTTTAGGGAAGAAATTATAATGTAATTGTAATTAAGTTTTTAGAAATTTCACAAAAGAGACTTATTCTCTAATATTTTCATCCATCTTTTAAATTTATTACAAACATATTTTATTTTTTTCTGTGTTTTTTTTTATTAAGGATATTTGACTTCATTCTATTGTTCGAACTTCTTCTCCAGATATATAATAATAGGAACTGGTATCATTTATTCAAACTAATTCCTATTTACTTGTTGCTATTATTTAATTTGTTATTGCTATATTTATCAGAAAAATAAATATTTTTTTATATAATTTACATAATAGGATGTACTGTCCACCTGTTAAAACCTCAATTTAGTCATTTTTATAAACGATCTCATCATTAATTGTGTAATCATGTCTTTTATCAATTTTATTTATGCTAGAAAATAAGCCATTATTCAATATTGATGATCAATAATAAATATCGATGATTAATAATAAATTTTGTATAATAGGATATTGATTTTTTTTATTCTTGTTAATTAATCCCTGAGCAAGGTTCCAAGAAAAGCCTGAACAACCTTATTTTGTTATTTTGAATTCACTAAAAAAATGTTCATAATTATTAGCAATGCAATAATCATAAAAGGAACAGTACGTAGAGGAAAAAAAGCAAGGAAATTTCTCAAGCGTGTAGTACTGGTAAGTATTGAGGAAGGAATTTTCCTCTCTTTCTTTCTTTCTCTAATTATATATTCAAATGGGGTGTTTGCTATTTTCATCGAGGACGCCATGTAAAGAAGGGAAAGGGAACAAGAAAGATGGGGTGGGGGTTGTTTCCTTTTGCTTCTTTTTTTTTATTTTTTTTATTTTTTATTTCTTTCTCTATTTTTTTATTTTAAAAAACTTTAATTCTTTTAACTTTCTTGCAGAGACTTTGCAGTTAAATCGGTCAATGACAATTTTTCTAATAATATATAGAAAAAAAACAAGGAAAATTCCTTCGTAAATTGCTAGGAATTTCGAGCGGTAATTGCTCGGTTAAGTCCATAATCTACCCCAATTTTACAAGCAGAGAAGAGGAGGCTAAATCAACCATAATTTTTTTTTAGATGCTTAGTGACGTGTCATGATTTTTTTTAAAAATATTTTATTTAAAAATTATCAAATAAAAATCATAATTTAAAATAAAATTATATTTTTTCAACGTTTAAACTTTATGTTCGGTTATGATGTGCCCATACCCAACTCTAAGTTACGTAAAGGCTCCTCTCGTCAACACCCAACTTTAAATGAGGTGATGGTAGCTTATGCCCAACTTTAAATTGAGCTAGGGTGCGTCCAACATTTTATATAATTTATGTAGAATTGAATTATTCTTGTCAATTAATTTCAAAGCGAGGTTCCAGGATAAGCCTCAACAAACCATATTTTGTTATTTTGAAATGACCTTATTTAACTAAAAAATTTCATCATCTTTCTTGCAAATTATTAGCAATGCAATAATAATAATTATAAAAGGTAAAAGGTGACACGTAGAGGAAGAAAAGCAAGGATATTCCCCAAGCGTGGAGTACTGATAAATATTGAGCTGGAATTTGGACCGGTAGCAGGTGTATTATGAAGTGATTTACGGAGGAGTTTTACTGTGGTTATTTTTTAAAATATAATTTTTTAAAAAATATTTTAAAATAATATATATGTTTTATATTTTAAAAAAATATTTTTAAAACCAGTGTATCAAAATGATGTAAAAACACCAAAAAATAAATAAAAAATTTTAATTTTTTTCAAAAATATTTTTAAAATACAAAAACAAACCGCACCAACTAACCTGATAAAAAAAAAAAGAAATTCAGAAAGTATGTTTTCTTGCAAATTATTAGCAATGCAATAATTGTCAAAGATAATTTTTAAAAAATAAAAAAACATCATTAGCATATATTTTTATATGAAAAATTATTTGAAAAACAACCGCAACCACCCTGTCAAATAAGATCTAGAGCGGTTATTTTACAGGGGTTGAAGATGGAGCATATGAAGGTACTTTGGTTCAACTATTTTATAAAAACATTTAGATTAATTTTTAGTCTTAGATTTTTTTTAAGTATTTTTAAATCATTTTAATTTTAAAAATAATTTTTTAAAAAAATATTTTAATATATTTTTAAATAATTATTTTTTTTAAAAAAACCTTACTTCCCTCCCGGACAATAATATTGATTTTCCACACGGCAAACTAAGAAGGCCATTTCCATGCAATTGTCTAATCTGATACTGTCAAAATCAAATGGTATAAATTTCGCAAAGAGACTGATTAGGCAAAAAGTTATGACTTCCCAGCAATACTCTTACAGATATTCTCAAAGTAGTAGATGTTATTTAGAGTTTGAGATTTTTCAAGGAATAGTACAGTTGAAAAAACAAATTTAAGTGTTTTTTAAATATTTTTTTAAGAAAATATTAAATTACTATTTTTAAATATTTTTTATTTGTAATGTACTAAAATAAAAAAAAATTTAAAAATTATTATTTTAATATATCTTTAATTAAAAAGCGTAGTGCATCTGTTACCAAAACAAAATATAAGAACATAATTCGTTTGCACTTGACAGGTAATTAGAGTTGAGTTTTCCGGTGAAAAAAAATATTTATATAAATTAATACAATTAAAAAATAATCCTTAAATTAACACAATTATATAATACACACAAATACTTTGCAAATTTCATTTTTCTTCCTGCAGATCCTTTGCAAAGTTTCCACAACAGCTGGGTCCACGCGTTTACAAAAGCTCTCATAGTGGATACTGCTTTTGCTTCTCACCACTAGCCATGCCAAAAACTTTGTGCTATTTTCCACATCAACAAATTAGATTATATACTTACCTAACAAATAATAAAATGAATACCCTCGAACTCTTTTTTTTTTTATTATTATTATTTTATCTTTATAGCCTAAATTAATACCCAATTACTTTTTTATGAAGAAAAATTAATTTATATTATTGTTAACATAATTTTTCAAATTAAAGCATTTTTAATTGAAACCTACACAATTACTCATTGAAATTTACTTATTGGTAATTTCGTGGTAGGCGTAGATGTGACTTAAAGTTTCCATGATAAAAAAAAAAAAAGTAGAAGGAAATTGAAATTTACTTATCGGTAATTTCGTGTTTTGGAGTCCAATAAAATTATATTTTTAAAAGATTTTGAATTTTTTTATTTTTTAAAATTATTATTATTATTTTTTATTGTTCTAATATATGATATTAAAATTATTTTTTTAAAAAAATTAATATTTTAATATATTTCAAAAATATTTTAAAATATAATATCTATTACACACTCAAATTAAATGGTATATATCTTGTTTTATAGCATCTAATAGTTTTTTTTTTTTTTACTACTAAAGCAGTGTAAAACGTTGAAAGAAGATGTATATTAAATTCATGTTACTTCAAAGATGTTAGCATGTTTTTATATTTTAAAAAAAATTAAATTTTTTTTATTTTTTATTAATTTTAAATTAATATATTTTTAGTGTTTTTAAATATTTTAACGTATTGATGTTAAAAATAATTTTTAAAAAATAAAAAAAAATCATAAACATATATTTTAGCACTAAACCATAATTATTTTTAATAAATTCAAAAGATGTACAGTACATCTATTAAAATCATTTTTCTTCCTGCAAGGTTTCCACGACAACTGGGTCCACGTGTTACTGATACCAAACTCTTCCAAGCTATTGTTGACCAATGTACCGAAAACACAAAAAAGAAAAAAATCAAACACAGATTTTGCTTCAACTCCATTATTGTTTTTTTCTTGAACCGTTCCTCTCTGTGCTATTACTGTAACAACTTATTAAAGCAGTGTAAAGCGTTGAAAACATGGGTATTATGAAGTGACATAAAATTTTGCGTTTGTAATAAGAGTATGTCAATAATTAGTGATATATGTCATAATTTAATTCTTTACCTTTCATTTTTATAAAAACAAAAAAATTATTTTTTTTTCAATAAATTTACTCATAGTTATCAAACCCAACCTAAAATTAACTCGACTAAAAACAGAGTCTCGAGTTATATAGATTGACCCAGGTCAATCCAGAAAAATAAAAAAATATTTGATTTTTAATATTTCATATGAAAAAAATTAAAGAAACAATTCGTATGAATATAGGTTATACATGTTGCATATAATAAATTTTAAAAGATTATTTCAAAAGGTTTTTTTATTTCATATTAAAAAGATAAAGATATTATCTTATTCTTTTAAATTGAGGTATTTAAACCAAAAAGATTTTTTTATCCCACATTGAAAAAATAAAATATTTTTCTAATATTTATATAGTGAACTTTGAATTGGGTTAGTAACCAACTGGAAAATATATATAAAAAAGGAATCTCTAGCTAGAATAAAAACATATTTGAAAAAAACAAAACGGGTCTTTACCAGGTTTTGTCAGGTCACGCTGGTTCCAGATTGACCTGGTGGGTCGACCAATTTTCTCCGGATCAATTGCAGACCCGAGTTTTCAATAAAATAAACTTGACCGAAGACCTGGGTCACTTGGGTTCTGGGTTGACCTGTCAGATCGGGCGGGGTATGATAACTATGAATTTAGTTAATTTTAATTATTTTATTATTTTGGTAAATTTTTATTATTTTTTGAGTAGTTAGAAATAATTAGAAAAAATACACAAATAATAATAATAATAATAATATATAGCTGAGATTGAAATTGGATAAATAATTAAGTATTACATGTAAAAATTGAGTTCGACAATTTTTAGATAATAATTAAAGATTGAATTAAAAAAAATTAAATTAGTTTAATTTGGCTGCAACTAGAAAATAGAAGTTCAAGGAGATTGAGTTAGAAATTAATAACCAATTTTAAAAATTAATTTGAGGTTTAATTGAAAAAAAAATTGAAGTTGTGAATCCATTTGGCTTAAAACTAAAGATTGGAAGAATCAATGACTGAAATGAAAGAAACCAAGAAATTAAAGGTGATATTGTAATTCGGTAAAGAGCAAATTAAAAGAAATTACAGAAAAAGAGTTGAAAATTGATCAACATAAAAGAATTGAAAGTCTAGGGACTGAAGCACAAAAGGTGCTAAAATGATGCGTTCCAAACGATGTGTTTAGCATTATTCCAAATGAAGAAAACCTAAAGCAAAACGATGCCTTTTCACATTGATGGAATGGTACGTTTTGCCTAGAAAAGAGAAGAACAAATTTTGATATTCAATGAAAAACAAAAATGACATTGTTTTGTCCCTAAAATCTACAGAAATCCGGGTTTTGTTAAACGTATATGGAAAGCTGACTCTTTTCTCCTCATTTCATCCCAATCCTGGCTACCAATTGATCCTCCTAGCAAACAAAATACACCTTCCCATAATCTTGAGCATATTGTCCACGATCTTGAAGTAAGAAAACACATTTTCTACCCTAGTTCTCTCCCCATAGATCAAGCGAAAGGGGTTGGTGGCCAACATTTAAGTAGTTTCTAGTCTAGAATTTCGAGTGGTAATTTCAAGTCAATGCTTAACATATCCGATAATCAAACTAATCAAATAACATATACATTGTAAAAAAAATATAGAATTGAAACTTTGAAATAAAATAGTAAAAGTAAGAAAAATATCAAAGAGGTTTTTACTCTAAAAGTTGGTTTATGTTTAGCAAATACTTAGCAAGTCAGTCAATCAAGATAGAAAACATACTCAAATCATATTGAGGAAATATATATTTATTTTTTAGTTATTTTTAAATTATTTACTAGTTATTTCTGATTTATTTAGCTATTATATAAATAGTTAATGTTTTATTCTTGATTTTTTTAAAAAATAATTGGATGTTTTTAATAATTTAAAAATTTTAAAAACTCTAATTCCTTAGTTTTCTTGCAAATACTTTTGCAAGTCAATCAATCAATGACAGTTTTTCTAATAATATACAAGAGAAATGACAGTTTTTCTAATAATGTACAAGAGAAAGCATAAGGAAATTTCCTCCGTAAATTACTAGGAAATTTCGAGCAGTAATTGTATGCTTTAGGAAATATTATATCTTTAATACTTTTTGGTAATTTGTTAGTAGGTGCAGATTGATAATGTATGTTTTCTTGCAAATTATTAGAAATGCAAAGAGCGAGCATTATATAATTGCTAAAGAATAAATTTAGAGTTGTAATTTCATGGTCGTTGCTATTAAAGCAGTTTAAACGTTGACATGAAGTATTGTGCATGGTAGGGGTAATAAAAAAAAATGAAAATGAACAAAGGAGATTAGTGATGATTTCAATTATCTAATAATTACACAAAACCTTCTCTTTTAATATTTGCTGCTTAAACCCTCTGCTCTTTAATTCTCATTTTAAATTATTTGATGCAAACAAAAAATATTCATCTTTAATTTAGAAAAAAAACTTTAATATATTTGTAGTATTATAATTTTTCTAGTCAAAATTCTTTTTTTTGTATGGTATTAGAATTACATAATGCTAGGTTCATACCTTACATTACACGTTACTTCTAATAAATTCAAAAGATATATAGTGCACCTATTAAAATCATGTTATGTTTAAAGGTAACTCAAAAACCTCAATTTAGTTTAAAAATATACTATCCAATCATTAATTGTATTGCATGGAATTTTTGTTTAATTTTTTTTATTTTAGCATGTAGACTCACTTCATGTGATAAATTAAGATTTTAATATAAAATTTTTAGGATAATAAATATTTTTTCCTGTTATTTTTATTAGTTTAAAAATTTATTTATTTTTATTCAATATTATTAAACTTTTATATTTTAAAAATAATTGAATTTTTTTTACAATTAAAAATTATAATTTTATAAATTAAAAAACTCTAATTTTTTTTTTTTTTGCTTTCTTACAAATACTTTGTAATTAAATCAGTCAATGACAGTTTTTCTAATAATATATAGAGTAAGAACAAGGAATTTGAAGTGGTAATTTCGTGGTGGTTGCAACAACTGGGTCCACGCGCTAACATTATCAATGCGGTGGAGACTCATGACATGTGGAAAAGCTACAGTACTCCACTTGCTAAATGGCAGCATTGAACAAACAAGATTGCTCGCAAGTGCTTTCAGAAACAATCAAGATCAAGCCATGGCTAACGATAACTGGGTCCACGCGCTAACATTATTGTTCTCTCTTGGACCGTTCTTCACTCTGTGCTCTTGCTTTCAGAAACAATCAACATCAAGCGATGGCTCACGATAGCACCATTTCCCAAGCGTGTACTGGAATTTGGTTGCAACAACTTGGTCCACGCGTTAACATTATTGTTCTGTCTTCAACCGTTTTTCTTCCTGTTCTCTTTCTGCTAGTTTTTATATTTTAAAAATATTTTTAAAAAATTTCATTTTATTTATTTTTTTATTTATTTTAAATTAATATTTTTTTAATGTTTTTAAATTATTTTGATATATTGATGTTAAAAATAATTTTTAAAAACTAAAAAATATATTATTTTAATATATTTTCAAGTAAAAATACTTTAACAAATAACTATAATCACACTTCTAAAAACACCTATGAAATTATTTATATTCATGTACAGGAGAAGTAATGTTTCATTGAAAAGTGAAGAAACTTCCTCGTATTGTAGTTAACTTTGGTCCTTTCTTGTGTTATTATTTATTAACTTTATTGTGAGGTATTTTACCAACCACAGAGGAGTCCTTAACTTTAGAATTTATGCAAAACAGTTACACTGTACTTTTTTAATTTTTAAATATTAAAAACATTATTCGACTACTATTCCACGAAACTTAGAATATATATATAAACTGTAGAAATAGTATTTGGAAATAGACTTTGATATTTTGATGATTTTAGTGTAATAAGCTCCTGCCACAAACATTTCCTATCCTCAAAATTACAACGTGTTATTTAGGTTATTTTAAAAGGTTTTTATTTAATGTTTACTTGTTACATGACCCGCGCGATACTGCGGGTCAATTTGTTTTGCATAAAAAATGTTAAAAAAAGCTAAAATATAAAAGTATTGGGTCTTTTTGCAAAGTTATACCCAAGAATCTTGGGTGTGACTGCAACATCTGACCCAAGAGTAATATTTATAATATTAATATAACATTAAACTTACATAATCCAAGTTTAAGTGAGTTTGGCTACAATACCAAACCCAATAATATTGGATGTGGGTTTGGCTACAAGGTCATGTTATAGAAATGTGACAATTAAATAGATTGATTAAAAAGAAAAAAACAAAACAAAAAAACCAACAGGAAGAAAAAAACTAATGAAGAAAAAGAAAAAAAAATCTGAATTAACTGGGTTAACCTGTCAAACCTTGGATTCGTGTTGTGAAAGTTTGATAACTAAATAGAAAAAAAAAAATTTGACGGGTTATCCCAGAATTAACTGGGCTAACCCGTCAAACCAGGTTAACCCGTCAAACTCGGGATCCGTGTCATGAAAGTTTGATAACTAAATAGAAAAAAATTGAACATTAACAAACTAAATTAAACGAAAAAAATTAATTAAAAAGTAAAAAACAAACAAACAAAAGGCATCAGCCTTTTCACCGTTGACTGCACTGTGCAATTCGCAATGAAAATCATAAAAATAAAAAAAAATAAAAAAAATAAAAATAAAAAACTAAAGGCATTAGCTTTTTTACTGTGGACTGCATACAATATTAAAAAATGAAATCGGAAGAAAAAAACTAATGAGAAAAAAGAAAAAAAATCTGAATCAACTAGGTTAACCCGTCAAATCAGGTTAATCTGTCAAACCTGAGATTCATGTCATGAAAGTGTGATAACTAAATAGAAAAAAATAATATTAATGAACTAAATTTTAAAAAATGATTAATTAAAAAGGAAAAAACAAAGAGAAAAAACCTACAAGAAGAAAAAAACTAATGAAGAAAAAGAAAAAAAATCTGAATCAACTGGGTTAACCCGTCAAACCTAGAATCCGTGTCATGAAATTCTGATAATTAAACAGAAAAATTTTAATATTAAGAAACTAAATAAAAAATAATAATTAAAAAATAAAAAAACAAAGAAAAAAGACAAAAAAGAAACTAAAGGCATCAACTTTTTCACTATGAACTGCATTGTGAAGTCCATAGTAAAAGGCTTAAAAAGGAAAAGATAAGGAAAAAAACACAAAGGCATACACCACGGGTTAATTTTCTTTTCTTGCATAAGAAATATATAAAAAAGCTAAGATTTAAAAGTGTTAGGTCTTTCTACAAAATTAGACTCAAGAGCCTTGGGTCTAGCTGCAACGTTTGACCCAAGAGTAATATTTATAATATTAATAATAATATTAAACTTACATGACTCAAGTTTAAGTAGGTCTGGCTGCAACACCGAATCCAAGAGCCTTGGAAGTGAGTCTAGTTGCAAGGTCGTGTCATAAAAATATGATAATTAAATAGATTAAAAAAAAAGAAAAAAAACCAACAAGAAGAAAAAAACTAATGAAAAAAAAGAAAAAATTTTGAATTAACTGGATAAACCCTTCAAACCAGGTTAACCCTTCAAACCTGGGATTCGCGTCATGAAAGTTTGATAACTAAATAGAAAAAAACAATTTGACGGGTTAACCCATAATTAACTGGGTTAACCCGTCAAACCAGTTTAACCCGTCAAGCCCGGGATACGTGTCATGAAAGTTTGATAATTAAATAGAAAGAAATTTAACATTAACAAACTAAACTAAACGAAAAAAATTACTTTAGAAATTTTATTTTTATTTTTTTATTTACTTTAAAATTTTTTTTTTCTATTCAGTATTATTCAACTTTTTTAATTTTTTCTACTTGGAAAGAATAATTTTTGTATTTTATTTTTTATTCAACAGGCTTTCCTAGCTAGTTTTTTCTATTAAAAAATAAAAAAATTCTATTTAGTTGTTTTTATTTTAAAAATAATAGTTTTATCAACAATCCTTAAATTAACACAACTATATATATATATAACACACACAAATACTTTGCAAATTTCATTTTTCTTCCTCCAGATCGTTTGCAAAGTTTCCACAACATTATTGAGGTCGAAAAGGATCTTTGAATTGGAGATGGCTGGTCAGATGAAGACAAACCCTTCAATTATTCATCGAATATCTCCACGCCGGTTCACCCGCAGCCGTTCTATTTCTATCTAGAATAAAGACTTTTCTTCTTTTATATTTATCCCCCGTCGACCTTTGATGAAGCCATGTACAGGTTGTGTGCTCGTGGCTTTCTTATTTCAATTATTTCCAAGACAAGTATATAATTTATTTAATCCACGCACAAATCATACGATTATGAGTCGTGATTAAACCTGTGTTGTTGAGATTGAGATTGATATCATGTTTTAAATTAAATCAAGTATAAATTAAGATAGTTAAATTTGATTTATCTTGTCAAAATTCAATTTAATTTTTTTTAAATATTAAAAATAATATCATTTTAGTTTATTTTTTAAATCCCAAAACAATATTTAAAAAAAAATAATTTAGGTAAGTTTGTTCAACATTGTAACCCGGTTCTTAGGTAATTGAAAAACCTTATTTTATTATTTTTATATACGATCTCATCATTAATTTTATTTTTTACATAGGTATCATGTCTTTTATCAAATTTATTTCAAACATTGTTTATACTAGAAAATAAGCCATTATTCAATATTGATGATAATTTTGTATAATTTGCATAGGATTATAATAATAAATATAGATGATTAATAATAAATTTTGTATAATTTGCATAGGATTTTCTTATTCTCGCTACTTAATCCCAAAGCGAGGTTCCAAGATAAGCCTCAACAAACTTTATTTTGTTATTTTGAATTGAATTTAATTCATTAAAAACTGTTCATCATCTTTCTTGCAAATTATTCAACAGTGTTATTTGCAAAACCTTAATTTCTATTAGTAGTATTAAAGTTGTATATTCTATGGGATGTGAGACAAATATTTTGAGTGCTAAACACAGAGAAGATGAGCGTAAACACTAGTTATTTGTTTTTTATTATTTCTAGTAATTCCAGTGTTCAATGATGAACAATATCATATTTGGTCTCCCTAAGGATAATTGATGAGTGGTAGAAGCCCGTATTCAAGTTATTCAACTTCTTATGATGAGTTTGAAATAAATAGCAAACTTAAAAAATCAATTAGAGGTTTAATTGAAAAAGAAAATTGAAGTTTGGAATCAATTTGGCTTAAAATGAAGATTGGAAGAATCAATGACTGAAATGAAAGAAACAAAGAAATTAAAGGTTATATTGTAATTCGATAAAGAGCAAATTAAAATAAATTAAGGAAAAGAGTTGAAAATTAATCAAAATAAAAGCATTGAAAGTCTAGGGACCGAAGCACAAAAGGTGCTAAAATGGTGTGTTTAGCGTAGTTCCAAACGATGCGTTTAACATTATTCCAAATGAAGAAAACCCAAAGCAAAATGACGCCTTTTCACACTGATTAAAATGGTGCGTTTTGCCTGGAAAAGGGGAGAACAAATTTTGATATTCAAAGAACAACAAAATGGCATCATTTTGTCCCTAAAATCTGCAGAAATCTGGGTTTTCTTAAACATACATCGAAAGCTTACTCTTTTCTCCTCATTTCGTCCCAGTCCCGGCTACCAATTGATCCTCCTAGCAAACAAAAAACACCTTCCCATAATCTTGAGCGTATTTTCAATGATCTTGAAGTAGGAAAACACATTTTCTACCCTGATTCTCTCCCTGTAGATCGAGCAAAAGGGGTTGGTGGCTAGCATTTAAGTCAGTTTTCAGTCCAGAATATTGAATGGTAATTTCAAGTCAATGCTTAACATATCCTATGATTAGATTAATCAAATAACATATACATTGTAAAGAATATGGAATTGAAACTTAGAAGTAAAATAGTAAAAGTAAGACAAATATCAAACATGACTTTTAGAGTGAAGTTCGTTTATGCTTAACAAATACTTAGCAAGTCGGTTAATCAAGATAGAAAACATACTCAAATTAAAGAAATATATTTATTTTCTAATTATTTTTGCATTATTTACTAGTTATTTCTGATTTATTTTATTAGATTTATTTAGCTATTATATAAAAAGTTGATGTTTTATTCTTGATTTTAAAAAAAAATTGGATGTTTTTAATAATTTAAAATTTTTTAAAAATCTAATTCTTTAGTTTTCTTGCAAATACTTTTGCAAGTCAATCAGTCAAGTCAATGACAGTTTTTCTAATAATGTACAAGAGAGACCACAAAGAAATTTCCTCCGTAAATTGCTTGGAAATTTCGAGCAGCAAATACATAGCAAGTCAGTCAATCAAACGATAGTTTTTCAATACATGTACATGAAAAAGCACAGGAAATTTCCTTTGTAATTTACTAGAAATTCTAAATGAAATCTCCGGTCAATGCAGTTGTATTATCTTTGGTCCCTAGATTTACATACCGTTATCTTTGGTCCTTATTTTGTTATTAATTTTAGTCCAAAGTTCTGATTGGAAAACCCAAAACTGTCCGTAGATTTACAATTCATACAAAAGAGTTATATAATATCTTTATTATTTGGTTCAGGAGAGACTCTTTAACAATATTAAAAATTATATATTAAAACCTAGCATTATATAATTCTAATACTATATTTTCAATAATTTCAAGGAAGAAATCCTAATTAACTTCTTTGTAGTTATTTTAAATTGAAATCAATTTACAAAAAAATATTCATCATCTTTCCATAGTTAATCTGTTAATCACAGCTGAATTTGTTTTTCATACATTTGTTTTTTCTAGTTTTCGCATATAGCTTTAGTTCACGTCACAAATTATTATTATTATTTAATAAATATAAAATATGATAATCTTACCTTTTATATTCTTAACGGATTGGGTTCTGATTTCAGGAAAATTGCTACACCTCTTCTAACTTTTGAAAAGCTTCACGATATTCTTGAGGGGCATGACAGTTACCTGCGGCGTTTGGAATCTTCAACTCAGCAGCTCGTGGCCTCTGCAAATTATTCTTATCATCACAAACAGAACTTCATTTCATATGGTGGGTCTCACCCGAAGGGTTCAAATAAGACTAATGAATTTTCTCGGTCTCCAGGCCACAATAAAATCCCTCAAGGTCGGTCTATTCAAAGACAACTGCAAGTCTTCAACCAATCGATTCACTCAAATACGTTATCAACCGAAATGCCACTTTCGTGATCAAATAGGCCACATAGCCAAGTCTTGCCCACGACTCCATTGTTCAGAGGTTACGACTAACTGTGCAACTACGTACTTCCAGTCCACAAGATCAGAAATGACCTCTTGACTCTGCTGCTTCTCATAACATTACTAGAAAATAAGCCATTACTCAATATTAATGATCAATAATAAAATATCGATGATTAATAATAAATTTTGTATAATTTGCACATGAATTTTTTATTCTCGTCAATTAATCACTGAGCGAGGTTCCAATTAATCACTCAAGGCCCATTCTTTTTGTTAATGATCCTTTCTGTCTAACCATTTGAATTCTGTAAACAACATAGATGGCTGTGGCCAATGAGAATATATCTCATTCATCGATTGGATTCTTTCTGAAACGTTTTTTCCTTGTTGAGAAAATACAAATTCTTTGAAGTTTAGCACCAGGAAATTTCCTGTGTATATTACTGGAAATTTCGAGTTCCAGTCAATACAAGGCAGCAATAGTAGACTAAACCTATAAATGGACTAATCAATAAAAGTTCATCATCTTTCTTTCAAACTATTAGCAATGCAATAATCATAATTATAAAAGAGGTAAAAGGTAACTTCGTGGTGGTCCACTAGCTTAATGGTAGCATGGGCCATATGATTTTGCTTCAACACACCATTCTATCTATCAATGGGCGCCATATGATTTGATGACATGTGGACATGCTACAGTACTCCACTAGCTTAATGGTAGCATTGAAAAAACAAGATTGCTCGCAAGTGCTCTCAGAAACAATCAAGATCAAGCCTTGGCTAACGATAACTGGGTCCACGCGCTAACATTATTGTTCTCTCTTGGACCGTTCTTCACTCTGTGCTCTTGCTTTCAGAAACAATCAACATCAAGCGATGGCTCACGATAACACCATTTCTCAAGCGTGTACTGGAATTTGGTTGCAACAACTTGGTCCACGCGTTGACATTGTTCTGTCTTGAACCGTTTTTCTCCATGTGCTCTGCCCGTATGGCTCTATGTTTTAAAAATATTTAAAAAAAATTATTTTTTTAAATTATTATTATTTTTATTTAATACACTATATTAAAAATAATTTTTAAAAAATAAAAAATATATTATTTTAATATATTTCAAATAAAAATACTTTAAAAAATAACTTCTATCACACTTCTAACTATACCTATGTTAAAGCAGTGTAAGATATGCTATTATTTATTGATTTAATTTGGTCCTTTCTTGTGTTATTATTTATTAACTTTATTGTGAGGTATTTTACCAAGCACAAAAGAGTCCTTAACTTTTGAATTTATGCAAAACAGTTACACTTTACTTTTTTAATTTTTAAATATTAAAAACATTATTCGACTACTATTCTACGAAACTTCAAGAATATGTAAAAATTATTCTATTATTAACATTTGAATGATACTGTTGTCTTGATGGATTTTTTGGTAATAGTATTTTAAAATACAGAGTTTGTCTTACCCGAATAATAAACCCAAATTTCTATTGAAGATGAGAAATTAATGTTGATTAAATTTCTATTTTATTTTTTATTCAATATTATAGGCTTTTCTAGTTTTTCTATTTAGATGGAGAGATTTTATACAAAAGATCATTTGACGGAACCCTGCTAAGGTGTTTGAATGAAACAGATGCTAGAAAGGCATTGCTAGAGGTCTATGAAGGGATTTGCTCAACTCATGCTAGCGGGCATATGATAGCAAGGAAAATACAAAGGGCTGGTTATTTTTGGATGACGTTGGAGAAAGACTGCATCGACCATGTCAGGAAATGTCACAAGTGTCAAGTGTACAGTGACAAGGTCAATGCACCGCCAGCGCCGCTGTTTAATCTAATATCTCCTTGGCCATTTGCAATGTGGGGAATTGATGTGATCGGTCCTGTTAACCCGAAAGCTAGCAATGGGCATAGATTCATCCTCGTGGCTATTGACTACTTCACCAAATGGGTGGAAGCTAATTCGTATGCCCACGTAACACAGAAGGTGGTGAAGAGGTTTGTAGAAAAGGACTTGATATGTCGATATGGTCCTCCAGAAAAGATAGTGACCGATAATGCACATAATTTCAATGGCAAAATGATAGTAGAGGTGTGTACCAAGTGGAAGATCAAGCATTCGAATTCCTCACCATACCGGCCAAAAATGAATGGCGCAGTAGAAGCCGCCAACAAGAACATCAAAAAGATTATTCAGAAAATGGTAGTTACGTATAAAGATTGGCATGATATGCTGCCATTTGCTCTCCATGCATACCGCACGGCAGTCAGGACCTCGACAGGGACTACCCCATATTCTCTAGTGTACGGTATGGAGGCAGTGATGCCGTTGGAAGTGGAAATCCCATCGTTAAGAGTATTGATGGATTCCGAACTAGACGAGGCTGAGTGGGCCAAAGTGAGATATGAACAACTGAACCTAATCAGCGAAAAGAGAATAGCTGCAATATGTCATTATCAACTTTACCAGAAACGCATGGCCAAGGCATACGATAAAAAGGTTAGACCACGGTTGTTTCAAGAAGGGGATCTAGTGTTGAAGAAAATATTGTCGTTACCCGGAGAGGATCAAAGCAAATGGGCACCAAATTACGAGGGTCCTTACATAGTAAAGAAGGCATTCTCAGGAGGAGCGCTGAAGTTGGCTAGAATGGATGGAGGAGATCTAGCTAGGCCTGTGAATTCCGACTCTGTAAAAAGATATTATGCTTGATGTATGCTTCTAAGTCAATAAAACAAAGTTTGGCCATCGACTTCTTTCTTTTTTGCATTGATCTCACAAAACTCAATTTGTTTTCTAGAAGGAAGAACCTTAAAAGGGGAAGAGAAGATAAGAATAGAGAATCCTTTTTGCATTATCCCTAACGGTGCATTTTTTGAAAAAAAAATAAAAAAATAAAAAATTCACCTCTCGTTATCTCATCACTCACTAAAAAGTCTATTATTGGCTGAATGAATTTCTTCTCCATATAAAAGTCCAGAATACGATCACACCCCTACACTGGGGGCAATAAGAGATGTTTCATGAAAATTTTTACGTATTTGAAATGGGACGGAAGCCCATAGATTTGAAAATTAAGCTAAAGCAATTGGCAAGAGCATGACAAAGAAGGCAATGACAAATCATACATTTTTTTAAAAAAAAGCTACTTGTGAAAAGTCGAAGAACTTTTTCTCAAAGATATGATAGGCGACACTAAAAAAGGCAAGAGAGAGTTTCGTGAAATACAAGAAGATGATGGGACCTATGTTTCAAAACCGGGTAAGAATGCATGCATGACATCTAATCATAAATCATTGCATTATTTTTGAATCGTTACAGGAGGAATCCTTAATGTAATCCAACAAAATTGTGGACGAAGAAAAAATCACCGAGTTGATGATAGCAAAGAATCACGGTTTTGAACCATAGTGGATTCTGGAACAACGAGAAGAACAAGAAAAAGAGAGAAAATGAAAAGTTTTGAACCCTGCCACCAGGAAGAACGACATTGATATCAGCTTTGGTAATAAGGAATCGCCAGATGGGATTCCGAGTTGTTTGAGATCGCCAAAAGGGATCTCGTATTTCGATATTGGTCAAAGGAGGTCGCCAGAAGGTACCTCGTATTTCAGCTTTAAATAAAAAGAATCGCCAGATGGGATTCCAAGTTGATGGAGATCGCCAGAAGGGATCTCGTATTTCGCTATTTGGAGGTCGCCAGATGGGACCTCATATTTCATGTTTGTTAAAAGGAATCGCCAGACGGGATTCCAAGTTGATTAAAGGAGATCGCCAGAAGGGATCTCATATTTCGCTATTTGGAGGTCGCCAGATGGGACCTCATATTTCGTTGGTTAAAAGGAATCACCAGATGGGATTCCAAGTTGATTAAAGGAGATCGCCAGAAGGGATCTCGTATTTCGATATTCATCAAAGGAGGTCGCCAGATGGGACCTCATATTTCATGTTGGTTAAAAGGAATCGCCAGATGGGATTCCAAGTTGATGGAGATCGCCATAAGGGATCTTGTATTTCGATATTGGTCAAAAGAGGTCGCCAAAAGGGACCTCATATTTTCATTTTGTTGAAAGGGAATCGCCAGATGGGATTCCAAGTTGAGTAAGCTACAATTATAGATTTTAGTTAAAAGAGATCGCCAGAAGGGATCTCAGATAGAATTCCGTGTTAATCAAACTGAAGTTGGAATTCAAAGGATCGCCAAAAGGGATCTCAGATAGAATTCCATGTTAATCAAACTGAAGTTAGAATTCAAAGGATCGCCAGATAGGAATCTCGAGATGACTAAGTTTTGATCATAGTTTTTGGGTTAAGGAGGATTGCTGAAAGGACATAGTTTCAGATCAATCAAGCCTTGGCAAGATCAGTTTGGGAAGTTCAGTTTTGTTTATCTTTATAAAACTTACTACGCAAAACCCCTGCTTCGTAAGTATTATAAAGAGGGGGCATCTGTTGTAACCTATTTTTGGGTCCCCCCACAAAAATAAAAATATATAGCCGGAAGAAATTAGAAAAATAATAAGAGGTGGGAGCGCTCAGAAAGAATAAAAAAAAAGTTATTATTAAGGAGGTTCAGAAATGCAAGAAGTGAAATTTTACAGTATATATTTGACTGAGGAGAGCCCTGTTGGAAGAGAAAATTTAATTTAAAGAGAAAAGGGCCAAAATTGGATGTTTATGGACTCAATTGGATTTTATTGAAGGTTTATTGGAATTTATAGAGGTTTTGATTGCAAGGAAAATTGAGTTTTTAGTCAATTTAGGCTTTAATTGGAAGAAATTAAAGTTCTGGGGTCAAATTATAATTTTTGAGAGTTGATTTGGTTAAATCAGGGGCTTAATTGCATAAATATTGAAGTTTAATGACCAATTAGGGACTTAATTAAGAAAATCCAAAACCAAGGACCAAATTGGAAAAGGCGCGTAAATATAGGAACTGTAATTAACAAAATCAGGGGCTAAATTGAAGAAATTGAAAGTTTATTGATCAATTGAGGGTCCAATTGCATAAATCAAAGGCCAAGGACTGAAGTGAAAAACGCGGCCAACTATAGGGGCGGAGACGGAAATTGAAAGGGATGCAATTGAAATAAACAAAAGATAATTGAGGGCTGATTTGAAATTTGACGCATTCTGGCGCCTTGTTTTATTTAAATGAAACGGCGCGTTTTGTCCAAAACGACGCCGTTTCATGTTAAAAAAAAAAAAATACCAGAACGGTGTCGTTTTGAACGACACTGTTCCTCTTTCTTCTTCCCCTGAACGTGCAGCAGGGGAAGAAAGAAAAGTTTTGCTTCTTTTTTTCGCCTCTCTCTCATGCCACATGCCTGCCAAAACCGCCCCCCCATGCACCCTCATGATGGAAAAAACCAAGGAAGTCGCGCCCTGCCAGCCCCACCCATTGGCCAGCCAACCCGGTGCCGTGGCAGGGCAGCACAGCCCTGCTCCCCAGGCGCTGCTATAGGGTGGCAATAGGGACGCCCCCGCTCCCTTTTGCCCTATAAATACTTCACCACAACGCCAGCACGAGAGGAGAGAGGAGAGGAAAAGGGGAGAGGCAGAGAAATAACAAGGGAAAAGAGAGAAAGGAACGAACCGAAAAAGAAAAAGAAAAGGGGAAGGGAATAGAGGACAGGAGAACCGGAACCGAAAGGAACCACCAGTAAACCCAAACTGAGAGGGACGAAAACGGACCAAAAAGGAAAGAACCGGGGAGACACAAACGGGAGAGGGACTGTGAGGTTTAGAGGAAAGGGGAAAGAAAAAAAAAAGTAAAGATACAAAGCAAACCAAAGGGGAAAGGAAACGCAGTAGAAAAAGAGGAGGAGAACGAGGAGAAGGGAAGAACAGAAGTTTTTTTTTCCCACCGCCTGAAGCAGTAACATTACTGTTTAGAGCCGCCGCCCGTGAGCCACAACACCGCCACCGGCCTCCACCGCAGCACCGCCAGCGAAGCAGCCAGACCAGCAACGCACCATCTCCTCCACGCCAGGTAACTTTTCTCCCCCCCTAATTGTTTGCACTTTCGTTTTTTTTTTTCTCCCTTGCATGCAGAACGAATAGCGTTCTGCATGCAGGAGGAGAGGGGGAAAATAATTCCCCCCCCTGATGTTAGGTTGCTGGGCCAGGCTGATCCTGACCCAGCATTGTTGTTTTTTTCCTTCTCTGGGCCAGACTGGTTCTGGCCCAGCCATGTTTTTATGGGCCAGACTGATTCTGGCCCATCCCTGCTGACTGGGCCATGTCCGGCCCAGACGAAAATAGGAGACTTTGTTGGGCCGAGATTGGCCCAAAATCCCTGATGGGCCGAGATCAGCCCAACCCTTATTGGGGGCTGAGTCCAGCCCCAGTTAGTTGGGCTGGCCCAGCCCAACCCATCTAACATTATTTATTATTTATTATAATGTTTTATATATTATTTATATATAGATATATATCAAAAAATAAAAAATAAAAATCTGAAAAATCCTTGAAAATATTGTTGATTTTCCTACATATTTTTATCAAAATGGCTTAATATTGGCTTGTATTTTTATACCGTAAAGATACAAATCCAATATTAAAATACCCGGTTTTCGTAAAAAACACCGAAAAATTGTAAATAAAAAAAATGTTTTGCTTTCAAGAAATCTGAAAGATCCTAAAAAATATTGTTGATTTTCCTGCATATTTTCATCAAAAATGGCTTAATATTGGTTTGTATTTTTATACCGTAAAGATACAAATCCAGTATTAAAATACCCGATTTTTGTCAAGACATCAAAAAAATATAAAATATATATATATAAAAAAATGTTTTGTTTTCATGCATACGGCCTAGTCTCTCCAAAATTAACAAAAAAAAATCATCACATCATATTTTCATATAACAAAAAAATATATATGTATTAGCATGCACTTTGGTTTTAACAACAAGTTTGTTAGAACCACGAGAACTAGGCCAATATTCCAAAAATTCTAAAAAATCTTTTTGTCTTCTTTTTAGTATCTGGATTACGAATTTATACGTAAAACGTATTCCTGATATGAAAAATATATTTTTCATATAGACGTTAGAACGGTCAGGTTTTTACCCGATAAGATAAGGACCTCCTTACTGAGGAGGACTTTTCTTAAACCATAGACAGACCAACAACTAGAAATACAGTAACACTTTAACTTTTTATCAGACAATCAAACAATGCAGCTTACCTTAGGTAAGGCGTATTTGGGGTGCTAATACCTTCCCATTACGCAACCAGTCCCCGTACCCGATCTCTGAGACCAGTTAGGGTTCCTAGTGACCAAAATACTAGGTGGCGACTCCCATTCCATTTTTCACTGATATAAGACAAGAATTTCCTGTCTTCCCATATTTGCCAGAGATAGATAGATATATTTTAGATTTAAAGTGGGACATATATTTTCGCCGCGACGCCGCACCCGTGCAACAATAGCCATGTTGGAGATGATAAACCAAGATGAAGATATGAAAATATCATTCAAGTGCAGCGTTGCTCATCAATTGCTGCTGGGATTGTCTTTGAACAACATTGCCCCCAATATGATCTGAATGCTCGTTCATCTATCTATAATCAAGAAGTTTTTTCTTTTTCATTGCCAGATGCTAAACATAAATTTGATGGACTTTGATGATTCATCATCTGATTCTTTCTTTGCCCCTAACTGATCTGAATACTATTTGTTTTCCTTCTCAAGGTCCACTGTATTGCCCCCAGGTAGTCAACTTTTCAAAGAGTGTCGAGAGGTGTTGATGTCATTTCGATCAGGGATTTTCCAAATTCAGTCAATGTTCTTCCTGTTCGACAATCTTGTTTTGGAATCAACTCTCATATTTCAAAGATCATGTCTATTCAAAGTCTAGTTGTTGAAATGAAATCAGAGAGATGTCTGTTTTAGAAAAGATTTTTTGAAATTCAAGCTTATTTGATCAAAGACCCAACACACACTATTCAATGTAGTCCTTTGATTGTCTTGTATTTTGAAAACAGAAATAACCCGTTGTAAGATTAAAATGACTTTTTCATGGTTCTTTGTGTCAGTTTTAATCTTTGATCTTGGGTATATCTTTTGATGGTCTGTGATGAGGTGACCTTCAGTGAATTTCAATAAAAAAAAGGCTCAAGTCAAAACTTAAGGATTCATCAAGAAAGATTGTTTTCTTTTTTAGCACCAATTTTATCGGCATGCATAATAACCAATAGTTTAATCCATGAAGCCACGACTCTTATGAAAAAGCTTTTGAAGTTTTGAGATCTCCATTTATAGGTTTAGATTGCTTACTTGATTAAAAAGGGCTTCTTAAAGCATGTAATGCAGGCTATGGTTCATGGCTTATGAAAGAAAGGAAATTCACAGACTCAAAATGTGTTTGAGGGTTTCAAAGACCTAGGATCAACATCAACTATTCATCAACTCTCTTTCTCTTTTTGACATTATAGAGAAAGTGACATATAACCTTGTTAATTGCAAAGACCAGAATTCTATTAACATAGGTTATAATGCAAATCCAACTTTTCTTTGATGAATAGCCAATCTTAAAAATTTTTGAAGACACTAGAGGCTTTATCCTAGACACACCAAAAGACATGAAACTTGATTTTTTTGGTGTTGACTTTCGGGATTTGCTGTGTCTTTCTTCCATTGAAACCTCTTTTGCCCCTCTTAGAATTGATAGGTAGTCTCCTTTCATCCCACCTTTTTTACATAGCCTTCCTCAAAGTTTTCTTGAATGACCCTCAATGTATGGCTTTTCTTCTTCTAGCCCTTTCTCAATCATTGGACTTTTGTTCTAAGCCTTTCTTTTATCCATTAATTTTATCAGTGTCTTTAAAATATCTCTTATTTGCCCCCAGTATGGGGTGTGATCCTAGTCAGGGTTTCTTTTTGAAAGAAAATATTTTATCAGGCTCAAAATGGGACTACAAGGGATAATATTTCAAGAAATGTAAAAGGATAACAGAGATGGCCTTTTCTCATTTCAAGCAAGGTCGGTTAGAACCGATAAATTTTAACCTCATCCAGTGTAATGATTTGGACTTGTGAGAATCATGATTCATGAGTCCATAACTACCAAATCCACTACGTGTCATTATACATATTGTTAAAGTTTAGCTACATGGTGTGTGATTCAATTTCATGTGTGAGCTCAAAATTTTCTTGGTCACCTCATCTCATTTCAACAAGCATCGAGTCATTTCTGCAATTAAAATACTTTTAATCTTCAGGATTGATTAATCTTAATTGCATGTTGGAGCTTTGATCAAAATATTTTGTCAAAATAAGCTTTGAAAGAAACATCTCAAGCTTTCAGAACAACAAAGAGACAAAGAAAAGACATGTTTCGTTATAGGATGAAATGTGATCCCAAAACAAAATGCAGAATGACAAAACTCCATAACAAAATGATTGCCAGTTTAACCCCTTCTTAGATCAACTTCTCTGGCAATATCTGTGTTTTTCCAAGCAATTCCAATTTCAATCACTTGTCATTCTAAGGATGTTCTAGCGACAAAATGATCGATGACATCATCTTTCACAAACTCAGCTCGATTCTTGAAACTCTTGCATCTGTTCAACTAAAATGGCCCAGGAACCCACCATGATATAACATCTCATTTGAATTATACCACGGTGGTTGCATGCAATTTTGTCGAAGTGGGTGCAACAAGTCTGGAATCTAACATATGCTGGTCGACAAACTTGAGTGGCAGAAGAATGTCAATCTTGGCAAAGACATTTGAGCAGCATAAGCATAGCAAGACCTAGCTACATAACTAAGGTTTCCCACCTCCAAAGTCATCTTCTGATTTAACTCTCTTTTTTGTTCTGGAATTCATGGTAGAACCTTCAATCTTTCCCATATCCATTACTTGTTCAATGCTTTCGGCAATCTTTACAACATCCTGTGCTGAATTGGAATTGAGCTCACAGTGGGAGTGATTTCAAAGAAGGCCAACGCACCAAGTTGTCATTAGTTGATGATTGAAGGCATTGCTGCTGCTGTTCATGACTAAAAAAGGAGAGGTGCAACTTCAATTGGACGTGGACAAACAGTATTCCCACAGAAGACTGTGCAGACATTCCCTTTCCATTTGATGCTCTACACTTGTTAGGCAGATCTGAGTCTAACTACTTCACCTTTGATGCTCTCAACTTCCTTTTGACAGTGAGCCTCTATCTGACCCCTTTCTTTATTGTCTGTCTTTTTCAGTCTAATGTAGTAAACCTCAGATGGGGGAAACTATTTTTTTCATCCAGGTACATGCATGATAAATATATGACATGTAATCTATATGATGAACTTGCCCTTCGAGGGGTAACATATGGTCATAACTTTTGCATGATGAAACAAGAATTTCTATTCTTGCTCAAACTCTACAATAGAAATTTCTTAAGTGATGACCATTATATCCCCCGTAAGTCCTGAATTCAAAATGCTTCAAGAAGGGCTTGCTCAGATGCAAAACAATGTGTACAGAGCATACATCCTAAAGGCAGGTTCTAATCTTTTTACGTGAGACAAAGGGTAGGTTTACTACTTGGTCTCTAAGAAGGGTCTCTCGTTGTCCCAGTGATCACCCTCGTAAAGGTAATATGGAGGCTCAGCAGATAGTGGGATGGCATGTATACCAATTGTCGCACCCGACATCGCGGCGGCCCTAAAAATAATCTTGATGAATATGGAAAAAGAACAGATATCTGACATCTTGTTCTTTTAGGGGAAAAATGTTTTGTCTAAGGAGTCGCCACCTAGTATTACGGTCACTAGGAACCCTAACTGGTCATCAGAGATTCTATGGCTCGGGATGGTTACGTAAAAGGGAAGATATTATCACCCCTTAAACGTTCTGCCTGAGGCAGACTGCATTGCTGATTTTGTCTTAAATTGCTAAACATTTATTCGCTTATGTTATGATGATTTGTTTATAATATTCCTGACTCTGGCGCCAGTGAATATTCGAGCTCAAATAATTCCAACTCTGGCGTTGGTAAAAATTCGTAGCTATAAAAAAAATTAGATCAATATTTTTTTATTCCCTACTCTAACGCCAGTGAATAAATAAATAAAAATAAATTTATTTTTACGCATGCACATATTTTTTTATTTTTCTAGCTAAATAAAATAAAATACAACGAATAAAAATAATATAAATTTAAATCGGTATTTTTATTCCTAACTCTGGCGTTAGTGAATACACCAATAAATTTATATTATTTTTATTCATGCAAACACATTTTTTCTATTTTCTATTTTTTCTATTTTTTTATTATTTATGTTTTTTGGGGCTGGGCCTAGCTCAGCCCATGTGGGGGCTGGGCTGGACCCAGCCAGCCCGGCCCGGCCCGGTCACTGGCCCAAGCCAGTGACCCGGCTGGGCCAAACCAAACAGGAGGCACGCGTGGGGTGTCTCTGCGCGTGCATGCGCTGTGCGAAGGTAATTAATTTACCTTCGCGCAGTGCAATACTACTCACAAAATGAGGCAAAGAAGAAAAAAACGAAAGCTGACTTACCTGTGTGCAGAGAAGCAGAGACGCGATGAAAGATTTCGGGTCGTTGCCTTCTTCCTCCGATTTTGTTCCTTTCACCCTCTGTTTCCGATCCTCTTCTCTCCTGCTCTCTCTCTCTCTTCTGTATATTCTTTTCGCCTGTGTTGGAAATGGCTAAGACAGCGGCCAACCTTTTCTTTTTTTGCTTAATTTCTGGGGATGAAAACTGGTTTTCGTCCCTCCCCTGCTTTTTTTTCGTTCACCAGTCTCCTCTCTCTCAGTCTTTTTTTTTGCTTTTTTTTCGTCGGTGTTTGTTTCTCTCCCTCTCCTGCCGGTTCACTCTCGATTCTGCATTTTTTTTCCCCCTGGCTATTTCGTGTGCAGTCCTCTGTTTTTTTTTTTCGTGTTTCCTCTGTGTTCTGGGTTTTTTTGCTTTGTTTTTGCTCTGGTTCTGCCCCTGGTTTTTTCGTGTCTGGGCTTAGCTTCCCCACTCCCCCTCCCGTGTGCATGGACTATCTCTGGCCTTTATAGCCAGAGAACAAAGCCGTTTCTTCAAGCCATAAATTGTGTTAAATTGCAGGTGTAATGGTGGGAGAGGCGGTGGGCGTCCGTTTCAGTCGGGAAGAAGATGAACAGTAGCAGGAAAACGGCGCCGTTTTTGGTGTTTTGTGTTTTGATCCTTGACATTTTGAATTTTTGCAATCCAGTCCTTGGGTAAATTGTAATTGAACCCCTGCATCTCAGCGCCATTTACACATTGGTCCTTGGGTTTTAATTTCTTTCAAATTAGACAAGAATCAGCCCTATACTTTGATAATTTTTCAATTAAGTCCCTGATTTCATTAATTTAATTAAATCCAAGTCCAATTAAGTCTCAAAACTTATCAATTCTCCAATTAAACCCTTAATTGGATTAATTAAATTAATTCTAAGCTCAATTAAGTCTCAAAACTTATCAATTCTCCAATTAAACCCTTAATTGGATTAATTAAATTAATTCCAAGCTTAATTAAACCCCAAAACTTCCAATCATGTTGCCCTTAACCCAAATTTTAATTCATTCTTCATTTATTTCATTTTACTCTTTTTTTTCATCATTATCATCATTTTTTTTTATCCTTTTCAATAAATAAAATAATAATTATTATAAAAATAAAATGGTAAAAAATTGGGTTATGACACCAATCACTAACAGTCTAAGCACTCAATGAAGAGTTGGGGTTTACACAAACTTAAACCTTGACTAAAAGTCGTAAGGTAAGCTGTTAGACCCCCACCTAACCTGAAGCTTGTGTGTACTTTCAAAAATTAAAACATGTGATGCATGAGATAATTCTATACAATGCATGAATAAAACAAAAATAAAATAAGATAAAAGGAAAAAAATTTAAACACATCAAAAACACAAAAGCTTAGTCCAGTAATGTTGAAAACAGTACTGTCCCAAGTGGAGTCGTCATTCTGTCGCACGTCATCCGCGCGGTGT
Source organism: Populus simonii (assembly GCA_007827005.2). Lineage (NCBI taxonomy): Eukaryota > Viridiplantae > Streptophyta > Magnoliopsida > Malpighiales > Salicaceae > Populus > Populus simonii. The sequence goes on from CM017482.2 coordinate 724,675, forward strand.
CCAATGGCGATTTTTATTATGTTTGCTTGATTAGTTTTTTGGGAGTCGTCACCTAGTATTTGATTGAAGGTTACTAGGAAACCCAGATGTACTGGTCTTTGTCAGAGATTCAAGGGTAAGGGACTGGTTGTGGCTAAGGAAGGTATTAACACCCCTAGCGCACTCTACCTAAGATAAGCTGCTTTGTGGTTTAATGTGATTTGAAAATTTAAAATATTAGTCAAATTCCAGGCTTTAATAATTCAATTATTAAATCCCAGAATATATGTAGAAACATGTTCTTACATTTTCATGAAAAATATAACATAATTTTATTTGTCCTTGAAATATTTAACCATATTCAAATTAATCACTTAATTCTTTTTGTCTTTTTTGATTTTTATAATTAAATAACATAAATAAAAATACAAACACACATCTCTTTTACTATATTTTTTCTTTTTTTCCTTTTTATGTTTTCTTTTTTCTTCTTTACATCCACACTTCAAAAATACAAATTCAAAACAACTAAATAAAAATTACATTACACAAATTTCAAATTTACAATCATAGCCCTAAAACAATCTGGAATTGCAGGGAAGGCCTTCTACACCACCGGAACAGTGGCGGCACGTTGTTCCATGCGCCACCGCCACTGGCAGCGCGTGATGACACAACCCAAGAGATGGGCGGATCTGGGAAGCCTTTTCTTCCTTTCCCCTTCGGCACCGGCGTTGACAACTACTGTCACCTGCAAAAAGAACACAACGTAACAACAAGCTTTGCCCCTCTTCCTTCTTGGTTGTTTTTAGATCTGCTTCCCACATATCTGTTTGGGCTTCGCTTTCTTCTCTGTTTCAGGTCGCCTGCAAGGAAGAAGAACGAACAAGAATGAAAATGGAAGGGGGACACCTGCTTTTGGTAAATGGAGGGTTCGGTTCATAGAGGGAGGGGCTGGAGCAAGAGAGGGACGACTAGTGTGTGCAGTGGGGTTCTCTGTTTTGGTAGAGGGGGGTGCGGCGGGCTTCTCAATGTTTTTGCCCCTAAGAGAGGAGGGGGCTGCGGCTAAGGAAGAAGAAAATCGTTAGGTTTAGGTTTAGGTTTTTTCTTTTGTTTTCTACTGTTCCCCCCTATTAATTTTCTCCGCCTCAATGCCTGTGCCTTTTTCTCTCTCCCTTTTTTCACTGTAGCTTGGTATTTGTACTGTAGCTTGGTATTTATAGGAGAAGTGTTGCTAGGTTTCCAAATTGGTCCCTCAACTTTTCCTTTCCTTTTCTTTTTTTTTTTTTTTATTTTTGAAATTTTTATTTTTCTTATTTTTTTTTTGTATTTTTGAAAGCGAGCAATATCAACGTCGACTCAACAAGAAAAATTAGTGATTGTAAAATAAACGCGTTAAAAGTTGAACGTGTTTAAAATACCTTTGAAAATTTAAATTCTTTTGAGATGGCGTTGAAAATGCTAAAAATGATGCAAATATGTCAAAAATATATTGGTAAATTAATTACCGACGGAATATGTGTCTTACTTCAATAGAAAAATTCTATCAGTAAAACTGTTAAATCTTGTAGCGGGAGGTGCTCTGACATCCATTATGGTATGAGTGGATAGCGCCTATCACTCTACCTTAGTGTGGTTAAGCTATGCTATCTCGTCTAGTTGGAGTTCTTTTTTTTTGTGTTTGTTTTTGCATAATTTATGAATGATTTCAAGCACTAAGTATATATAATAATTTATCCTCTTAAAAATACATATAAACTATCCTATGTATAACCGTGAACATATTCAAATTTAAAATAATGGCACTTTAATTAGCTTGACTTCTAGAATAAATAATTGTAATTCCAACGTCGTTATTTTCCTTCGTTAAAATAAAATTTCAATTATCAAATAATTAATTTTCGATCATTTTATTTTATTATTTATGATTGACTAATTTTTATAGCTCAAATAAATTAGCATCACCTATTTTGCATCTGTCTCTCTTATATGAGAAATTGTAAGATGGATTATGACTATCGACAATTCATCTATATTAACTAAACCAATAACTATCAAAGCTTCTCGTACTCGCACACCCGTTTTTTTTTTATTATTTAATATTGATCTAGATTAAAAGTGTTTGAGAATATATTAGTGATTGTTTTTTAAATTGTTTTTTTTTCTTGTAAATGTATTAAAGAAGGAAATTAATTAGTATCTAAACCTTGCGGTATTTTCTCACCTGAAGAGAAACAGTTCACTTATTGTTTGAATAATTGCTCGGACCTATCAATTTTGATACCTAATCTTATCAGAACTGTTGAGCGTTGGCCAAATGATGCAGAAGGGCTATATGTTAGTATTTGGTGATGGATTGTGTAGGATTAAATATCCAAATGGTACTAAAGGGCCAAATGATACGAAAACTATATATTATCATTAATAGTTTAAGCAATCACAGCCCAATATTTCAAATATTCTGTTGCCTCCCAAAAAAATGCTTTATTTATTTATTTTGTTTATACAACAAGGCGAGAATTTACCTACCAAATGAAGTCAGGTGAGAATTTTTTCACCTGGTAGATACTTGATAGGGGAACTCCATTGTCATAATCCAATTTTTGATCATTTTATTTACTGAAAAATAATGAAAAGATGATGAAAAAAAATGATGATGAAAAACAAGTAAAAATAAAATAAATGAAGAATGAATTAAAATTTGGGTTAAAGGCAACATAATTGGAAGTTTAAAGATTTAATTAAACTCTTGACTAGTTTAATTAATCAAATCAAGGGCTTAATTGGAGAATTGATAAGTTTTGAGACTTAATTGAGCTTGGAATTAATTTAATTAATCCAATCAAGGGTTTAATTGGGGAATTGATAAGTTTTGAAACTTAATTGAGCTTGGAATTAATTGAATTAATGCAATCAGGGACTTAATTGAAGAAATAGCAAAGTTTGGGGTTAATTGGGGGCACGATTGCAACAGGTTAAAGTCCAAGGACTAACTTGTAAAAGGCGCCGAAATGCAGGGGAAATTACGGTTTAAACCAGGGGCTTAATTATAAAACCCGTAGTTGAATATTCACTGACGCCAGAGTCAGGAATATTGTGAATAAATCATCAGAACGTAAACCAATAAAAATTTAGCAATTTGAGATAAAAACAACAATGCAGTTTGCCTTAGGCAGAACGTTTAAGGGGTGATAATATCTTCCCTTTTACGTAACCAGTCCCGAACCATAGAATCTCTGTTAACCAGTTAGGGTTCCTAGTGACCATAATACTAGGTCGCGACTCCTGAACAACACCTTTTCCCCCAAAAGAACCAGATACCAGAAATCTGTTCTTTCCTCGTAAAAATTTTAACGCCGCCGCGATGTTGGGTGCGACATCCATAAGATATTTCCACTGCTCAATTGTAGACGAAGATCTTGAACCGTCAAGGAGATGATATGGTGGTGAAGGTATCACTCTTGACTCTTGTTTGTTAATGCCATCACCCCCCTCTGAATCTTCAAACGCAGACTCTTCTTGGTTGTCAATGTCATGATCTCTCTCTGACCCTTCAAATGAATCTGTCTTTTCTACTATCACATGGATCCCGCATTGTACCACTTTAATGCCTTCGATCCCATTATCTGACCCTTCAAATTGTTTGACGTACACAATCTGACAACAAGCATTGTGAGAGTTCAGTGGAGAGATAAGGTTGCCCAAACTAGTGAAGTAATAAGGAAGAATTCTCTCACAATGCTCCCTATAATTCTACCCACGTTGTTCTACAAAACTGCCGTGTTTAATGGAGAAAAGTCAGGAGATAAAGATATTTTCAATGGTAACAAATTCAAGTCAGAATACTAGTCTAACAAATTCTACCTATATTTATTTATTATTATTTATTTTACTTGAAATAATTTATAAAATTAAATTTATTTTTTTTCAATTTCATCCTCTTTTATTTTTTAATTTATAAGATTTGGTCTCTATTTTTTATTGCTATTTTTTATTTGAAATAATTTATGAAATTAGATTTATTTTTTAATTTTATCCTCCTTTAATTTTTTTATCAGTCAAATTTTTGCTCACTATTCTTTTAATAAACTTGAAAACAAATATTAATAAGTTATTTTTCATGACATGGTTAAATATTAGAAAATATTTTACAATTTATTTTTTCATGACACTACTAAACATTAGAAATAATTCATTTTATAGAAATTCATTTTATATATAAATTATTTTTTAAAAAAAATTATTTTCTAACAAACAATCATCTCGTAATACTCAAAGCACTTTCTTTGTAAAGAACATATATTTCCTAGGGGTTTTGGGCGGGCTTTACTTGTATCCAAGGTAATGTGCAAGTTGGACGCCATGAGTGAAGCAAGCCTAAACTCCAAATCGCAAGTCTATGATGAAAAATGGTTAAAACTCCAACTGATAATAATCTTAATACTGTAAAGTCTTAATAATATTAGAATTCTTACAAATTTTAAATTTTATAAATTAAAATCCTAATTGATATTGAAATTGGATGGATCCTGACATAATGATAACAAATATGGGTGACTTTAACTCATGTACTTGGAATTAAAATATCCATTTGAAATATTTAATAACTAGTTGTTATGTCGGAGAGGGTGAGATTGAGGCGGCTTCCCTACTTGAAGTGCATGTATATCTCCAAGGAAAAATAAAAGTCACTAGCTATACAGTGTTCTAAAGCATTTGGTAATAATCTTGACTAAAATTGACAAATGCTAACCACATGTTAAATTAGACTACGTACCAATCACTCAAATGTTATTTTGCAATTTTATTTTAGGGCAGACGGGCTTTGAATTTTCAAATGGGTCACCTTAAGCTTTGAATTGTCACTTTAAAATTTTCAAATGTACACCTCAAATGTCACCTTAAATATTTTTCTATTCAAATTGGTTAAGGTGATATTTGAGGTATGAACTAATTATCCCACAATACAGAGCCTCATATTCATTGCATTTTGATTTTCTGACGAGCTTTATCTTGTGATATTCTAATTATGGTCTATTTGAAAAACCTTTCTATAAGAACCTAGAATCATAATTGTATATATATTCCTCATATTGTATTAGCTCGTGTATTTATTGTCGGCTTAAGCTTTGAATTGTCACTTTAAAATTTTCAAATGTACACCTCAAATGTCACCTCAAATAATAACAAGGGAAACTACTTCTCTTCTATCTATGTCTTGCAGTATTAAGAAAAATTAAGTTTCAAAACTATATACAAGCCCTTAGAGCCATTAAATTTGTGGGATCTATCATCCAATTCTGCCCTAAGATTATAATCTGATATTTCACAATTTGTTTTTAATTTTTTAATTCTCTGTGTTTTTTTAATGATATGTATCTTATGTCTCCGCTCCTCTCAGGTCAAAGTTGATGTTAAAGTAGTTATACTTTTGTCTAGCTGTTGATTGCTTTTATTTTAAACAAAGAATTCATCTTTTTATAGAGTGAAATTCTTTTCTTTTTTTTAAGGGGTAAGCATATAGTTTCTAAAACTTTAATAATTGTTTAATAATTAGTTCAGATAAACTAGAGATTAAGTTATAACTAACTCTTTTATATATATATAAAACAATCATTTTAAAATCTAATTAATAAGACAGTTGATTCTTACTAAATATTTCACTGCAAGAATTCGAGTGGTACACCAGACAAGTACAAGTGTTGAAGGAAAAGGTGAAGGACATTTTAATGGCATCCAAAAAGGATACAGTGGAACATATTGAATTCATTAATCTGTTATGTCGGCTTGATGTGTCATATTGTTTTTCCTCGTGAATTTGATAGAATCTAATAGGCTTACCACACTGGATTAAAACACAAATCCAACTCAGCCCTTAAAACAATCTGTTCTTTGATCCTTTGTGCCACGTCAACTGGTGTATCTCACTACATAGCACCAAAGATCGAGAAATCAGGACCGTTCCTCAATTGTCAGATCAAGCTAAGCGCAGCCGTTGGATCACTTCAGAATGGATACAACGATCCAACATATTCGTGTCCACTAAAGTTACATACACGCGTCGACACAATAGTGTTGCCAGCACCTCTCTCCCTCGGCGACTCTCTCTCCACACTGATCTCCCAACTCCGGCCACCTAAAGATGCCTAACTACCACATAAACGTTCCCCTACTTCTCGCGAGAAAACCCCAGGCGGTCTTCGTCGCCGAATACCGAAGATCTGGCCGGAATAAGGCCGTGAAAAGTTCGGCCAACAGAAGTTTCAAGCTGCCAATTCTCTCTCATCAGCCGTTAACGGCGAGTACGACCACCATCATCAGAATCCTCTCCTCCAGATCTACTAGAAAATGCCCTCTTTTGCCCGTGATCTGGCCGAATAATTTCGTCGCCTTCCAACAGTTGCTACGCTGGGCTACACGCGCCACTGGGTCAATTTTGTAATTTTATGAGAAGTCCAGGGGTATTTCAGTCTTTTCCCTATTCAGTGACATCCAGATAATTTTAGGAACTTTATGGATATTTCTTTATATACATTTATTTTTTATATATTTTTATAAAATACCCAAAATAAATATAAAAAGAATAATGATGTGGATCCAACACCTATTTTATCCTGTCATCGTGTGCGGATCCAAATATCAATTCTTAAATATGAGTTATGCTCATTCTTACCAATAACAATATAATCTTCCTTTTCAGGAATGAAGACACTTTCTTTTTTACAAAAAAAAAAAAAAAACCGATGTCAAAAGTTTAAAAATAAATATGGATTATGTCAATTATTTTCTTTTGTAATTTGGATGTAATTTTCTTTTTCAGGATTAAATGTCGACATTTTAGATGAGTTTTTTATTTTTAGGGACTGATATCATTTTGTGATGTGTCTTCAATTTTTAGGGACCAACATTAACTCTCTTAAACATAAATTGTAAATTAGTTCTAAATATATAGCATTTGAATGAAAATAAAAAACAAAACACAAGTAAGGGTAATCTTTCTCTTGAAAGTATGTTTTAAGAGTGATGTCTACCTTCATTTAATTATGACTAACTCAGTACCTGAATTTTTTGAAGCAGTATTTAATTTAGAATTTTTAGTTCTCTCAAATTACTAGATGACAACTCCAATAAAATTTTTATTTATCTTTGATTAATCTATTTGTTAATAAAATATCAAGAGTCGTCGTGTGACTTCATGTATCAAGAATAATAACAAACACATCACCATATGCCATCATTTTATTATAAAAAAGAGGGCAAATGCAGTGCATATAACAAACACCTGTAAATGTTGTATGCATAAAAGATGTGGTTGGAATTTTCATCCTCAACTAAAAATTTTTCGTGTCATTGCGTGCGGGTCAAACGACCCATTCTCAAATATGAATTATGCTCAATTTTAGTAATAACAATATAATTTTTTTAAAAAATAAATGTTATTCGTCGACATGTTTTTGTTTTTAAAAAATTGATGTTTAAAAAAAAAACTGATGTAAAAACTGATATTATTCTCTTTTTCAAGGTTAGATGTCAAGATTTATATGAGTTTTTATTTTTAGAGATTAATATCATTTGTTGTTTTTTTATTTTTGACTTAGGACATATTCAATTTTAAATTTTAATAAAATTGAAAAGTAAACATTTTCTTACACGTGAGGGAGGTTGGTGACTTGGTGGCGGAGGTTGGTGGAGGACGGTGGTGGGTACTCTAGTGTACAGTTTAGACCATGGTTAATAATTAATATTATTTTTAGTGACTGATATTATTTGTAAATAAGTTTAAAATATTATAATATTTAAATAAAATAAAAAGAAATACATGTAAGGGTAATTTTTCCCTTGAAATTATGTTTTAAGAGTGATGTTTATTTTTTTTAATCATAAATAATCTAGTACCTTAATTTTTAGGATCAATATCTAATTTAAAATTTTTAGTTCCCTTAAATTATTATACATAACAACCCCAATAAAATCTTAATTTCCTTCTGATTAATCTATTTGTTAATAAAAATATCAGGAATAGTGTGACGACCTAGTGTATGGACAATAATAAGAAACACATCACCATATGCCATCATTTTATAAAAAAGGTGTAAATGTAGTGTATATACAAACACGTGTGAATGTTGTATAAATAAAAAGAGGTAGCGGAGTTTTCATCACTAAAATTTTCTAGTCCAAAACACTTTGGAATGGCTCCCACCCACTTGGATTCATCGTTTAGCGCTCTCCCCACATTAGCATCTCCTAGTCGACCCTTAGTAGAATCCGTATCAAGCAAGAATTCTCGCTCTGTACTACTAAAGGTCGATGCATGGTTGCCACCGGAGATGATGACCAAATTGTCCGGAGGTCGGCAAATTACCGAACTTCCATGTGGGAGTATGATTTTGTTCAGTCACTGACTAGTAAATATAAGGTAATTGTTGTCCTTATAATCTCATGTTATTTTATTGTCACCCAACTTGAGTTGAATGCTTGAATTTGATGTTGTTTAGGGAGAGCCATGCATAGCGCGAAGCGAAAAGCTGAAGGCAATCATAAGGATGATGCTGGCGAATGCATCGAAACCCTTGGATCAACTTGAGCTAATCGATACCTTGGAAAGACTTGGATTATCTTACCATTTCGTGATGAAATAAAGAGCACTTTGAAGAGCTTTGATGAAAATCATATAGAGAATACAGAGACAGTGCATGATTTGTATGCTACTGCTCTAGAATTTCGACTCTTAAGGCAGCGTGGATATCATGTGCCTCAAGGCAAGTTTTTAATCATTGTAGATATCGATGGTTATATGCATTCTCATGAATAATTGTGTTAAGGTTTGTGTTCTCCATTTGTAGAGGTTTTCAATCATTTCAAGGATGAACAAGGAAACTTTAGGGCATGGATTCATGACGATTTGAAGGGAATGCTAAACCTGTATGAAGCTTCATACTTCTTGGTAGAAGGGGAGAACATATTAGAAGATGCAAGAGACTTCACACCAAAAATCTTGAAAACTATGTCAAGAAGTGCAACACTACCGAATATCTTTCAGAGTTGGTGAGCCATGCCTTGGAGCTTCCATTGGCTTGGAGGATGCTAAGATTGGAGGCCCATTGGTTCATCAATTTGTATGAAACTAAAACTGAATGGAACCTGTTTTGTTAGAACTAGCAAAACTAGATTCAACATGGTACAGGCAGTACACCAAGAAGATCTGAAAGATTCATCTAGGTAAGTATAATTGAGAAGATACTTCATATTATTTATAAATTGGAAGCAAATTGAACTACAAATAAAAACTAATATTATTCAATTAAATTGTTCGTAACAATTTAAACTTTTCGATTTGATGATCCTCCAATTTTATTAATTTAAACAATATTTAGATTTGAGGGTTCACTAATATTATAAAATTTAATCAAGTTTACTTTATATAGCTTCTCTCTCACAGTGACAGTTTAATTTCTTGACATGGAAAGGTGGTGGAAGATGACAGGACTTGGAGAAAAGTTGGATTTTGCCAGGGACAGGCTGATGGAAATTCTTATGGAGTGCGGGGATCATATTTGAACCTCAATTTGGTAATTGCAGGAGAATGCTAACAAAACTTAATTCACTTGTAACAACAGTTGATGATATTTATGATGTCCATGGTACCTTAGATGAGCTTGAGCTATTCACAGATGCCATTGTAAGGTTTGTGCAGCACCTAAGTCTTGGGCTCTAGGGTACATTTATAATTAATGCTATATTAGTATTGCACCGTTTTATTTTTGTTTTTTTATTTTTTTTATGTTTAAATTTCAGATGGGATCTTAATTTCATGGATGGTCTTCCAGACTATATGAAATTATGTTTTTTTGCATTGTTCAATTCGATAAACGAAGTTGCTTATGATATTCTAAGAGATCAAGGAGTTGACAGCCTCCCTTACTTGAAGAAAGCGGTATTTGTTTTTTTTATTTTTTTATTTTAGTGATATTTTAAAAATAATTGACCATTTTTTTTTAATGGAATATAAGATTATCTTTGATGCAATATAAAGTGAAAAGAAAGAATTAGAGTTTGTTAAGTTTTAAGGTTACATCTCCTAACTATAATTCATAAAATTATAATGAAAAAACAACACATCAACTACTTATAATGATAAAAATTGACCTAAAAAAATAATTTAAAACTAAGTAGAAATTATAATTAAAATTTGAAAATATCAGGAGATAATTAAAATTGAAAAGACAACATCTATTAAGTCTAATTTAAGGACTCTCTTGACCTCTGATGATTATAGCTTGTTGATTTGATCTTCTATAGAACTGGGTATAGAAAACTCCCTAACTAAATTTGAACTCAATCCAAAATTCTGATCTAAAATTATAGATGTTTAATTGTTAGACTAGTTGCTTGGCATGTCTGAACTATTTTTTGAGCTTCGTCATGTCTATATGATCCATAAGAGCACATCTGTAATACGTTTCACATCAGTCTTTCTCCTAATTAAGGATTTAATTGTTTTCTTCTAAATTGTTTTGTACTTGTAAATTATCAGGCTGATATATTTATGTGCCATTCTTAATTTTCAGTGGGCAGATTTATGTAAATCATATTTGTTGGAAGCTAAGTGGTCTACAGTGGACATACACCAACTCTTCAAGAATACTTAGATAATGCATGGATTTCAATTGGAGTACCATTGGCTATTGTTCATGCATACTTTTATGCTCCGAATCCAACAGCAGAGGAGGCCTCGCATTTCACGGAGGAATACCCAGATATAATTCGATGGTCATCCAGGATTGTACGCCTTGCTGATGATCTTGGAACCTCCTCGGTATGCTAGACTTCTCCCACTCCGAGACATAGTTTCGTCCTTCCTTATTTATTTTGGTGGAGATAATGGTTATTTGTTTTAGTTTTTAAGAATATAAGCTAATTTTCTTTCTCATTTACAGGATGAAATAAAAAGAGGAGATGTTTCCAAATCAATCCAATGTTACATGCACGAAACTGAGCTTCTGAAGAAGAAGCTCGTGATCATATAAAGAAATTAATCAGCAACGCATGGAAAAAATTAAATGCTTCTCAATTTTCTAATCCCCATATCTCTCAAACTATCATTGGTGTTGCAGTCAACCTTGCACGAACGGCACAATGCATTTACCAATATGGAGATGGGCATGCTATTGAACATCTTGAGACCAAGGATCGGGTGATGTCCTTACTTATTAAGCCTTTATAATTTCATAAAAAAAGGGACTAATTAATTTGATATAATTGCTCATGGGAGCGACTTGTATCAAATTAGAAAGGAAGAGTGTCCCTTGGTGTGTCAAATAATTATTAGATTCCAGATGCTATATGTAATAAAACTTGACTTCTAGAATAAATAATTGTAATTCCAACGTTGTTATTTCCTTTTTAAAATAAAATTTCAATTATCAAATAATTAATTTTCGATCATTTTATTTTATTTTATTATTTATGATTGACTAATTTTTACAGCTCAAATAAATTAGCATCACCTATTTTGTATCTGTCTCTCTTATATGAGAAATTGTATGATGGATTATGACTATCGACAATTCATCTATATTAACTAAACCGATAACTATCAATGCTTCTTGTACTCGCACAGCCGTTTCTTTTGATTATTATTTAATACTAATCTAGACTAAGAGATGTTTGAGAGTGTAATGGCAGTTATTTTTCAAATTGTTTTTCGTTTGAAAATGCTTTAAAATAAAAAAAATTTTTTAAAAATTATTTTTAATATCAACACATATGAAGATGATTTGAAAATATCAAAAAAAATTAATGTTAAAAAAAATAAAAAAAATAAAAAAAAAACTTTTAAAACATAAAAACAAATAAAAAAAACTTCCTAGACATATAAGCAGAGGAAAACTTGACTAACCTGCTGATGGTGACTTTAAGAAAGAGGGTCCCCCGGCATGTGAATGTGAAAAAAGCTTTTTGAAATAACATCCACTGTGGTATGAGTGCATAGGGCCGATTACTCTACCTTAGTGTGGTTAGGCTATGCGGAGTTTTTTTTCAGTGTTTGTTTTAGCATAATTTATGAATGATTTCAAGCACTAGGTATATATAATAATTTATCCTCTTAAAAATACATATAAACTATCCTATGTATAACCATGAACATATTTAAATTTTAAATATTGGCACTTTAATTAGCTGTAGTTTTCACTTTAATTCCAACGTTGTTATTTTCCTTCGTTAAAGTAAAATTTCAATTATCAAATAATTAATTTTCGATCATTTTATTTTATTATTTATGATTGACTAATTTTTATAGCTTAAATAAATTAGCATCACCTATTTTGTACCTGTCTCTCTTATATGAGAAATTGTATGATGGATTAAGACTATCAATTCATCTATATTAACTAAACCGATAACTATCAATGCTTCTTGTTCTCGCACAGCCGTTTTTTTTTTTTTATTTAATAATAATCTAGATTAAGGGATGTTTGAAAGTGTAATAGCAGTTGTTTTTTAAATTGTTTTTTGCTTGGAAATGCATTAAAATAAAGTTTTTTAAAAAAAACATCAACACATTAAAATGATTTGAAAACACCAAAAAATATTAATTTTAAATAAAAAATTAAATTTTTTAAAAAATACTTTTTGTCACACCCGACATCGCGGCGACCAATTAAAAAAATATCTCGATATAGAAAAAGAATAGATATCTGGCATCATGTTCTTTTAGGGGAAAATGTCTTGTTTAAGGAGTCGCCATCTAGTATTATGATCACTATGAACCCTAACTGGTCAACAGAGATTCTATGGTTCGGGACTGGTTACATAAAAGGGAAGATATTATCACCCCTTAAACGTTTTGCCTGAAGCAGACTGCATTGCAAGTTTTGTCTTAAATTGATAAATGTTTATTAGTTTACCATGATAATTTGCTTATAATATTCCTGACTCTGGCGTCAGTGAATATTTAACTACGAATATCTCCAACTTTGACGTTGGTAAATATTACGTAGCTATAAAATAAATTAGATCAATATTTTTTATTCCCTACTCTAGCGCCAGTGAATAAATAAATTAAAATAAATTTATTTTTAAGCATGCATATTTTTTTATTTTTCTAGCTAAATAAAATAAATATAAGGAATAAAAATAATATAAATTTAAACCGGTATTTTTATTCCTGACTCTAGCGTAGTGAATAAACCAATAAATTTACATTATTTTTATTCATGCATACATATTTTTTTAATTTTTTTCTAATAATATAACGAATAAAAATAATATAAATTTAAACCGGTATTTTTATTCCCGACTCTGGCGTCAGTGAATAAACCAATAAATTTACATTATTTTTATTCATGCATACACATTTTTTATGTAATTTTTATTTTTTTTTTCTTTTTATTTTATTTTTTATTTTTTTTTGGGCCCAGCTCAGCCCATATGAGCTGAGCTCGACCCAGTCAGCCAGGCCGGTCACTGGCCCAAGCCAGTGATCCGGCTGGGCAAAAGAAGGATGCACGCGTGAAGCAACTTCACGCGTGCATAAACAGTGCGAAGGTAATTAAATTACCTTCGACAATACTCTTGCAACACTTGAATCTCAAAGAATGTAAAAGGGGGATGAAGAACGTGCGTCCCTGCTTCTGGAGACGGCGAAGATGGTTGCAACGCTGCCTACTGCTTCCCTAAGCCTTCCTTCTGCGTTAACTTGTCTGCGTTTTCTTTTGCTTTCTCAGCAGCTTTTGGAACTAAGAAGATGATGAAGAGGCCAGCCTGCTGTGAATTTGTGTTTTGAATGATTATGGGTCTTTCTTTTTCTGTAAGGACGAAGGCAATGGCAGAGCCAATACTCGTCTCTGTGTTGCTCCTCTGCCTTTCTCTCCTTCTCTTATAATCCCCCTTTTTTTTGTGTTTCCAGTGTTCTTCTTCCAGTTCTTCCCACGTTTGTGTTTTGTTCGTTCCTCTGTTCTCTCCTGCCCCTTTTCTTTTTTCGTCCCCTTTTCAGTCCAATTCCTCTCCCATTCGTTGCTCCTTCTCTGCCTTTTAAAAGGCCAGAGAGCTTCAACAACCATTACCCCACGAACGGGATCGTGGTCCACGATTTGCTGCAGATTTCCTGTTGAATCGGTTTTCTCCGTGCGAAACGTAAGGGATGGTGAACAGTGGAATCAAAACGGCGTCATTTGGCATGAAAAATGACAGATTATGGATTGGTCCTGTATCAATTGGGTCCCTTAATCAATAAATTTTAATTTTACCCCTTGGATTAATTTCAATTAAATCCCTGAATTTATTTAATTTATTAAATCAAAGTTTAATTAAGTCCGCAAACTTATTAATTCTTCAATTAAGCTCTTGATTTCATTGATTAAACTAATCCAAATTTTAATTAAATTCTCAAACTTATTAATTTTTTAATTTCTGACCAATTGACTCTCAAATTTGATAATTTCATCCACGAACTTTGAATTTGTGTTGTTTTAACTCCATTCTCAAATATATTTATTTTTTAATATTTATTCAAAAATTGAGTTATGACATTTTTAGAGAGGACAAACCCCTAAAATCAACACAATTAATTGCGCAATCAGACAAAACATCATTAGAAAGTTCAGGACTTTTCACTAATCTCCAATCCATGAAAGCTTTTGGCATCAAACGTTTCCAATATAAAACACTTGCTGAAATCAAAGAAGAAATTGGTGGATGCCAAAATATAGATGACGATGAGTTCTGATAGAAACTGTTTCCACGCAATGATATTTTTCTGACATGCTTTAATTATCCAATTGAAGAGAGAACTTGCTCATTTTCAATTCCATCCACTAGCACCTTAGTTAAGGATTCCATATCACCTATGCAATCTAGCAACTTCTCAAGTCCTGAATACCCTGAAATATTCAAAGTTTCAAGAGACTTCATATCACAAATGCTCCGCGGAAGGATTTTTAGCCTCCAACATCCCTTCAGATTCAAGTAACTGAGGCTCGTCAAATAGCCAACAGATTGATACACCTCAACTACACTGGAGGCTCGTCAAAAATTGTAACTTGAAAATATAAATTACATAATGGATAAGTTGTGCAAATGAGTTTTTGTCATTCCAAGTCAAGGTTTGTCAAGGCTTTGGTAAGGTACGCCAATGGGGAGGTTTATCAAGGTTTGTGGAAGTTTAATTTGCAAGATGGGGAAGAGAAGTATAGGTGCTGTAATGGAATGAGCATGTAGGTGAGTGGAAACATGGGGTGATATCTGGGAAAGGGGTATTGGTTGGGCTAATGGGAAGAGGTATTAAGGGTACTGGGAAAATTATTTTTTAACACTGCTTGTAATCTATTTATACACACATACAAATTATTATTTTTTGCGAAAGAGGTATTGGTTTGGGCTAATGAGTATGTACTGGGACAATCAGCTTATACACGCATACAAATTATTTTTTTGCATATCAATTCTTAGCTATTTATTGTTCTCTCTTCGGTTTTTATATATCGAAATTAAGTTTTTAACCAACCAATTCTTAGCAAAATCATCCATATATAAATGAATGCATTCACAAGACATTAAAATCTCCCATCATTCATATTGAATACATGAAGGGTTGTATTCATGAAAAAACTCCCTTTTTAAATGTCTATTTGAACTCAAAACCAATATAACAATACGTGAGTAAACTCACTTGCCAATTTCAATCAACACATGAAATCATAGGTGAATACGAAAACATAAGGATTAAATACTATTTTCTAAGATTACAAGGTTAAATTAATTATTTTCTAAATTAGATTATTGTCATAGGTTCCTTTAGGTTTGAGCAATACAAGTTTGGTGTTTTAACAATGTTTATGTTTTTTTTATTTAATAATAGTACCAAATTTATTATTAATTGGTGTTGATGCCATGAAGCCAATGACAAACCAGCAAGAAAAATAAAAGTTGTATATAGAAAAGAAAAAATGCCAAAAAAATAGTAAAAACTATGCAATAATACATAACAAGATCTTATAGTCAAAACTAACAACACTTTACTTATTAGACTAATTAAGGATGCTCTCAGAGCTTTTTTGTGTATGGGTGATTTTCATCAATTATTTTAAATTATAACACTAAATGATTAACAACTCAAATACTATATCTAAATCAATAATCTCTTCCTAGAAAACCAATTTATTTCTAACTAACATAAAGGATTTTCATCTTTTGAAGTGAGGAAAAAAATGAAACAATATTCATCAAAATTTATAACTTGAAAATATAAATTACATCATGGATAATAATTAACAACTAGGGTGTCCAGTATAGAAACGGATGGAAAAGATTTCAAAGAGCATTCAATAAAACTTCCAAGCTTGGAAAATGATCTTCAAGCCAACAAATTCATATCAACATGTCAGATAGAAGTACCATACTGATTTGGAGCAACTTCAAGCATCTCCACATAAAATGATCTTGTACTCTCACGTCAATTCAAGTCTTTTGTACCCTAAAAAACCATCAAATTCAATAAAACTTTTAAATTTCAAAAGAAAGTTAAATGTGCATGATTGTACATGCCTTTTGTTATTACAAACAAATCTCCTTCACTTTTAATTAAGAAACTTACTTTATAATAAAAAAGATTAATATCACATCTTTTTCATTTTAGTTTTAAAATATCGAGTTTGAAATAAAATATTAAAACATTATTCAATTTTTTTATTTTAATGTAAAAAAACAAATATCAATTTTCAATATTTTCTAAATAAACTAAAGTGATTTTAATAAAATATGTTAGTGATTGTTGGCTTTTTGTTTTTCAAAAAATAATTATTAAAGTTATAATTTATTTTTTAAGTGATATTCGATAGATCTAATTATTAAAGATAATTTTTATTTTGTATATTAAATAAGAAAATATTATCATAAAATCAAGAAAAAATAAAACCAAGCATACTCTAAATATTTAATAAAAATATTGTTAAAGATAATATTTAATTTTTTCCATTAAATAATAAAATGTAACAATTAAAGATGATATTTAATCTCTTAAATTAAATAGAATATTAAAATAGAAATAACTAAAGGAAATATGTATTCTTACCAAAAAGCCTTAAATATTTAATATTTTTTATTAAAGATGATATTTAATTTTTTATATTAAATAATAATAATAAAATCATTAAAGATAATATTTAATCTCATAAATTAAATATGATAGAATAAAAATAACTAAAGGAAATATTTGTTCTTACCAGAAAGCCATAAATCAAAGCTATGTTCTTGCAGCTTCGTAAATAAAAAGTCACTCCATTGCTTAGGTGTAGACGCTGTAATTGAACCACAATGGGGATGTGGAAGCAGATGATACAGCGGTGGTGAAGGCATCACTGTATCTCTTCCCACTGCCGACTCTTCAAATGAATCTGACTTATGTGCGATCACATGGACTCCACATTCTTTAATGATGCGCACTGCATCTCCTCTTGGCTCTGAATAAATGTATAGTTCCAATTCGTCATCTCCACAGTAATCTTCCATTGCCATTTCACTTCTACTTATGTATCTTATCCATCCCGCACTTCTTGGTGTGAGAGTTTCTGCTGTTCGTTTATCTTCAAACAATTGAATGCCGTTGCTTTTGTTTCTTATAATAATAATAATGCGAGTCTCTAAGGGATAATGTGGGGTATATGGAACAAACCCAACAACTAAGCCTTGGAAGACTGGAGGTATATGGAAATACAATGAGCATCCTTCTCCACTGTAGCTCATCCAGGAAGGCAGTGAATAAAATACCGGTGACGATCGTTGGCCTCCAAAATAGCTCATCCAATTTGGCATCTCACCACGAATGGGGGAAATTTGATAAGGGTGACGACCGTTGCACATTGCCTGTATAAATATATTATCATAAAATCAAGAAATAAAAAATAAAACCAATCAGACTTTAAATATTTAATAAAAAAATATTATTAAAGATAATATTTAATTTTTTAAATTAAATAAGAAAATAAAAAATATTATTAAAGATGATATTTATTTTTTAAAATAATAATAATAATTATTATTATTATTGCCTGTATACATATTGATTTCAAGAAATGCTGAGATTTTAGACATTAATTAATGTATCTGCCAATTGTGTGTGTTTATTTTTGTGTAAGAGAGACCGAAAGAAATAGTACCTCAACAACACTCTTCGGTAATTTACTTGGTGAATGACTGCGGTCATCAACACGAATATACCAGAAACTATTACTTAGACCTTCGATGCCCTGAATCTCTTCTAACGAATGACTTTCATCTAGATTTATAGATAATTCTATTTTTGGTTCGATTGGTATTCTTACTCTTTTCAATGATTTGCAATGAGATGCAGTCAAACAGCATAAACTTGAGGGAAGATCTGGGATTGATACAAGATATTTGCATGCCTGAACCGACAAGAACCTTAGCTTGGGAAGGAAGCCGATCCCATAAGGCAGGCTAGAGAATTTGTTTCCTGTTAGATCCAATTCTTCTAGAGCGGACAAACCTCTAAAATCAACACAGTTAGTTGCGTGATCAGGCAAACCACCATTAGAAAGCTTAAGACGTTTCACTAATCTCCATTCAGTGAAAGATGTTGGCAGCCAACGTTTCAAATTCGAAACACCTGCTGAAATCAAAGAACAATTTGGTGGAGCCGAACTGTATCCACGCAATGATAACCTTCTGACATGCTTTAATTGTCCAATTGAAGAGAGAAATTGCTCATTTTCAATCCCATCGGCTAGCAACTCAGTTAAGGATTCCATATCACTCATGCGTTCTGGCAATTTCTCAAGTTGTGAACACCCAGAAATATTCAAACATTTAAGAGACTTTATATTGCCAAAGCTTTCAGGGAGAATCTTCAGACTCCAACATCCCTCTAGATTCAAGAAAACGATGCTCGTCAAATTTCCAATAGATTGATGCACCTCAACTAAACTCGTGCAACCTTTCAGAATTAGTTTCTCTAGACTTGAACTGTGCAAGTTTGGTGTTTTAATAAGGTGCTGAGAATGACTGAGATTAAGGATTTTTAGCCTGTTGAGATCCTGTATAATAGAGCGCAAAATAATGAAAATTAATTATAAGTCGTAACATGTAAATATAAATTACATACTGGAGAAATTTTGGGGATTGCAGCATGTTTCTCACCTTTTTTCCTTTCCATAGTTCTTTAAGGTTACTGTACTGCATATCAAGAACAGCTAGATTGTACAAGGTAAAATCAGATGGAAAATATTTCAAAGGACATTCATGCCAACAAATCCACATCAACTCTTTAGAAAGCATTTTGAAGGATCCGGTGAGATGTACTCCATTGATTTGGAGTAAATTTAAGAATTTCATTTCTGCAAGTGATCCTGCGCTAAGTGATTTATCTTCTGATGCTCTGACATCCAGTGCAAGACCCTCTACAACATCCGTACCCTAAAAAAAAAACAATACAACTTTCATCCAATTATTTGTAATAAGTGTGACTAGAAAATACGCATGACTATGCTTTCGTGTATGCATTGAGCTCTTACCTTCTGGTGGTCAAGTACATTCCATGCATCGTCTTTATTCCAAATTCTGGTCCTCTTTCCAAGAAGCAAGGGAGACGATTCACGAACGACCTCCCTTCCCATGTCTCGTAATAGATCATGCATGGTTATCTTTCCAATGGCATTAACTTTAATCAGCGACCTTTCACTGAGAGTTTCCAAAACAACTTCTGGATTGGGACGGCAACGGGCTCCTAGCACTTTTGCGACGTCTTCTTTCTCTATACCAATAAAGAAGCATGCAATATCAAGGAATGCTCTTTGTAGTTCACCATCAAGTGCGTGATAACTTATTAGAAGCTTTCCTTGAATATCGTGGTTTGGAATTCTGCTCAAGTTGTCAATTTCACTTTCCCATCTATCTTTGTTTTCCCTGTACAGAAGAGCTCCTATAACCTGAAGAGCTAAAGGAAGTCCTCCACAGTAACCAACGGCTTTCTTCGAAAGCTCAATATAATCTTCTGCTGGCTTGGTGTCCTTGAAGGCATGCCAGCTGAAAAGCCGAAGGGACTGATCTCGTGTCAATTCTTCTATCCGATATGTTTGATCTGTTTCACGAAGAAGATTTGAATCTCTTGTTGTAATAATTACTCTACTTCCGGGACCAAACCAACTTCGATCTCCCATCACAGCTTTTAGCTGGTCCTGATGAGCAACATCATCAGCAACAACAAGAACTCTTTTGCGACAAAGTCGCTCTTTGATCAGAACCTTTCCTCTATCATCACAATTGATGTTCGCAGCATCTTGTTTTAAAATATCATGAAGAAGTTGCTTTTGTAAAAGAGCCAGACCATTAAATTGTTTTGATCTTTCATTTATATCCGAAAGAAAACAGCTTCCCTCGAATCCATTGCAGAGTTGATTAAATACAACTTGTGCTATAGTGGTCTTTCCTATTCCTGGCATCCCATGTATGCCCACAATGCATACATCATCTGTTGCAGTACTTAGAAAGTCAAAAATGTCTTGAGAAAGGGGATCAATACCTACTAGGTGCTCAGGAACATATAAGTACTTGGGATCCAATCTGTTCAACACATTCTTGATAATCCCTTGGATAAATTTTGCTTCATGCCTGCTCATAGAAAAAAGCAAGTCATCGATAGCAAGTCAATTTAGTATTTTATTGTTTCACGTTGAAAAATGTAAGGTATATTGACTCTATAAATTCGGAAAAAAGGCATACCCATTTGCCATATCATTGAGATTCCATCCAGATAGATTTCCAGCCTCCTCAAGAGCTTTTCTCCACTCCTTCACCAACTTCTCTTCAAAACGCTCTTCATGTTTAACAAATGCTTCTGCAAAACTGCCATTCTGTTTTCTCACATATGAAGGATCAATGTCATAAAATATAGGAAGAACAATCTGACCGGTTTTCCTATTTTTGCACTTAAGAATCTCTACAAGTTCATTGAGACACCATCTAGAAGAAGCATATCCTTTTGAGAAGACAACTATGGATATCTTTGATTCTTGAATTGCCCTGAGGAGATGATCGGAGATTTCTTCTCCTCTCGGAAGTTCATCATCATCTCGAAAAGTGTGGATTCCTGCTTGGACCAAGGCAGTATAGAGATGATCTGTAAATGTGTGGCGAGTGTCTTCTCCTCTAAAGCTCAAGAAGACATCATAGGTCCCTTCAGGTCTAGATCGAGAAGACTCTGGCTCTGTCATGGCAGCTGCAGAAATCAAGGCACAATCAATTACCAATGGAGCAACATAACAAAGAGTTAGCTATGAAATTCCAAAGCTATGATATTGAAATGAGGTTAATTGTATTCTTTGTATAGGAGAAAGAGAAAGGATGTGATGTCTATTCATTTGCAGGAGAAAGCACCAGGAATTTCGAGTCAAAGCAAGGCAGAAGTAGTAGTAGACTCAACCTATCCTTTGATCAGACTAATCAAATAACATATTCAAATCGAATCAGCAGTTCCTATATATATATAGACTCACGCATCTGCCTTACCTGTGGAGACAAAACTGACAGGCTTACTGAGGTCAGCTTTTCTTCTCTTCTGTTGGGGATTCCGGCACCCCATACGCGGACCGGTGGTGTACTGATAGTTGTTCATAGGAGGCTAAAGCACACTGACACAATATTTAACGTGGTTCGGCAAAACCGCCTACATCCACGGGAGAGGTCTATTTTATTAGAGATAGAGAAAGGATACAATAAATACATGTAGAGGAGGAGGATTACATCCACTCTACTCAACTCATCAACTCTCTTGCTGCACTTGCAGCTGCTGCAATGGCAGCAAGGCTGCTGCCATTGCAGCCCCTCTTTCTCTCCACTCTCTTGCACACACTCACGTTTTCTCTCTCACAATTTTGCTCTCACAAAATCATGCCTCTTTTATAGGCATCCATGGTGCTGCTCCACTTGTTCTTTTGTCAATAATGGTGGCTGCCAAACTTACCAAACTTTGACATTAGACAATGGTTGTTGGCTGCCACCAACAACCCACCATTACAGCCATCTTCTTTGACAATGGTGGCTGCTGCAATTGTGGGTTGTTGCACATTAATGGCAACCAACCTAACAATCACCCCCTTTGCCATTCATGTGGGGCAACTGTCCTCTTGCTTCTTCAGCACAGGCTTGCATCTTGCAGCTCTACCAAGCTTACCATTCTGAGAGCGTCTGTGGCCGAGTTTACAGGTACTCGTCAAACCTTTCAATCATCAGAGTTACCAAAGCACACCTTTTCTCACACAAAAGGATCACTACAACCAGATAGTCTCTCACATCACATCTGAAGAGTGTTAACGCTTGTCTCTGGAACACAACATTCCCCTTCGAGCGTATCAATCATGCTCGGTCCGGAATGATTCATCAAGCCTTACACTAAGGCTTACAACACCCCCTCAAACAGAAATTTCTATTTCCAAGTGCGACAGTCATTATCTGAGTATCTCAATATGATCACGAGCTCACCACTCTTCCAAGAGTCTACTCATCCAGGAGTTGCGCCTGCCCTCTGTTCCACCCTAGGAACCACGCCTTACTTCTCCGTGAGTCTCTCGCTCTTAGTCGTAAGAGTCCAGGTAGCTCTCCACCTTCACCTATGGGGGCAGCCCATTAAAGGTTGATCCATATATGTCTTCATACTCTGAGTATTACAATGCCATTACCGAGCTCACCACCTTGACAAGAGTCAACTCGTTCCCGGAACCTGCGCATGCCCTCTGCTCCTTCATAGCAGCCGCGTCTTAGTGCTCCACAAGTCACACACTTATTGTCCAAGGCAAATGTCTTCTAGCTCATTGATCTTTAGCATGGGGGCAATATCCATGAAAGTCAATCCTGCATTTGTCTCCATACTCATCATAGCCACTTCATTGGCTATACACCTGTCCACTCATATCTATCCATCACATTGGCTCTGGGGTTGTTCTGAACTGGGCCTATATCGTGGCCCATACACCTTCTCCTTAGGTGTCTCCGCTCGTCGTCATGCGGCAGTCTGAAATGGGGCTCCTATCGCGGCCCTCACACCTTCTCTAAGGCGTCTTCGCCCGTTGTCATGGGGCGGTCTGATCTTGGGCTCATATCAAGGCCCTTACACCTTCTCTAAGGCGTCTTCGCCCGTTGTCATGGGGCGGTCGCATCCTCCTTCAACTGAGATGCTTTAAAGTGGCTCCAAAATTCTCTACCACCATGTGCACTATGGGAGAGATTACTGCCACTGACTACATAGAAAGAGAAAGTTGCGGTATACTCCTCGCAATCCTCCACCTCGATTTCTATGTTTGGAGCTTCTATGCCTTTCTGTTTGACAGTTCCACCTACACCAACTCTCTTTGGTGTCTTCGCCTTTCATCATAGGCGGTTGCCTTATATCACAGGCATTTGCACCCCCTCAATTAGGTGCCTCTGCAACAGCTCTCTTTCCATCCTTGCATGCATTGGAAAGGTCTTCGCATGTTGTCTTCATCAAGAGCATAAGAGACTTCCTGTTGTACAAACTTTAACAGTCTCTGCTCTGAGCTTCATCTAGTAACACTTCTTCTCCTTGCACCTGTTGTCTCATAATAGTACCTCGTTGGATCCTACGGGTACTCCAGCACAATCTCCGTGTGCATTCGTGCAATTTATGTTCTCCAGGTTTCTCCCTATTCCTTGCTTATGTTTGACAGCAGCTCATCCTGTCACAACACGTATCCAAGTCAAAATAGGGTGCCAATCTTTATCCCTTTACTGTATTCCTCTTCCATTATCAGGGTCTTCATCAATTCTTCCCTCGAGAAATCACAGTCACCGAATCTAACTTCTTTGGAGAAATCATCACCCCATCAGATCCTTGATCCTTCGGAACCCAACTGTTCCCTTGTGCCGTCATCCTGCTAGTCTTCAACCGTTTCATTACAAACTGCTATATATACGAAAATAGTACCGTATGGATAATCCTTCCACTAAGCAAGTTCCCAGGAAAGATTGGAGGGGTCACACTGGTCCCGCTTAAAACCCAATCTCCTAGACAGAACTTCTCAGGCCATATCTATCCATCGTACTGTCTTTCCGTATATACAACCATTTGCTAGCTTTGTTGCGGCTTTCCTTTACAAGTGATCTGGAATATACTGGTTTAATACATGATTTCTCAACATTTGGCGAGACTACCAGTGTTTAGATTCGTCAAGATTGGTCTTCATCAGTTTTCACTCTACACCTCTAATTGTCCACTTGATCGGGTGTCCAGAGTGTCCCAATTTTGCCTTCCCTCAAGGCAATTAAAATTCTCCCCACTTAGCAGTTCAGCACATGCAATTGGGTAAACATGTGCGATTTCTTCTTCTCCATCTCCACCGACCTCCATCAAGACCTTCAGATGCCTCCTGATCGGGCAATCTCTCTTTCATAATTTACCATCGTCATTTTTGGTCTCGAATCTCAACGATCGGACCGTACCATTGCATCCGGAATGATCAAATTAGCTGGAAACATGTCTTGAATCGTCCAAATCGCACATCAGACGGCTACAATTTGATCAAAACAATTCTGGCCTGATCAACGGCTCAGATTCAATCTCAGATCCGGTTGCACGTAGACTCTGCTACACAGAATCCTATCCCTCGACTCGCGGCTCGGCTCGGCTCCAAAACGGCTCGGCTCAGCTCGGCTTGCGGCTGGTGAAGTGGCAGGTGGGCCCCCCTTTGCTGACGTGTCTGCTGACTGGTCGATGACGTGGCTGATGACATGGCATGCCTGACTGTGTATGCTGGTGTCATGATGATGTCATGATGACATCATCCTTATCCGGGTCTGGCACGTGGGTCGGGTCGTCTGGTATTCGGGTCGGGTTGGCTTATCCGGGTGGAGAAGACGCGTGTGACGCGTGGCGCGCGTCTGTGCGCGTGGGCAGTCTCCTCACCGGCGCGTGACGGCGCGTGAGGACGATTCTGACGTCCGATTTCGACGCGGTTTTCAACAGTGGCTTCGTCTCTTCCTCCTCTACACAGTGGTATGGTCAAAACACAATTTGGACAACTTTCATTTTTGAGCAAAAATCAAACACCACTTTAAACCATGTGCTCTGATACCAATTGTTGGGGATTCCGGCACCCCATACGCGGACCGGTGGTGTACTGATAGTTGTTCATAGGAGGCTAAAGCACACTGACACAATATTTAACGTGGTTCGGCAAAACCGCCTACATCCACGGGAGAGGTCTATTTTATTAGAGATAGAGAAAGGATACAATAAATACATGTAGAGGAGGAGGATTACATCCACTCTACTCAACTCATCAACTCTCTTGCTGCACTTGCAGCTGCTGCAATGGCAGCAAGGCTGCTGCCATTGCAGCCCCTCTTTCTCTCCACTCTCTTGCACACACTCACGTTTTCTCTCTCACAATTTTGCTCTCACAAAATCATGCCTCTTTTATAGGCATCCATGGTGCTGCTCCACTTGTTCTTTTGTCAATAATGGTGGCTGCCAAACTTACCAAACTTTGACATTAGACAATGGTTGTTGGCTGCCACCAACAACCCACCATTACAGCCATCTTCTTTGACAATGGTGGCTGCTGCAATTGTGGGTTGTTGCACATTAATGGCAACCAACCTAACATCTTCCGCAAGGATGAATCGTTTTCTTCATCTTTGGATTGCTTGCGTTTTTCTTTGTGCATTTCTAAATTAAATAGAATGATTTAGGATGGACTGGTCAATGATTATCTATCTGAACGTAAGGCTTTCAAGTTATCGTTATGAGCAAGAAGCAAAGAAGAGTAAGTTAAATATAACAAAGAGTTGGCTATGAAATGGCAGCAATGGGACAGAGAAGTTATTGAATAGTGAAATTTCCAGTCAATGCAAGGCAAGAATAGATTACTCACAAATGATAATATGTAGAAATCCAAAACCCAAGAACGATAATATTTATAAGATAAATAATAATTTTTACAAAATTGTAGTAATTTTATGACTTTTTGTTGCATAAAAAATTAATGTAAATTTCAAGAGACATTTCATATAGATTACTCACAGTTATTCAATAAATATGTAAACCAAAATCCTTAGCCAATTTCTTACAAAGAAGCAGTACACGAGGCAAAGATAATATAATTAATTCTAAATTTAAATGATAACAATAAAAATTGGTAATAGATGAAAAATATTTCTCAAATATTTATCAAAAAAATATCTTAAAAATTGGTATTTACAACCAGAGACTAAACTATAATTGTTTTAGAATTTAGGGACAAAATCTTAATTTCTCAAAAGCAAGGACCAAACTGTAATTATTCCTTCATCAACCCCAAAACATATTTTCCATAATTTCAATATGATTCTTTCTATACAATTCTTCAATATTTACCTATTATCTTTCAAATATTCAAATTTCTTAAGGTATTTACTCATTACCTGGAAAGTAGTTTCCTTTTGGAAAATGAATTCAAGGAAAGTGAATTCCAGGAAAGTGAATTATTTTCTAATGTTTGGTAGTGTAATGAAAAATAAGTTGAAAAACAATTTTCAGTGTTTGTTTATGTCATGAAAAATGAGCTGGAAAATAACTTATTAATGTTTTATTTTTCTCAAGTTTATTAAAATAATGAGGAACAAATCTTATAAATTAAAAAGTTGAATGAGAATGAAATTAAAAAAAAAAATAATTTCATAAATTATCTCAAATAAAATAAATAATAATCAAAATAATAGAGATCAAATCTAAAAAATAAAAAAATAAAAGATGAAGAAATTAAAATAATAATAATTAACATTTTATAAATTATTTCAAATAAAATAAGTAACAATCAAAAGAATGAGGACCAAATTTGATACATAAAAAATTTCAATAAAAAATGATAAGGGAAAAGCAAATAATAATTATAAAAATGAGGACCAAAGTTAATATAAAAATTAAATTTTAAGAGATGAAATTGAAAAATAAATATTAAAAACAAAATATATATAGCAATCAAAAATTTGAGGACCAAATTTGATATAATTAGCAAATAATATAACATTTTTAAATTTTTCACAACTTCCAGAAAGTGTTTTCCGCCCAAATTTTTTAGGAAAACACTTTCCTGGAAACCAGGCCAAATTTTTCTTTGACTAGAAAGTGTTTTCCGTTGACTAACTTTTCTAATGGCAAACAAACACAGAAAAGTTTGGAAAGTGGTTTTCTGAAAAGTGAATTCCGGAAAATAAATATAGCCTACAACAAAGAGAGAAAGAAGAAAATGACTTACAATATTGTCCTTACCTCTATCTTTCTGTATATATCAAATGGGCTAGCTAATTAACGGGTCAACATATAAAACAATAATGGGTTATATATTATGGGTGGGGTTTACATTTCCTCCTCCCCTCTTAAAATAAATATTAAAACTTACTAGCTTGATTGAATGAAGAAATAACGATATTTATTACGTATCATCTTCTCAGGTTCTCGTGTTGCTTCATCACTCGAATGACCTTCCCACATTACTTTCACTGAAGCAATCTCATTAGAACGAAGTTCTCTAATTCTCTCCAGTTGAATCTCACATGACATATCTTCTTGAAATGCTACTGTTTATGGCTCTAATAGGCAAAAAACAGACCTTTCATTTACCAAACTCTAAATAGAAATCATGTTAAAAGTTTCCTTCATTTTAATCTATTTTTTGCATAAAGTAATTGCCATTAGAAGTTAAACTTTCAACATATGCATTAGGTAATGGCTGAGGTCGCCTATTCTATTTTATATGCAACTTCGTATTAGCACTGTCATGTGAAAGCTTCAACATATTGGAAAAGTCTGATTATAACAAAAATGTTCTTCCATTATAGGGTTTGTTTAAAAAATAATACTAGCGATGTTACAGTCATCCCTAATGAACCCAATCATAATCAATAGAGTAATTCACAAATACAGAAGTACATAAAAAAACAAGGGTTGAAAGAGAATAAGATTAGATACTTATAGGATAAGATAGCTGTATCGAAGTAAACCATAATATTGTCTCATGAAATCCATTTGTTTATCTGATATTTTATAATGGCTTGTGGATCTAAAAAATAATATAGAGGAGCATCAATGGATTATTGCATGAACACATACATAAGAAAACTAAGTTTGTGCTTTATTAATGATAGCTTGTTAATCTCTAGGTTTATTTTAAATTTGTCTTCACAATGTACACCTTTTTGTTCTATGAGGTTGATTTTTTAAAATTTGATTTTTATATAATTGTCACAGTGTGGTTAGGCCATGGAATTTATGTAGGCCAAGGAATTTATGTTGATCAATTATGTTATTATTTTATTATTTCTTTTAGAAAGTGTGATACTAAAAGATTTTATAAATATTTTGTTTATTTTAAATTAATTAGTATTCATGATATGTGTATTTTTAGGATTAAACTGATATGCTAGAAAATAAGCCATTATTTAATATTGATGACCTATAATATATATCGATGATTAATAATAAATTTTGTATAATTTACACATGATTTTCTTATTCTCACAAATTAATCCCAAAGCGAGGTTACAAGAACTCAAAGCAGGATTTTGTATAATTTGCACATGATTTTTTATAATTATTAGCAATGCAGTTTCTACGGTTACCAAACATCTTAACTGAGTTTAGTAAAATTTTGTTTGGTTTTGCGTTTCAAAAGCACTTTTTTAAAATTTGAAAATTTTTAATTTATTTCTTTACTTCAAATTAATTTTTTTATATATTTTCAAATCATTTTGATGCTCTGATATCAAAAATAATTTTTTAAAAATAAAAAAATAAATTATTTTGATGTATTTCCAAGTAAAAATCACTTTTGAAAAGCAACTACAACCAAACATTTTATACATATTTTTTGCTACACATAAACCTCAACCATAATTTTTACCAAACATGTATCTAAATCCAACTAACCATACCTAACAACACTTTTTTTAAACTTACTATTTTTAAACCACAACTATAAAAATTATCTCAAAAACAAAAACAGTTTAAATGGGGTGTTTTTTTTTTCCATCGAGTATGCCATGTAAAAAAGGGAAAGGGAACAAGAAAGATGCTTCCTTTTCTTTATTTCACTCTCTATATTGGAAGTTTGAAAAACTTTATGAAAATAATACGCTTCACACTTGGAATGTCTTTTTGCGTTCCTTTGAACGATGACAAGAAGATAAACAGTACGGCAAAGCGAGAGGATGGTGATGATCCTCATGGATTGCTGCTGCTTTTGCTTCTCTTCTCACCGATGGCCATGCCAAAATCTTAGTTACCTAACAAATGATAATTCAATAAGACCATCACTCCTCACATTAAGATTACTGAGATTTACAACCATCTAGGTGGTAGCTCAGTGGTAAAAGCTTGGGACTAAGAGGTTTGCTCCCTCTATGGTCTCAGGTTCGAGCCTTGTGGTTGCTCGTATGATGGCCACTGGAGGCTTATATAATCGTTAACTTCAGGGGCCGTGGGATTAGTCGAGGTGCGCGCAAGCTGACCCGACACCCACGTTAATCAAAAAAAAAAAAAGATTACTGAGATTGACACTTGAGGTGTTGGCCTAGCGATGGCAGGGACTTGTTCCCTTCCTTTGCACCCGGGTTCGAGCCTCACTGTGCACGCCTGTCACCCCCGCGGTGCCTTACATGCTCACTGGGCTTGCAGGATGTTCAGTGGACCGTGTGATTAGTCGTGGTGCGCTCAAGCTGGCCCGGACACCCACGTAAAAAAAAAGATTACTAAGATTGTAACCATCTAGTAGGTGGTTCAGTGGTAAAAGTTTGGGACCAAGCAGTTTTGCTCCTCCGGTGGTCTCAGTTCGAGTCATGTGGTTACTAATATGATAACCACTAGAGGCTTACATGGTCGTTAACTTCAGGGCTCGTGGGATTAGTCAAGGTGTGGACGAGTTAAAAAAAAAATATTACTGAGATTGTAATTCAAGAGATATAATTTAACTTCTCAGAACTTGAATTTGCTTTAAAAACATCTTTATTAATGGGACAAGCTACAGTACTTCACTTCACTTGCTAAATGGCAGCATTGAAAAAACAAGATTGCTCGCAAGTGCTTTCAGAAACTATCAACATCAAGCAACAACTGGGCTACGCGCCAACATTATTGTTCCCTCTTGAACCGTGCAAAACAGTTACACTGTACTTTTTTAATTTTTAAATATTAAAAACATTATTCCACTACTATTCTACGAAACTTGAAAAGGATGTAAGTTATTCTATTACTAACATTTGAATGATATTGTTGTCTTGATCCATATATAAAAGGACTGCATTATAAATCAAATTATAGAATGATAAAATCAAAAAAATATATATGTTAAAAAAACGAAGCACAATTGAAACTAAAAGAGATTGTTAAAACCTATAAATAATAATATTATGCGGACAAGATAATCCAATAGAAAAAAAACATAACAAAAACAAATTTTAATTTTAAAAAGAAATGAATTTTAAAGGATAAAATTTTAAAAAAAACAACTTCTAAAACAACTTTGAGCACCCAGATAAGCCTCTCATTTAAATTATGAAATAAGGTTAACTTGATTGAAAAGAAAACTAAAGGAAATAACGAAGTTCTTTTTTGAAATGAATAGCTTCAAAGTATGTAATTGAAAAAGAAAACGATATCAGCCTGCGTTAACTTTTCAAACTCATGATCTTAATTAATAACTAAATTGGAAGAACTGCATCTGTAAAGCAACAAATGAATTGAAAATAAAAATAAAAATCAAAAGAATAAGGGCTAATTTTTTTTAAAAAAATCAAGATTATGGATTTAAGAATGAAATTGAAAAAAAAATCAAAATTCGATAAAAGACTAAGAATCAAAATTAGAAATTAAAAAATTAAGCGTCAAACCTTATATATATATATATATAAAAAGTTGAATTGAAGGGTGATATTTCTAAAAATAATAAAAAATAACTGAAGTCATCCCAGTCCAACTTTTATAATTTATGACACAATCATAAGGCCAGATCACAATGTAAAAGACAAATAAAAAAAAATAACAATGTAAAATTCTAAACCAACCAAAATAATTTGGGATAAACTTGAAAAAAAAAATAAAAAAAATTAAAAAATATATAGATTTGAAAAGAAAGAGAACCAAATTTAATACAAAAGGTAAATAAAACTAAATCATATGGGATGAAATTAAAAAACAATTTCAATTAAGAAAATAATAAGAATAACTAAAAATAACAATGACAAGAATGAAGACCATATTTGATATAAAAAAAAATATCAAGGGATAAAATCCAAAGAAAATTTAATTCAATAAAGGACTTAAGAGGAAACAAGAAAATTGCAGTTAAAAGAATAAGGACCAAATCTAATATAAAAACAAAAAGTAAATGGATGAAAATAAAAAAAACAATTAACTTAATAAATAACTCAAGACCAAATACATTGTTATCAAAAGAATAAGAACCTAATTTAACTTAACAAACAAATAGCTAGACTTTCTTTGTTTTTTTTTTTCAATGGTCAACATGATTTTATAGGTGGAGAGAGGGAAAAGGGGAAGGAGCTCCTCTGCGCACTCCTCTATGTGCCATCAAAGAACATGTCTCCCACCACTATGACAATAGTGGTGAAACACATCGAATGCTGCCTCAGGCGGTAACATTCGGTTTTATGCGGACGCCGTAGGCGCCACCCTAAAGGTGCGGGAAACACCAACAACTTTTAAATTTTAATATTAATTTATATATTAAAATACCAAATCACCTCTAACCCTACATGAGAATTTATAAAAAATATATATCAAAAAATCTAAAATAACCTTGCATCCATAGTAAATAGAGTTTATTTTTTAGGGACATTTAAGGAATTGAGATGAAAAAAAATAAAAAACCCCTAAACTGAAAGGATTTTTTTTAAGGGTTATTTGATAATTGTATTATAAAAAAAATGTAAAATTACCAATTGATATTCTTCTTTAGTGTAATTATAAAAAAAAAATTTCTACTCCTAAACCTAAATTTATCTACCAAGTGCAAAATCAAACTTTCACTGTAGAGTGAAAAGCTGCAAATTTAGTATAGTTTAAATTTATCGTATTGTTTTCTTTGCTTTATTTATTTCTCTCTCTATATTGGAAGTTTGAAAAACTTTAAGACAATAATACACTTTCTTTTTTACGAAGAAAGGGTTGAATTAATTTTTTTCAAGTATTTTGTTTATTTTAATTTGTTTTCATAGCATGTTTTATTTTAGTTTTTTTATAAAAAAAACTAATTGGTTTCAAATTGTTTTTTATATGGTTTTTTTAAGAATTTTTTTTTAAATCCCAATTATATTATTATCAGTTGTTCATTTTTATCAGGTTTAATGATACTTCAAACTACTTTTAAATTGCTTGACGGGCTGGAAAGGAAAAAAGCAATTTATGGGATCATCATTCTATTTACCAGGGGACTGGTTTGGAAAGTGGGCTAGGTCTATCGTTATGGGGAATATAATTTTATCCTTCCCTTTTGTTTCCAAAAGTTAATTATAATTAATTAATAATTTGAACAATCTTGTATGCTTATTTTAATATAATTTCATTTTTAAAAATGCATTTTATCATAAGGCTATATCTTTTACTTGTTAAAATTTAAATTATTAAAATAAACTCTAAAATATAACTTATCGGTAATTTAGTGGCAGGTGGATATGTGACTTAAAGTTTCCATGATAAAAAGAAAATAGAAAAAAATTGAGAAAGTTTCTTGCAAATTTTTAGCAAAGCAATAATTGTCAAAGAGCAAACAATAATTGAGCTGGAATTTAGAGAGGTAATTTCGTGGTGGTTGCTGAGGGAGCATGCGTGTGTTTTGGAGTTCAGAAGAATTATATTTTAATTTTTTTTTTAATTATTTCAAAAGATATATTAAAACAAAAAAGAGAAGAAAATGAACACTAATAAAGTAGAGAATTTGATATAATTTTTCTAGTCAATTTTTTATTTATTTATATAGTATTAGAATTACATAATGATAGGTTCATACTTTACATTACACGTTACTTCTAATAAATTTAAAAGATATATAGTGCACCTATTAAAATCATGTTATGTTTAAAGGTAATTTAAAAACCTCAATTTAGTCTTAAAATATACTATCCCATCATTAATTGTATTGTGTGGAATTTTTTTATAACATTTTTTTTTTATTTTAGAATGTAGACTCAGTGGGTTGACTGGTTTTTTCTGAGTCAATTATAGGCCCGGGTTTTCAATAAAACAGACCCAGTGTTGTTATCTAATTTTTAACCCATTTTTTTGATAAGTTTTCTGAAAAATTCAAAACTAACAAAAAACAACGAAAACCCAAAAAACATATTATTGATATATTTGCATTGTTTTTAGCATTTTTAGCATTATTTCAAAAGAATTTAAATTTTCAAAAGTTTTTTTTGAACACATTTGATTTTTAATATGTTATTTTTAAAATTATTGATTTTTTTATTGAGTAAATATTGATATTGCTTTAAAAAAAATTCAAAATACAAAAAAAATTAAATTAAATTAAATTGAGGAACCAATGTTTAAGAACGAACAATATTTTACTAATAAATAAAGTTTCTCACAACACACAAAAAAAAAAAAGTAATAAGGCAATTTTAGATAGAAAATTGAGGAAACCCAAAGAAACTCTAAAAAACCCAATCTTTTATCTTCTCTAAGCCAGCCGCCGCCTCCCATTTCCTTGCCAAAAAACAGAACCAGAGAGCCAAAGCTTCTAGACCCTCTCTGCCATTTCAGTCTTCCCCCCATTTCCCTCACCAGAACCAGCCAAAGCCATTTCCATTTACATTTCCAGACCCCCACAAACAGAAGACCCCTTGGCCTCCATTCCCATCTTCCTCCTTTCCCTGACCTCTCCTTCATCTCCCTCTCCCAGCCGTCTCTGCCATCCTTGTCTGCCTCATTTTCCCGATCACTTCAAATCTACAAGTGTTGATGCTCATCGACACTTATACGTACGATACCTGGCTAAGGTCCTGGGTCATCGAAATCCTTGGTTGACCCATCAGTTGGGCCGGATAACTATAAATTTAGTTAATTTTAATTATTTTATTATCTTGGTAACTTTTTATTATTTTTTGAGTGGATAGAAATAATTAAAAAATACAAAAATAAAAAAAAATATAGCTGAGATTAAAATGGAACTAATAATTAAGTATTATGTAAAAATTGAGTTCGAGAATTTTATAATTAAGAGTTGAATTGAAAAAAAAATTAGTTTAATTTTGATGCAATTAGAAAATAAAAGTTCAAGAATGAGTTTAAAATGAATAATCAATTTAAAAAATTAATTAGAGGTTTAATTGGAAAAAAAATTGAAGTTGGGAATCCATTTGGCTTAAAAATAAAGATTGGAAGAATTAATGATTGACATGAAAAAAATGATGAAATTAAAGGTCATATTGTAATTCGATCTAGAGCAAATTAAAAAAACAATTAAGGAAAAGAGTTGAAAATTGATTAAAATAAAAGAATTGAAAGTCTGGGCACCAAAGCACAAAAGGTGCTAAAATGATACGTTTAGCATAGTTCTAAATGAAAAAAACCTAAAGCAAAACGATGCCTTTTCACATTGATTAAAGTGGTGCGTTTTGCCTGGAAAAGGGAAGAACAAATTTTGATATTCAGTGAAAAACTAAAATGACGTAGTTTTGTCCCCAAAATCTGCAGAAATCTGGGTTTTCTTAAACATATATGGAAAGCTGACTCTTTTCCCCTCATTTCATCCCAATCCCGGCTACCCATTGATCCTTCTAGTAAACAAAAAACACCTTCCCATATATAATCCTGAGCGTCTTGTCCGCGATCTTGAAGTAAGAAAACACATTTTCTACCCTGATTCTCTCCCTATAGATCGAGCAAAAAGGAGTTGGTGGCCAGTATTTAAGTAGTGGTAATTTTGAGTTAATGCAATGCAGAAGTAGTTGAGTCACTCAACCTATCCTATGACCAGACTAATCAAATAATAAATACATTGTAAAAAAATATGGAATTAAAACTTTAAAGTAAAATAGTAAAAGTATGAAAAATATGAAACAAACTTTTAGAGTAAATTTCATTTATGCTTAATAAATACCTGCCAAGTCAGTGATTCAAGATAGAAAACACACTCAAATCATATTGAGAAGATATATTTATTTTCTAGTTATTTTTGAATTATTTACTAGTTATTTCCGATTTATTTTATTAGATTTATTTAGCAATTATATAAATAGTTGATGTTTTATTCTTGATTTTTTAAAAAAAATAATTGGATGTTTTTAAAAATTTAAAAATTTTAAAAACTCTAATTCTTTAGTTTTCTTGTAAATACTTTTGCAAGTCAATTAGTCAATGACAATTTTTCTAATAATATACAAGAGAGAGCACAAGGAAATTTTCTCCGTAAATTGCTTGGAAATTTCGAGCAGTAGTTGTATGCTTTAAGAAATATAATATCTTTATTACTTATTGGTAATTTGATGGTAGGTGCAGACTGAGAAGGTATGTTTTATTGCAAATTATTAGAAATGCAATAACTGTCAAAGAGCGAGCATTATAAACGTTGAAAACAAGAGTATCATGAAGTGACATGAAATATCATGCATGCTAATAATTACACGAAACCTTCTCTTTTATCTAATATCTAATAATTACACGAAACCTTCTCTTTTATCTAATATCTAATAATTACACGAAACCTTCTCTTTTAATATTTGCTTAAACCCTCTGCTCTTTAATTCTCATTTTAAATTATTTGATGCCAACAAAAAATATTCATCTTTAATTTAGAAAAAAAATATTATTAGTTGTGGTGTAAGTACATATATATGACTGTAAATTATAATTATTAAATTCAGACTTACCAATGAATCCACATGGAATCTAATAACTGTACAGTAAAAATAATATTTCATTTATAAGTAAAGAAATATCAATCAAACTCTTAGAATAAAGTTGATTTATACTTAATAAAGACTTAGCAAGTCAGTCCATCTGGATAGAAAATTTCTCAAGCGTGTAGTACCGGTAAATATTGAGCAAGGAATTTGGTGGCAACAACTGGGTCCACGTGTAGTGTCCTCTCTTTCTTTCTCACTCATACTGATTGAAAATCATATAGGGAATGTCTTTTTGCGTTCCTGTCGTAGTGGTTGCAACAACTTGGTAATTAACACATTTAAATACATCATAAAATTAATTCTAAATTTATAAGATAAAAATAAAACTTGATAATAGATGATCAATATTTCTCAAATATTTATCAGAAAAAAATCTTAAAAATTGTTATTCACAACCAGTGACTAAACTATAATTGTTTTTAGAATTTAGGGACAAAATCATAATTTCCCAAAAGCAAGGACCAAACTATAATTGTTTGTCTTCTGATCTTTCTTTCTCAGTCAAATTTATAGGGACTGTGAATTCTTAGAAGCAGATAGAATTATGGATTATAGTCTGCTAATTGGTCTTCACTTCCGTGATGATTACTCTAGTCCAAATGACAAGCATTTTAGTAAATTACTTTTATCCTGTAATTCTGATACATTAAAAATTTACAACAATCGACCTTGGTGTAGAAAAAGAAGGAACAGAGAATATGATAACAGAGTAGCTGCTCTGGAAATTGCAGTGCCTTTATTATGTAATGTGCCATATATATATACAACGCAGTAGAGGCATAAGTAGAAGTGGAATAGAAGTCCATGATTACAAAGGAAACTAACAATCTAACTGTCAATCTTTATCTTATAAGGACTGTATATCTTTTTCCTTAAAGCATTGGTATAATTAATCTTTTACGTATCAGATAACTGTTGCTAAAGAATCGGCTAATATTCAGCCTTCTTCCAATACTCCCCCTCAAGCTGGATCAAGGGGATTAATTGATCCAAGCTTGGACAACAGTCGGTGAAAATGAGCAGAGGTCAAGGATTTTGTGAACACATCAGCAAGTTGATCATGACTGCGGACGTAATGAGTTTGGATAATCTGAGACTGAACTTGTTGACGAATAAAATGGCAATCAACTTCAATGTGTTTTGTTCTTTCATGAAACACAGGATTGGCTGCAATATGCATGGCAGCTTGGTTGTCACAAAACAAGGTCATAGGGATGCTACTTGGAAAACCCAGTTCAGATAGGAGACCTTTAAGCCAAATTAACTCACAAGCAGCTGATGCCATGGCACGGTATTCAGCTTCAGCACTAGAACGTGCAATGACATGTTGTTTCTTGCTACGCCAAGAGACAAGATTACCACCAACAAACATACAATAGCCAGTAGTTGACTTGCGATCAATAGCATTGCCAGCCCAATCTGAATCACTGTATCCGGTTATCTGAGTGTGATCGTTTTTGGCCATGACAATTCCACGTCCAATAGAACCCTTTAGATAGCGTAGGATGCGCTTGACAATACTCAGATGGAGAATAGTAGGTGCATGCATGAATTGGCTAACAAGGCTAACTGCGTAGGCTATATCAGGTCGCGTAATGGTAAGGTAAATGAGCTTACCTACAAGATGCTGGTAGTGATTAATGGATTGAAGGGGCTCACTGTTTTT
This sequence comes from Populus simonii, assembly GCA_007827005.2. Taxonomy (NCBI): domain Eukaryota; kingdom Viridiplantae; phylum Streptophyta; class Magnoliopsida; order Malpighiales; family Salicaceae; genus Populus; species Populus simonii. The sequence continues at coordinate 762,251 of CM017482.2, forward strand.
GGCAAGCTGCAATTTACTGTCCAATGGAGTAGGGGCAGGCTTGGCATCCATCATCTCAGCATCTTTGAGTAAATCAAGAACATACTTGCGTTGATTAAGAAATAATCCTTTCTGAGAAGCTGCCATTTCTATTCCAAGAAAATACTTCAATCTGCCAAGATCTGTAATTGAAAAATGATGTTGTAAGGTGGCTTTGAGACGTGATATAGCCTCACTGTTATTTCCTGAAATAATAAGATCATCAACGTAGATAAGAACCACCAATGTTTCCTTAGGTCCAAGATGAACAAATAAGGATGAATCCGCATTACTTCTTTTGAAATCAAGCTCTTCAAGAACAGCACTTAATTGAGCATGCCAAGCACGTGAAGACTGCTTCAAACCATAAAGTGATTTGTGAAGTCGGCATGCTAAGGTAGGATCTGAAGCTTGAGGATGACCAGGAGGCAATTTCATGTAGACTTCTTCCTCAAGGTTCCCATGCAAGAAGGCATTTTTTACGTCCATCTGACACATTAACCATCCTTTGTTTACGGCAACTGATAATAAAACACGAACAGTGTTCATCTTTGCAACAGGAGCAAAGGTTTCCTTGTAATCCACTCCAAAGGTTTGAGTAAATCCCTGAGCTACAAGACGTGCCTTATGTCTGTCAATGGTGCCATCAGATTTAAACTTTGTTTTATACACCCACCGGCTGCCAACAACATGTTTTCCTTTGGGAAGTTTGACAATACTCCAGGTTTTATTCTGAGCAAGAGCTAGGAGTTCATCATTCATGGCACGTTTCCATTCATCTTGAGTATTAGCTTCCTGAAAATTTCGTGGCTCTTGAACATTAGATATAGCAGAAAGATATGCTGTATGATCAGGGGAGAGCTGTTCGTATGTAAGGGAATCTGAAATAGGATGTCTTGCTGCAAATGTGACAAAATCTTGCATTTTAATTGGAGGAGCACGATTACGAACTGGATTTTTGCGTGTCTGTGGCAAAGGAATAACATGAGTCTCCAATTCAGATTGCTTATTTAGGGAATCATGCTCAGGATTAGCCATAATAGGATTAGCAACCATTGTGCTAGAAGGAGGTCCTGTAGTAGACACAGGGATACTGCTACCAGAATTTGCATTGGGTTCAGAGTGTTCATGATCTTTTTCAGATTCTGAAATAATTTGACCGAAGCTCTCTGTACCTGAGGGCTCATCAGTGTTTGATGATGGGGTGTTGCTAGTCGTGGGAGGTAAGACTGAGGGAGATACCGTGTCTGCAGGAGCTGGATAGGGAAGAGGAAAAATATCTTTTGAAGATGTCTGCTGATTTATCTCACAATAGTATGGAATAGTTTCTTCAAATTGAACATCTCTTGATATGAATAGTTTCCGGGAATGAGGGTGATAGCATTTATATCCCTTTTTGGTTGAAGAATATCCCAAGAAAATACACTTAGCAGCCCTTGCGTCAAGTTTATCACGATTTGAAGCCTGAATATGCACAAAACATGTGCAACCGAACACCCTTAAATGTGATACATCAGGTGATTGTTTCTGCAAAACTTCAAGTGGTGATTTAAAAAACAACACTCGGCTAGGTAGCCGATTAATAATATATGCAGCAGATAATACTCCTTGAGACCAAAAAGTTTTGGGAACATGCATTTGTATCATCAAGGCTCGAGTTTTTTCTAGCAGATCTCTATTTTTGCGTTCAGCTATCCCATTCTGTTGGGGTGTACCAACACAGCTAGACTGATGTAAAATGCCATGAGAAGCTAGATACTGTGTCATTTTTTGAGACATGTATTCGGTGCCATTATCAGATCTAAGAATTTTAAGTTTCGTAGAAAATTGATTTATGACTAGCGTATGAAAATCCTTAAAAACATCAACAACCTCACTTTTGAATTTTAAAAGATATATCCATGTTACACGAGAAAAATCATCAACGAAAGTAACAAAATACTTGTAGCCATCAAAGGATTCAATAGTTGGTCCCCAAACATCAGAGTGTACAAGTTCAAACATCTCATTGGCTCTAGACATAGAGGGTGAAAAAGGCAGTCTGGTGGATTTTGATAGGTGACATGTATCACAAGTGATGTTTCTGGCATCTAAACTGGGCATTAATTTTGTAAGAACATTCTCGGAAGGATGGGCTAAACGTTGATGCCATAAAACTTGATCCTGACTAAGGGAAGAAAGAGCAGAAATTTGAGGACGCTTAGAATCATTTGAAAAATAATAAAGCCCTTGAAAAAAGAAACCTTCACCAATCATCCTCTCGGTGGCGCGGTCCTGAAAAAGAACTCGGTGAGAATCAAATATAACACGACAATTTAGTGTTTTGGTGACCTTGCCAATGGAAAGTAATTGGAATGGAAAAGATGGAACATATAAAACCAAAGACTCAATATTTTTAGAGAGCAATTTAATTTTCCCTTTACCTTCGACAGGGACATGTTTTCCATTTGCAACAAAAATATGGGTTGGAGTAGTGATTTTTTCGAAATGATGTAAGCTAGTCATTTTATTTGTTATGTGATCAGAGGCACCCGAATCAATGACCCAAAAATTATGCACAGTACTAGCAACTAAAGCAGTTTTAAAAGTAGTCAAAATACCTTCTAAATTCTCTTGGGATAGATGATCAGAGTTTGCCAGGAAACCAGCAAACTTACCAAGAATAGCTGTAGAATCAGAATTGCTTGAGGCTGTCAAGCTAGCATCACCCTTTTCCTTAAGATAATTGGCAAAATCATTAAGAAGAGCAGACGGGTTGGTAGAAAAGTTCACCACATTACTTGGAGAAGAATCATCAGTAGAGCGAGTAGCAATGTGAGCTTTATATCCATAACCCTTTTGAAGTCCCTTTTCCTTTTCAAAGTTAGGCTTTAATTCTGGATGAAGGATCCAACACCGCCCAATTGTGTGTCCAAGATTATGACAATGAGTGCACTTCAAATCTGGTCGTTTTCCTTTGTAAGATTTATTACTTTTCATCTGTCTGGTAACAGCGTATACACGGGTTTCTGGCAAGGTGATTCTTGGCTCTGGATTCATGATTTTTCTGCGAGCTTCCTCTCGCTGTATTGTAGCACAAACATTCGCAAGGGATGGAAGATCAGAGTTCATTAGAATTCGACTTCGAAGGTCTTCATAATCTGGACCAAGACTGGATAGTAATTGGAATATCTTGTCTTCCTCATCTCGTTTTTTCAATACTGCAACATCAACAGTATGAGGTCGATATAATGCAAGTTCACTCCACATACCTTTTAGAATTCCAAGTAGTTGCACATAAGTCTTGCCATCTTGCTGCAGATTAGCAAGATCTCTTTTGATTTGAAAAACACGAGCTGCATTGTTTTGATTTCCATACATCTCCTTCACAGCCTCCCAGAGCTCCATTGAAGATTCTGAATAACTAAATATTTCAGCAATATTGTTCTCCATAGAATTAAGTAACCAAGACATGACAAGTTGATCTTTGCATTGCCATGCTTCATAATTCTGCGAGAAAGAGTCAGGGGCCTTGATATGGCCATTAACATAGCCAAGTTTGGACCTTCCACCAAGAGCAATTGTTACAGCTCTTGACCAAGGAAGATAGTTGAGTTCATTCAACGAAACTGAACCTAGACGTTGGTTTGGATTACTTTGATCTCCTTCTGATGTGTTAAAAAATCTGTTGATGTCATCAGCACCAACATATTTAGAAGAGTCTTCCATAGAAAACTTTAAGTAAAATGCAGGTCAATCGAAACCTGCTCTGATACCATGTAGAAAAAGAAGGAACAGAGAATATGATAACAGAGTAGCTGCTCTGGAAATTGCAGTGCCTTTATTATGTAATGTGCCATATATATATACAACGCAGTAGAGGCATAAGTAGAAGTGGAATAGAAGTCCATGATTACAAAGGAAACTAACAATCTAACTGTCAATCTTTATCTTATAAGGACTGTATATCTTTTTCCTTAAAGCATTGGTATAATTAATCTTTTACGTATCAGATAACTGTTGCTAAAGAATCGGCTAATATTCAGCCTTCTTCCAATAGTTTTGTATTTCTGTATCAGAAAAAAAAAAATTACAACAATCGACCTTGAGCTAATTTGCTTTGCTCTATCACAATATTAAAAATAAGTTAGCTTCTGAAACCATGTGGTTACTCAATCTTCTCAATGAACTTGGATTCCCACTCCAAGCTCCTCCTTCCCTGTTATATGACAATCTTAGAGCTTCTCATCTCTGTTTCAATCTAGTTCATCACTCTCAAATAAAGTTTATTCAAATTAATCTTCATTTTATATGTGACATAGTTCAAAAGGGTATTATTAATATTAAGCATATTCACACTCAGGACCAGCTTGCGGATCTACCGACAAAACCTCTGTCCAGGTAGTGTACTCCATTCCTAAAATCCAAGATTGGCCTTGCTGATGGAAGTCCTATCTTACGAGGGATGTATTAAGAAAATCTGTATAAATTCTGCCCAAGTCAAGCAACAGATTCCTATCCAAGTTTAGCATTCCAACTGTTATGAATCTTTGCATTTACTATAAATAATATTCTTGCAATATTATATCAAATGTCCATATGTATCAATTACCTAAGCTCTGCTATTGTATATATTTCACTCAATAATAAAATAAAATCGCGTGTGTTTCTTCCATTAAAAGTGTGAGTAGCTTTGTGATTTTTTACATCAACCTCATGAATCAAACTTTAAAATAATAAAACCAGGAAAAAAATCAACGAAAAAAATATATTAAAAAACAAAACACAAGTAAAACTAATTGAGGTTGTCAAAACTCATGAGTTGTATCATGAGGACATGATAATCTAATAGAATTAAAAACATAATAAAAATAAATTTTAATTCTAAAAAGAATCAAATTTTGAAAGATAAAAAAAAAACTTCTAAAAAAACTTGGATCACTCGAATAAACATTTCATCTAGATCATGAGATAAGACTAATCTGATTGAAAGGAAAACTAAAAAAAAAAATTCTTTTTTAAAATGGATAACTTTGAAGGATGTAATTAAAAAAGAAAACGACGTCAACTTATGTTAACTTTTCAAACTCATGACCTTAGATAGTATTAAATTAACAAATGAATTGAAAATAAAAAATAAAAATCAAGATAATGAGTACCAATTTTTTATATAAAAAATCAAGATTACGAATCTAAGGATGAAATTGAAAACAAATCAAAATCTAATAAAAATGCTAAGAATCAAAATTAAAAATCAAAACATTGAGGGTCAAATCTTAAATATAAAAAAATATTGAATTGAAGGGTGACATTGAAAAAAAAATCAAATTCATAAAAGAATCCAAAAATAAATAAATAAAGAAAACCAATTTCTAACAAATTGAATGACAAATTGAATGGCAGGCAACTAGAGCAATGTGTTTTCTTTAGTTTTTAGCAAGCCAAGAGCATAGAAAGTAGAGAAATGGTTGCAGAACTGGGGAGGGATTGGAAAATAACAAAGTGTACAGTCAAAAGTAAATACTTCTACAGACAATGTGGGATTGGGATTGAACAAAATTCTTTTTGATGGCATGCTTTCAAAATTTTGAAAAAGATGGTTTGCCCAGTGAGCGAGACATAAAAGAACAAAATATTCAAGGACCCCCGTGGCCTCTCTTTCTCACTCTCATACTGAAAGACAAAGGTAATCCAATTAAAAATAAAAAATAAATAAAAAATATGTTGAAAATAAAATCTTAACTGGTCTTTTTTTTTTTGTTTTTTTTTATTTTAATCTTCATTTCAATTAGCTTATACACACACATAAATTATTTTTTTCATATCAATTCTGAGCTATTTATATAACGAAATTAAGTTTTTTACCAACCAATTCTTAGTAAAATCATCCCATCAATCATATTGAATACATGAAGGGTTGCATTCATGAAAAACTCCCTTTTCAAACACCTATTAGACATTAAAAACTCCTATCAATCATATAACAATATGTGAGTGAGTAAACTTAATTGTCAATTTCAATCAACATGTTAAATCATAGATAAATATGAAAACATATGAATTAAATGCTATTTTCTTAGACTACAAGGATAAATTAATTATTTTCTAAATTAGATTATTGTCATAGGGTTTCTTTAGGTATTCAAGTTTGGTGTTTTAACAATGTTTATGTTTTTTTTTTATTTAATAATAGTCCAAGATTTATTATTAATTGGTGTTAGTGCCATGAAGCTAATGACAAACTGGCAAGAAAAACAAAAGTTGTATATACAAAAAGAAAAATGCCAAAAAATAGTAAAAACCATGTAATAATATATAGCAAGATCTTATAGCCAAAACTAACAACACTTTACTTATTAGACTAATTAGGGATGCTTTCAGAATTTTCTTGTATATCGGTAATTTTCATCAATTATTTTAAATTATAATATTAAATGATGAAGAACCAACTCAAATACTATATCCCAATCAATAATCTCTTCCTAGAAAACCAATTTATTTCTAACTAACATCAAGGATTTTCATCTTTTGAAGTGAGGAAAAAAATGAAACAATATTCATCAAAATTTATAACTTGAAAATATAAATTACATCATAGATAATAATTAACAACTACGTTGTCCAATATAAAAGCGGATGGAAAAGATTTCAAAGAGCATTCAATAAAACTTCCAAGCTTGGAAAATGATCTTCAAGCCAACAACTACATATCAATACATCAGATAGAAGTACAATACTAATTTGGAGTAACTTCAAGTATCTCTATGTAAAATGATTTTGTGCTATCTCATCCATCCAGGTCCTCAATACCTATAAAACCATCAAATTCAGTAGAACTTTCAAGTTTGGAAATAAAGTTAACCGTGCATGATTATATATGCATGTTGTTATTATAAACAAATCACTGTATTTAATCTCATAAATTAAATATAATAGAATAAAAATAACTAAATGAAATATTTGTTCTTACCATCAAGTATTAAACTGAGGCTATGTTTTTGCAGCTTCGAAAATAAATAGCCACTCCATTGCTTAGGTGTAGACGCTATGATTGAACCACAATGAGGATGAGGAAGCAGATGATATGGGGGTGGTGAAGGCATCACTGTATCTCTTTCCACTGCCAACTCTTTAAATGAATCTAATTTCCCTGCGATCACATGGACCCCACATTCTTGAACGTGTACGGGTTTGCATGGCTGGTTCATTGAAGAAATGTATAGTTCCAATTCGTCATCTCCACAGTAATCTTCCATTGCCATTTCACTTCTACTTATGTATCTTATCCATCCCTCAGTTCCTCGTGATCCATAACCTTTAAACAATTGAATACCGTTGCTTTTTTTCTTATAATAATAATAAAGTAGTCATAATCATCCTTCTCAAGTGGTCGATAGACAACCGAAAGAACTAAGCCATGGAAGACTGGAGGTTTATGGAATGACAATGAGCATCCTTCTCCCCTGTAGCTCAACCAATTTGGCATCTCACCAGGAAAGGGGAGAATACGGTACCCATGACAACCGTTGCAAATTGCCTGTATATAATTATCATAAAATCAAGAAATAAAAATAAAACCAATCAGACTTTAAATATTTAATAAAAAATATTATTATTTATTTGGTGAGATTTTAGACATTAATCAATGCATGTGCCAATCGTGTGTGTTTATTTTTGTGCAAGAGACTGAAAGAAATAGTACCTCAACAACGCTCTTCTGTAATTTATTTGGTGAACGACTGCGGTCATCAACACGAATATACCAGAAACTATTACTTAGACCTTCAATGCCCTGAACTCTTCTAACGAATGACTTTCTTCTAGATTTATATATAGTTCTTTTTTTGACTGGATTGGTATTCTTACTCTTTCCAATGATCTGCAATAAGGTGCACTCAAATAGTCTAAATTTGAGGGTAGATCCAGGATTGATACAAGATATTTGCATGCATGAACAAACAAGACCCTTAGCTTGGGAAGGAAGCCGATCCCAAAAGGCAGGCTAGAGAATTTATTTCCTCTTAGATCCAAAAATTCTAGAGCAGACAAACCTCTAAAATCAACACAGTTAGTTGCGCGATCAGTCAAACCACCATTAAAAAGCTCAAGACGTTTCACTGATATCCATTCAATGAAAGATGTTGGCAGCCAACGTTTCCAATTCAAAACACCTGCTGAAATCAAAGAACTTGGTGGAGTCGAACTGTATCCACGCAATGATAACCTTCTGACATACTTTAATTGTCCAATTGAAGAGAGAAATTGCTCATTTTCAATCCCATCGGCTAGCAGCTCAGTTAAGGATTCCATGTCACCCATGCGTTCTGGCAATTTCTCAAGTTGTGAGCACCCAGAAATATTCAGAATTTCAAGAGATTTTATATAGCAATGCTTCAGGGAGATACTTCAGCCTCCAACATCCCTCCAGATTCAAGAAATCGAGGCTCGTCAAATTTCCAATTGATTGATGCACCTCAACTAAACTCGAGCAACCTTCCAGAATTAGTTTCTCTAGACTTGAACCGTGCAAGTTTGGTGTTTTAATAAGGTTCTGAGAATGACTAAGATTAAGGATTTTTAGCCTATTGAGAATCTGTCATAATAAAGAGCAAAATTATGAAAATTAATCATAGAAAGTCATAACATGTAAATATAAATTACATACTGGACAAATTTTGAGGATTGTAAGATGTTTCGCACCTTTTCTCCCCATAGTTCTTTGAGGTTACTATACTGTATATCAAGAACAGCTAGATTGTCCAAGGTAAAATCAGATGGCAAATATTTCAAAGGACATTGAAGCCAACAAATCCACATCAACTCTTTAGAAAGCAGTTTGAAGGATCCGGTGAGATGTGCTCCGTTGATTTGGAGTAAATTTAAACATTTCATTTTTGCAAATGATCCTGCGCTAAGTGATTTAGCTTCTGATGCTCTGACATCCAGTGCAAGACCCTCTACAACATCCGTACCCTAAAACAAAAAATCAATACAACTTTCATTCAATTATTTGTAATAAGTTTGACTAGAAAATACGCATGACTATGCTTTCATGTATGCATTGAGCTCTTACCTTCTGCTGCTCAAGTACATTCCATGCATCCTCTTGATTCCAAATTCTGGTCCTCTTTCCAGGTTCTTTTGGAGACGTTTACAAACGACCTCCCTTCCCATGTCTCGTAATAGATCATGCATGGTTATCTCCCCAATGGCATTAACTTTAATCAGAGACCTTTCATGGAGAGTTTGCAAATCAACTTCTGGATTGTAACCGCAACGGGCTCCTAGCACTTTTGCGACGTACTCTTTCTTTCTATCAATAAAGAAGCAAGCGATGTCAAGGAATGCATTTTGTAGTTCTTCACCGTCCAGTGCGTCAAAACTTATCTAAGCTTTCCTTGAATATCGTGGTGTGGAATTCTTCTCAATTTTCAATTACACATTTCCAACCATCTCTGTTTTTCCCGGACAGACAAGCACCCATAACCTCAAGAGCTAAAGGAAGTCCTCCACAGTAATCAACTGCATCCTTCGAAAGCTCAATATAATCTTCTGTTGGCTTTGTGTCCCTCAAGGCATGCCATCGGAAAAGCTGAAGGGACTCATATGGTTTCAATTCTTCGATCTGATATGTTTGATCTGCTTTAAGTAGAACACTAGAATCTCTTGTTGTAATAATCACTCTACTTCCGGGACCAAACCAACTTCGCTCTCCCATCAAAGCATTTAGCTGGTCCTGACGAGCCACATCATCAGCAACAACAAAACTCTTTTGCGACAAAGTCGCTCTTTGATCAGAACCTTTCCTCTATCGACACAATTGATGTTAGCAACATCTTGTTTCAAAATATCATGAAGAAGTTGCTTTTGTAAAAGAGCCAGACCATTGAATTGTTTTGATGTTTCATTGATATTCGAAAGAAAGCAGCTTCCCTCGAATCTATAGCAGAGTTGATTTACAACTTTTGCTATAGTTGTCTTTCCTATTCCTGGCATCCCATGTATGCCCACAATGCGTACATCATCTCTTGCAGTACTTAGAAAGTCAAAAATATTGCGAGCAAGCCGATCCATACCTACGAGGTGCTCAGGAACATATAAGTACTTGGGATCTAATTTATTCAGCACATCCTTTATAATCTCTTTGATAAATTTTGCTTCGTGCCTGCTCATAGACAAAAGCCAGACATTGATAGCGAGTCAATTAAGCATTTTATTGTTTCACATTGAAAAATGTAAAGTATATTGACTCCATAAATTTGGAAAAAAGGCATACCCATTTGACATATCATTGAGATTCCATCCAGATAGATTTCCAGCCTCCTCAAGAGCTTTTCTCCACTCCTTCACCAACTTCTCTTGAGAACGCTCTTCATGTTTAACAAATGCTTCTGCAAAACTGGCAGTCTGTTTTCTCACATCTGAAGGATCAATGTCATAGAATATAGGAAGAACAATCTGACCGGTTTTCCCATTTTTGCACTTAAGAATCTCTACTAGTTCATTGAGACACCATCTAGAAGAAGCATATCCTTTTGAGAAGACAACTATGGACATCTTTGATTCTTGAATTGCCCTGAGGAGATGATGCGAGATTTCTTCTCCTCTCGGAAGTTCATCATCATCTCGAAAAGTGTGGATTCCTGCTTGGACCAAGGCAGTATATATGATCTATAAATGTCTTGCGAGTGTCTTCTCCTCTAAAACTCAAGAAGACATCATAGGCCCATTCTGGTCTAGATCGAGAAGACTCTGGCTCTGTCATGGCAGCTGCAGAAGTGAAGGCACAATCAATTACCAATGGAGCAATATAACAAAGAGTTAGCTATGAAATTGCAAAGCTATGATATTGAAATGAGGTTAATTGTATTCTTTGTATAGGAGAAAGAGAAAGGATGTGATTTCTATTCATTTGCAGGAGAAAGCACCAGGAATGTCGAGTCAAAGCAAGGCAGAGAAGAAAACTGTCAATGTGAGTGGAGACTTTCTCTGTTTTGCTGTTTTTATTTATGAAGAACATGAGCATACAATGCTTGATAGATTTTACAGCAATAGATCTCTCTTAATATATTTACAGTGATTATAGGAGGGTATTTAAAGAGTACTAAAGATGACATTTACAAGGATTCTAAGAGCTAATGAATAGGGATTATCTTCTATACAGTTAGTTTGATAGCAGTCATCTTGTTCTGCATTGATAAGGGTATGGAGTGGCATCCAGATTTATCATCATAGAATCCTTTTAGTTTCAGGAGAATCACAACAGTTTTTTTATCTTGTTAGAATACCATTCTGACTTGAATTTGTTGTCAATGAAGCATCTTTATCCCTAACTTTTCTCCAGCAAAAGGTGCCAATTTTGTAGGCATCCACTGGCAGCATTGTAGGAGAGTTCTGCCTTATTACTCCAGTAGCTTTTTCAACCTTATCTCTCCATTGAATTCTCACAATGCTTGCTGTCAGATTGTGTTGTGCTAACAGACAGAAGTAGTAGACTCAACCTATCCTATGATCAGACTAATCAAATAACATATTGGCATCTGCCTTACCTGTGGAGACAAAACTGACAGGCTTACTGAGGTCAGCTTTTCTTCTCTTTCGCGAGGATGAATCGTTTTCTTCATCTTTGGATTGCTTGCGTTTTTCTTTCTGCATTTCTAAATTGAATAGAATGATATAGGATGAGCTGGTAAATGATTATCTATCTGAACGGAAGGCTTTCAAGTTATCGTTATGAGCAAAGAAGCAAAGAAGAGCAAGTTCAGTAGAACAAAGAGTAAGCTATGAAATGGCAGCAATGGGACAGAGAAGTTAGCTGCAGAGTAAGGCAAGGATATTGAATGCTGAAATTTCCAGTCAATGCAGCAATAGTAGAGTCAACACTGATCAAATAATATATTCAAATAAAATCAGCCATGTCAGGACCCCAAACAGTCCCTACATTAACAATTCATCCAAAAGAGTTATACAATATTTTTATTATTTGGTTCAGGAGAGACTCTTTAATTATATTAAAACCTAGCATTGTAATATAAACATATCCCCAAAGTTTCCTGATTTGAAATCCCACAATGCCTCTTGTCAGAGTTACTCTCGGATGTGAGAGAACAAACATCAGTCATTAACCCTATTTCCATGAATTTGCTAATGCTGTGTGCAAAATCAGAAGTGGAGTGGTGGGACAGTTTCTAGTGGAGGCTACTGATAATAATCACTATTATTAAATTCAATCTGTTCTACCCAGCAGTGGATCAAATTAGGATTCAATTGATTCAATATCCTGGTTAAGTCTAAATAAATCAATCCAGAATTGATCCAATTTAATTTGGTTAATTTGATGAGTTCAATCTTTACCTATTTAAAATCTATTAATTTTAATACTGTTTTAATTATTTTTTTCAAACGAATCTTGTTTTAATGTTTTAATTTTTTTATTAATTATATTCTTAATTAAACGTTGTATAATTCTAATACTATTTTTTGAATAATTTTAGGGAAGAAATTATATATATTGTAATTATATTTATTACAAACATTTTTTATTTCTGTGTTCTCTGTTTTTTTTCTTTTTTATTAAAAATTTGACTTTATTCTATTATTCGAACTTCTTCTCTAGATATATCATGATAGGAACTGCTACCATTTATTCAAACTAATTCATATTTTCTTGTTACTATCATTTAATTTGTTATTACTATATATATATTGTCGCACCCGACATCGCGGCGGCCCTAAAAGTTAATTCTCGAATATGGAAAAAGAACAGATTTCTGGCATCTGGTTCTTTAAGGGGAAAAGATCTTGTTTGAGGAGTCGCCACCTAGTATTATATGGTCACTAGGAACCCTAACTGGTCAACAGAGATTCTATGGTACAGGACTGGTTACGTAAAAGGGAAGATATTATCACCCCCTAAACGTTCTGCCTGAGGCAGACTGCATTGTTGGTTTTGTCTTAAATTGCTAAACATTTATTGGTTTACATTCTGATGATTTATTCACGATATTCCTGACTCTGGCGTCAGTGAATATTCGACTACGGATAATTCCAACTCTGGCGTTGGTAATTATTACGTAGCTATAAAACAAATTTAGATTAATATTTTTTTTATTCCTAACTCTAACGCTAGTGGATAAACAAATAAACTAAATTCATTTTATTACGCATTCACATATTTTTCTATTTTTCTTATGTAGTTAAAAAAAATAATAATTAAATCAATGTTTTTATTCCTGACTCTGGCGCCAGTGAATATTCACATAAAAAAATTATTTTTTACGCATGCACATATTTTTTATTTTCTAGCTAAATAAAATAAAATATAACGAATAAAAATAATATAAACTTAAACCAGTATTTTACTCCCGACTCTGGCGTTGGTGAATAAACCGGTAAATTTATATTATTTTTATCCATGCATACACATATTTTTTTATTTTTTTATTTCTCCTATTTTTTATTTTTCTATTTTTCTATTTTTTATTATTTTTGGGGCTGGGCCCAGCTCAGCCCACATGGGCTGGGCTAAGCCCAGTCGGCCCAGCCTGGTCACTGGCCCAAGCCAGTGACCCGGCTGGGCCACATGAGGCACGCGTGATCCAAATCACGCGTGCCTGGCCTTTGCTAATTAATTCAAAACAGGCGGCGAAAGTGAATTAACGAAAGGCAGAGGAAAACAGAGCAGAAGACTTACTTGGTTTTTTTTTTTTTGCAGAGTATTTGCGCGAGGTTGCCGAAGATGATGCTTCTGTTTTCGTATTGCCTTTTACTCCTTATGCTTGTATCTCACGTTGTATTCCTTTCCTGGATCTCTGTTTCAACTTGTTTTTTTCGTTTCTTTACTCTGTTTTCAGCACACCGTCTCAACTCTCTCTCGGCTGATTTTCTCTCTCGTTTTTCTTAAGTCAGAATTGGTGAGGGAAGCCTGTTTGGGTTCTGGAGATGAACCTAGAAGTTCCGTGCTTTGCTTGTGTTTCTCTTCTTGCTGGTTTCTTCTTTTTCTTTTTTTTTCTCCCTCCCTCCAACTAACCAGCCCCTGTTCTTCGGTGCTCCTCTGCTTATATAGAGCCCGGCGGGTTGGTAACGGCGGTATGCTGAGGGTCGACCACCATTAAGGCGCCCATAACTGAAACCAACGGACGATTTACTGCTGCAACGTCTCTCGGCCTTTACTGTGGAAAACGGTCGCTGGTTTAAAGAAGAAGATGAACAGCGTCCCTTCAAAACGACGCCGTTTGGAGATAAACAGTGGCCATTTTCACTTTGACCCATGAAGTTTCGACAAGTTTATAATTAAGCCCCTGGTTTAAACAGTAATTTTCCCTGCATTTCGGCGACTTTTACAAGTTAGTCCTTGGACTTTAATCTGATGCAATCGTGTCCCCAATTAACCCCAAACTTTGCTATTTCTTCAATTAAGTCCCTGATTTCATTAATTTAATTAAATCCAAAGTCCAATTAAGTCTAGAACTTATCAATTCTCCAATTAAGCCCCTGATTGGATAAATTAAATTAATTCCAAGCTTAATTAAGTCTCAAAACTTATCAATTCTCCAATTAAACCCTTGATTGGATGAATTAAATTAATTTCAAGCTTAATTAAGTCTAAAAATTTATCAATTCTCCAATTAAACCCTTAATTGGATTAATTAAATTAATTCCAAGCTTAATTAGATTAATTTCAAATTTTAATTAAACCCCAAAACTTCCAATCATTTTGCCCTTAACCCAAATTTTAATTCATTCTTCATATATTTTTTTACTTGTTTTTCCATCTTTATTATTATTATTTTTTCATCATCATTTTTTTTTATTCTTTTCAGTAAATAAAATAATAATAATAATTAAAATAAAATGGTCAAAAATTGGGTTATGACAGTTGCCCCCTCTTTATAATATTTACTATACAAAGATATTGGAAAATTTCATTTTCTTTTAGCTTTGTGTAGTAAATTTATAAAGAAAAGTAGATATAGAAAGAACCTTTGTTTTTTCCCTAGTTTTGAAAACTTCGAAAACAATAGATTGACACACGACCTTTACAGAGAGATGTAGAAATCAAGAAACAAGTCATTTGGAAGAAGACCCACTTTTTTTGTTTCATTTTGTTTTTTTTTTTTGTTTGTTTTTGTTTTTTTTTTGTTTTTTTAAATGGATCAAATTGTTTTGGGCAACCTGTCCGATGATAAAAGAACACTAAAAGGGTTTCGCGAGTGGTCTAATTGTTCCAGGAGACCTGCCCGATGAGAAGAATAAAACACGAAAAGGGTTTCGCGAGTGGTCAAATTGTTCCAGGCGACCTGCCCGATAGGAAGAGTAAAACGCGAAAAGGGTTTCGCGAGTGGTCAAATTGTTCCAGGCGACCTGCCCGATGAAGAATAAAACGCGAAAAGGGTTTCGCGAGTGGTCAAATTGTTCCAGGCGACCTGCCCGATAGGAAGAGTAAAACGCGAAAAGGGTTTCGCGAGTGGTCAAATTATTCCAGGCGACCTGCCCGATGAAGAAGAGTAAAACACGAAAAGGGTTTCGCGAGTGGTCTAATTGTTCCAGGCGACCTGCCCGATAAAGAATAAAACGCGAAAAGGGTTTCGCGAGTGGTCAAATTGTTCCAGGCGACCTGCCCGATAGGAAGAGTAAAACGCGAAAAGGGTTTCGCGAGTGGTCAAATTGTTCCAGGCGACCTGCCCGATGAAGAATAAAACGCGAAAAGGGTTTCGCGAGTGGTCAAATTGTTCCAGGCGACCTGCCCGATAGGAAGAGTAAAACGCGAAAAGGGTTTCGCAAGTGGTCAAATTGTTCCAGGCGACCTGCCCGATGGGAAGAGTAAAACGCGAAAAGGGTTTCGCGAGTGGTCTAATTGTTCCAGGCGACCTGCCCGATGAAGAATAAAACGCGGAATTTTTTATTTTTTTTTGACAAATACAAAGAAACGGGTCTCATTGTAATGGGTGACCTACCCAATAAAAATGAAAGGGACTCATTGTGATGGGTGACCTACCCAAGTAAAAAGAGAAAGGAAAATGAGGGCTCGAAGGCGCACTCAAAAGGATGGTCGAGGACTCGAAGGCACGCTCGAAAGGAAGCGAGGGCTCAAAGGCGTGCTTGAGAAAATGCGAGGGCTCAAAGGCGCGTTTAAAGAGAAATGAGGGCTCAAAGGCGCGCTCGACAGGAAGCGAAGGCTCACAAGCAATGCTTAAGAAAATGCGAGGGCTCAAAGATGCGCTCGAAAAAGGTAAGGGCTCGAAGGCGCACTCAAAAGAGAGGTAGGGTTAGAAAACGCACTACCTTGGATGGTTAAGGGCTCAAAGGCGCACTTGAAAGGAGATAAGGGCTTGAAAGCGCTCTAAAAATAATGCTCAAAGGCTCGAAGGCGCATTTGAAGGAGATAAGGCTCGAAGGTGCACTTGAAAAGAGATAAGGATTTGAAAGCGTCCTAAAAATGATGATTAGAGGCTCGAGGGTGCATTCGAAGAAGGTGGAAAAACATAGAGATTTTTCAGGTGGCTTAATTCTCATGGGCGGCCTGCCCAGATTAAAGATTTCTCAAAAATGAAAAATTTTCAACAGCAATTTCGATCTTTGGCCATTTCAAGTTGGTCTTCCACTTGATGGATTCCGTTGGAATTTTCTCATCTGAAATTTGCAAAACTCATAGTCCAATGTCTCAAAGTTTAGATGATATGCATGCATCTTTACCTATTTTGAAATATAGGCCCCCATTTCTTCTTAGTCTTCTTGTTGCTTTAACTGATGAGGACTTGCTACCTTTGATTTGGGTCCTCTTTGTCGTTTGGCTTCTAGCCCACTCGAGTTAGCCCATGTAAGTCTATTTCCAGATTTGTTTGCACAACTCAACCTTTGTGGTGCCCATCGTGACCCACTTGCTTGCTAAAGGTTTTTTTCGTCAAATAATTTGAGAGGATCACTCATTACTCCTCGTTTCACTGCTAGAAACATTCGGTGTCACTTGCTAAAATGATCAAACTGTCTTTTGTAAACCAAAATGCCCCCTTGTCTGGTTGTAGGAAATTACCATCTCATTTTCTAGAATTTTTTCCTTCTAAACACAATGTTGCCCCCTTGTATTGGTCATTGCCCCCAAGTGTGCTTTGTCAGCTACTTAGACAAATAATGGTTTTAAGAGGCCATTCTCTCATTTCTCTCCTTTTCAGTTTGGTGAAGGAATATGGGTCTAGAATGAATCTTGAAATCTTGATCTTGCATTTTGAAAACAAAAATTATTTCGATGTGAATCTAAAACAATTTGCTTTTGAAATCTTGCAACTCCTTGGTTATTTTCTTTCTTGGAAAATAGATTATTTGCTCTTGTGTTTGGCAATGAGGCTTTCGATGAAAATGCATCATGACATGACCTTTTTTTCAAAGTGAAGGGCTCAAGAAAAAGCTCGAGGTTTTGTATGAGTAAATTTCTCTTTTTAAACATTCATTTTTATCAGCATGAATAATAATGAGTAGTTTACTCTTGATGTCATGAATCTTACAAAATGTATTCTTTGCATTTTGAGAGCATTGTTTATTGTTCTAGGTTGCTTGCTTGCTTGATTAGAAAGGACTTCTACAGGCATATAACGTAGGCTGTGGTTCTTGGTTATGAAAGAAAAGGATTCATAAGGCTCAAAAGTGTTTCAGGGTTTCAAAGACTGAGGATCACTATCAACAGTTTGACTCTTGACATCATTCATATTTTCTTTTGCCGCTCTTCTTTGATTTGCTGCTTTCTTTTTTATTGCTTTGCTAAGGCATACTCACTTTATCTTGGATGTCACTTTTTCTAGTGATTTGGGCATGCCCCTAGCATTTGAGTTTCTTGAGCTCTTATGCCTTTTTGGCTTTCTCACGGCATTTTCTCTTTTTTATTGAAATTTTCTCTTGCCCCCCAGTGTGGGGTGTGATCCTAGTCGGGATTTGTTTTCATGAAAGAAAAATTATTCAGGCTCAAAAGGGATCGCAAGGGATTTACTTATTTCAGAAAGTGAAAGGAATAACAAAATGGCCTTTCCTCATTTCAAGCGCAAACAGCTATAATCAATAAACTTTGACCTCATCCAATATGATGGTTTGGTCTTTGCAAAGATGCATTTCAAGGGTCATGAGCAACGAGTTCACTACATACCATTATTCATACATTTAAAAACAATGATTCGTGAGTCATGGAGTAAGAGTGTTTATTCATTTTTTTTATATTTTTTTTTTTTTTTTTTTGGTTTTTAATTTAGTCACCTCAATGATAGAGTTGCTTGATTCACTTGTCATTCTACAAATAGAATGTTAAAAATATGTTTTTTTTTATAAACATCAAATTATTTTCGGAATCAAAATGCAAGATCAATTTTTCAGAATTCTAAATAGGAACAATGGATTTTTGTAAAACAATAAAATCAATTAGGTCTATGAGATCATGCGAGGTTGTAAGGGTTTTTTTTTTTTTTTTTTTTTTTTTTTTTGCAGGCACCTTTTTCAAACAATATGCAAAGAGAAATCATTGGCCCAATCTTATTTATTGATTTGATAAAGACTTATACATCATGGATAGTATTTCTTTACAGAATCTGAGTTCACAGGTCTAACTACGTCTTCCCCATCCATTCTTGTTAGCATCAACGCCCCTCCTGAAAATGCCTTCTTCACTATATATGGTCCTTCATAATTGGGTGCCCATTTACTGCGATCTTCTCCAGGTAGTGACAGAATTTTCCTCAATACCAAATCTCCTTCTTTGAATTCTCTTGGCCGAACTTTTCGGTCATATGCCTTGGCCATCCTTTTTGATACAACTGGTGGTGACAAATTGCTGCTAACCTTCTCTCGCTGATCATATTTAGCTGCTCATATCGTATCTTGACCCACTCAGTCTCCTCGAGTCCAGATTCCATGAGGACTCTTAAAGATGGAATTTCTACTTCCAACGGTACCACTGCCTCCATTCCATATACTAAGGAGTATGGTGTAGCCCCGGTTGATGTCCTCACTGCTATTCGATATGCATGGAGAGCATAAGGAAGCCAATCATGCCAATCTTTGTAAGTAGTAACCATTTTCTGAACAATCTTCTTTATATTTTTATTAGCAGCTTCTACGGCGCCGTTCATCTTAGGTCTGTAAGGGGACGAGTTGGAATGCTTGATCTTCCACTTTGTGCATAGCTCCGCTATCATCTTTCCATTGAAGTTTTGAGCATTATCAGTCACCACTCTCTCGGGTACACCGTATCTACAGATTAGATCTTTCTCGATGAACCGTTTGACTACTTTCTGAGTTACATGGGCGTATGAGCAGGCCTCTACCCATTTGGTAAAGTAATCAATCGCTACAAGGATGAAGCGATGTCCGTTACTGGCTTTTGGATTAATAGGCCCAATCACATCTATTCCCCACATTGCAAAGGGCCAAGGAGACACCATGTTAAATAAAGGTGCAGGAGGTGCATTGACTTTGTCGCTATAAACCTGACATTTGTGGCACCTTCGGACAAAATTTATGCAATCCTTCTCCATGGTCAGCCAAAAATAACCTGCTCTTTGCATCTGCCTAGCC
>CM017482.2:781901-901195 GCA_007827005.2 Populus simonii
CCATGATAAAAAAACAATAATAAACAATTATATGAATACTACGAAAGGAAAGGAAAAGAAAAGAAAAAGAAAAAAAAGATTGCAAATAAAAGTAAATGAAACGTAAAAGATAAAGTAATAGCTCAAAAATAAAATACAACAAATTAAGAATTCACTCTCTAACTAATAAGCATAGTAACAACAATACATTAAAAGATAATTATAACAAGCATGAATAAAAGGCGGTATACCGGCCAAGCACTTCAGACAATAAATATAAGAGAAATAACAACAATAAACAACAAAATAAAATAAAATGAACAAAAGGCGTAGTACCGGCCAAGCACTTCAGACAATAAATATAAGAAAAATAACAACAATAAACAACAAAATAAAATAAAATAAACAAGAGGCGGTAAAACCAGCCTTATAATATAAACAATAAATATTATAAACTAATTAGAATAGACAATAAAAGAAAAATGGTTGAACCAACAAAAATCCAACAATTAATAGTCCAGTCCACAGTCCAATATCCGAAAAGTTGAGGTCAAATTAATTTTTTTTTTTTAGGCGGTAAAACCAGCCATTTGATTTTTTATTTTTGTATTTTTTTTTGTTTTCCAATAATCAATATAAATTTGTTACCTTTGCTTGCTAGCTCCCCGGCAACGGCGCCAAAATGCTTGACCGCTTTTTATGTTCGGCTTGTTTTAACTCGCAAGTGCACGAGTTGCGATGTAGCAATTAACTCGGTAAGATCGAGGTCATATCCACAGAGAGCTAGATTTGGAAATTAAGCTAGGTAACAAAACAAAACTCAAGAGAAATAAATTAACAATAACTTGGTTGAAAATGATTGATGGATTTGTTTTCAAAGATGAAAAAGTGTAAATAGATTTTAAATGACAAGAAAATAAGTCTTGGTCCAAATCAATTTTAATGGTGATGTATTGGTGATTCCTTCAACTATATAAGATAACTCAACCTAATATCAACGATGGGATATTAGATCGGAAGATATTACAATGAAGTTTAAAAGGATGAAGATTGATTATTGCTTAAGAATGAACAAGTATTTTCATATTAAGTAAGACATTGAATCAAGCATCTCTATACCAAAACTAAGGTTTGTGCATAAAATTCAAGATTATAACATTACCTAAATGATTTCTAAAATTCTTTTGCAATAATAAACATTCATGAAGAAAATGAAAGATAGACATTAAGATTCATTCATATCTTAAAGAACTCACTCAACCACCATCATCCCTTGATTTGGATCCAAGAGAAATTAGCCAACCATGATTATATATAATACACTTTATAAACATAAAATGACTGAATCAAACTGATAATGAGTTTACAAGCTAAAGAACCGAAATCTATAAAGAGAACACAACACCAATTTCAGTAAAAATTCGGACACAAATCTGACTCTAACTTTGGACAGCAATTCGACCCTTTTAGAAGCCTCCCCTGTAGATGGCTATTAGAGACATATTTATAGGCCATTCGTTATCTTTCCAGATCATTAAAGAACAGCTCATTTGGACATCTGAGTCAAAAGTTATGGACATAACACCGAAAGGTGTTCTGGAAAATCAAATCAGGACAGCTTGAAGAACACTTTGGTGCACGTTTTTCTTCCTCCTTTATGAGCTGTCTCTTTCTTCTTTTTTACCCAAAATAATGTGACAATGTCCCCTCCAGCTTTCCATCCATGTGCTTGCCCTCTTGGGTCAATGAATTACCCAAAATAAATCAAATGTTATTTGTTGTGTGGACATGTAGGATCATGGATTGTGTTTGGGCTGATTTGGAGGCTGATTTGAGGCTGATTTGGGGCTGATTTGGGGCTGAATTTAAGCATCAAATAAGGATACAAATGTACCTATTATTTGGGCTAAGATTGACATTAAAACCTTAAGTGTTTGATGGTTGAAGTTTGCACACAACATAAGGCAAGTTTGGGCTTGAAATAGATCATATGATATTCTTTTCTAGAATTGGAATAGAATTGATTTTTGGGGCAAATTTGAAGCACTTATTTGAATCAAGATTTTCTTCAATCTTCAACTAAATTTCTCTTCAATTCTTTGTTCCGAATTCCGACGTTGAATTTTCTGAAATAATTCATTTAAGCTCCAAAACCTACGAAACATTAAAAGAACTTCATTACTAAAAAGCACATCAATTATTATAAAAAACCCAAATAAAAACAATAAATACATATGTAAAATAAGAGACTTAATGATACTTTTGATGCACAATCAGGTAGGTCACCCATTACAACATGACCACTCTTCCTTTTTCCTATTTTTGGGTAGGTCACCCATTACAACACGACCAATTCTCCATGTTTTTTTATATGGGTAGGTCACCCATTACAATGAGGTCATTCTTCCACCTGGGTAGGTCACCCATTACAATGAGACCACTCTTCCTTTTTTTTCCACTTGGGCAGGTCGCCCATGAAAATAGAACGACTACTTGTGAGTGTGTGGGCAGGTCGCCCCTGAAAATGGACCACTTTGAATATGTGTGGGCAGGTCGCTCATGAAAATAGACCAGGGTAAGTGTGAGTGTGTGGGCTGGTCGCCCGTGAAAATAGACCATTTTTCCTCAAAAGGGGCAGGTTGCCCAAGATAATGTGATCGTTCTCTTTTTTTCTTTTTTTTTCTTCTTTACAAAACTTACTACGCAAAATCTTTACTTCGTAAGCATTGTAAAGAGGGGGGCAACTGTCATAACCCATTTTTGGGTTATTCCCAAATTCACATTTTTTCCTCTCTCTTAAAATAAAATAAAATACAAAAAAATATAACAGTTAAAAGAGAATGCCAAAACGCTCAGAAAATAGTCAAAATTTGGTTGAGGAGGTTTAAAAATACAAAAATTAAAGTTTGGCAGTATTTTATTGACTGATGATAGCCCTGTTGACAAAGAAAATTCAATTTGAGGAAGAAAAGTTCAAAATTAGATGTTGGTGGACTCAATTAAATTATATTGAAGGTTTAATTGAATTTATGGAGGGTTTGATTGTAAGAAAAATTAATTTTTGAGTTAATTTGGGCTTTAACTGGAAGAAATTCAAGTTCTGGGGTCAAATTATAATTTTTGAGAGTTAATTTGGTCAAATCAGGGGCTTAATTGCATAAATATTGAAGTTTGATGGCCAATTAGGGACTTAATAGAAGAAATCCGAGATCAAGGACCAAAATGCAAAACACGCGCAAATTGAAGGATCGACTTGTAGTTTGGCGCTTTGGCGCCAGTTTTCATTTAAATGAAACGGCGCGTTTTAGGCAAAACGACGCCGTTTCATGCAACAACAAAAAAAAAAAGGAAAAACGAAACGGTGCCGTTTTAGACGGCACTGTTCCTCCTTCTTCTTCCCCTGGACACGCAACAGGGGAAGAGAAGTTTTTGTTCTTTTCCATTTGTTTCTTCCTCTCTCTCGCTCCCCACGTGCCCTGTTAAAACCAAAACCGGACGCCACCTGCACCTCCTCATGATGAGCAGACAGAGAAGCCGTGCCCCGCAAGCGACGCCTCCATTGGCCACCTCGGCCGGCGCCATAGCAGTGCAGGAGACGTGCGCCCTATGCATGGGCAGCGATGGGACGGGGCAGGGTCGACCCCGCTCCCCCTGCCCCTATAAATAGTGACCCGAAAGGGAGAAAAGGGAGGAGAAAAACGGCAGAAAAAAAGGAGGGCAACCGAGAGAGAGAGAGACAGAAACGAAAAAAAACAGGGGAGAACAGAGGAGGAGGAAGAAAGGAAAAAGAAAGAAGAAAGAGAAGCCGTGCGGAGAGACAGACGCGAAGAAGGAAGAACACAAGACAGAAGGAGAAAACCGGCGGGGAAGAAGACACCGCCCGGTGTCCCTACGCCGTGGAGAAGAAGAACCGCCGCGGTCAGCGGGCTTCTCCAGTAACCGCCACCGCAGCGCCACCAAGAACAGTCGCCAGCACCACCGTCAACTCAGCCATCCGAGATCATCGCCTCAGGTAAATTTTCTTCCCCTCCATAGCCGCCGGTCATTAGTCATCTTCTTGCTTGCAGAACGTGCACTGTGCACGTTCTGCATGCAAGAAGAAGCTAATTAATTCACTGGTTACTGTGCTCACGCACAGTAACCAGTCATGGTTTTTTTGTTTCTTCGGTGGGCTGGAACATCAGCCCAGCCCACGCGGCTGGGCTGAGTCCAGCCCTGTTTTCTGCAGGCTGGAACATCAGCCCAGCCCACGGGGCTGGGCTGAGTCCAGCCTTGTGGCTGGGCCAATACAGGCCCAGCCCAGTCCATTTTATTTTATTATTTTTTTTCCTTTTTGTTTTTGTGTGTGTTTTTTTTATTTTATATATATATATATATATATATATATATATATATATATATATATATTTTAAATTGTGATTTTCCCACGGATTGTTCTACGTCATTTTTACTAAGATTGGTTTGTATTTTTATATCATAAAAATACAAATCCGGTATTAAAAATACCCAGTTTTTTTTCAAAAAAAAAAAAACTTTTGTTTTCATGCATACGGCCAAGTCTCTGAAAGCTAAAAAATCATATCGTATTTTTATACAACAAAGAAAACTTCAAAAAAAAAAAATTATTTTAGCATGCATTTTGGCTTTAATAACCTGTTTATTAAAGTCATGAGAACTTGACCAATATTTCAAAAAAAAAAATATTTTTGTTTCGTTTTAATATCTGGGATTACGAATTTATATGTAAAACGTATTCCTGATATTAAAAAGATAGTTCTGTTTAGACACTAGACCGGTTAGGTTTTACCCCGTAAGATAAGAACCTCCTTACTAAGGAGGGCTTTTCTTGAACCATAGACGGACCAACATGACAAGACCTTAGATTTTTATCAGATAATAAAACAATGCAGCTTACCTTAGGTAGGGCGTATTTGGGGTGCTAATACCTTCCCTTTACGCAACCAGTCTCTGTATCCAATCTCTGAGACCAGTCAGGGTTCCTAGTGACCAAAATACTAGGTGGCGACTCCCTTTCCATTTTTCACCGCTAAGAGACAAAGAATTCCTTGTCTCCCCATATTTACTAGATATATATCCATACATTTGAGGGTGGACGATCGCCGCTACGTCGACACGTGCAACATTCTCCTTCACCGCAGCTTCAACAGCCCCAGCTCGCCAAGATCAAGTCGGCCACCCCCTCACCAGACCTTTGCTTCCCCAGCCTTTTCCCTTTGGCTGCTCCTTCTCCCTTAAACCAGCCACTCGAAGATCCCACTCCATCGTCCCTCTCCACCGCCAGAAGTCCTCTGCCTGCCTCAACGCCGGCCACAGGAGAAAGAGAGGAGAAAGGAGCCGAAGCTTGAGCTAGTTCGTCTAGCAGCGAGGATGATATTTCCTTAGGTGCCTCTCAAGAAGAGGCACCTACACCACCTGCGCCGTCAACCGATGCTGCTGCTTCCAGCAGTACTTCACAGCGCAGAGGCGGCGTGCCTTCGCAGCGGAATCAATTTACCCGCAAGTACGAGGCACAGTGGAAGGACGACCTTTCAATGTAAGTTTGTTAAGGTTTTAGTTTTTTTAAAAAAAAATTACAACATAATTTATCAAGTAATCACTATTGAATTTATTTCATTTATTTTCAGGTTCACAAACATTGAAGCCGCCCGAGTAATATCATCGGCGTTTAAATCGTCGATGGAGATTCCATTGTTTCAATGGAGTCAGATATCCAAGCATCCTGAATGGATGCCTCAAATCAATGCATGGTTTAACAGGTTTGAGGTTGGTATTAATTTATAATTTTCAGCTTATTAATATAATTGTAAATAAATTATTATTTTTATTTAAACTTGTTTATTTATACAAAGCACAAATTCTGCTGGGACATTGAGCATAACAATGTTGTGAGGAGGGTGTGGGAAAATCACGCGGCAACTAGGTAAGATCGAAAACAATACAGGATTTTTTTTAGACAAAAATTTATGTTTCGAAATGTAATTTTTGGTTGCGTGAAGCAGGTTGCGTGATTTTTGGTATGAAGCACAGAAAAAGGCAAAAAAAACCGCGAGGGATAGGGGTTTCCAAGGCTGGAACGATGTTGCGGTTTGGAGGGATTTCAAACCGATATACATCCCGGAAGATATATGGCCGCACTATCTTGAGCACGTGACGTCTGAGCGGTTCACACGACGCTCACAGTCCGGTGCTGCCAACCAGAATCGGCCAATTCATGGCGGGGTGACAACTCACACTGGCGGCTCCGTTCCGTTTGCTGCACATGCGAAACGGATGGTAAGATTAATTTAAATGAAATATATCGTTAAATTCAGTTGTTGTTAATATATGCTTTTTCATTATAGGCTGTGTCTCTTGGACGTGAGCCGAGCCCGATGGAGCTGTTTGTGGAGACGCACGTGCGGAGTCAAGACTGCCAGAAGGGGGCGCAACAGTTCGTTGATAACCGTGCTCAGCATTTCGTGGTATGTTTGTTCAACCATTTTATTTTGTAAGTTATTATGTAAGTTATTATGTTTATTGTATTGAATATGATGATTACTTTTTTTTTTATTTTCAGGAGACCTATAATAATCGGTTGAGGGAGAGATACGGGGACGATACTTTGACCCATCCAGAATTCGATCTGGATTTGTGGATGGAGGTTGGCTCGTCAGGTGGACCCGATAAAAATCGGGTTTACGGGCTCTCCAACACTACGGCCGACAACTTGCGGTCGACCCGTAGTGTTTCAACCGTTGGGAGCTCCCAATCAATATCGAGCTCCCAATCTAAGGAGTTCGTGGCTTTGCAGCAACTCACCGAGAAATATGATAACCTACAAGCGGAGTACGAACAACTCAAAGCGTCTCATGCACAACAAAGAGCGGAACAAAGAGCGGAGTCTGAGCAATTCAAAGCGTCTCAAGCACAACAAAAAGCGGAGTATGAAGCGGCTCAGGAAAAGCAAAAAGCGGCTTATGACCAGCTTTACGAAATGATTATGAAATTGTCAAATAGCGGAACATGTGCGCCTAATCCTTTTTGGTCGTATAACCACCAGCCTCCGCCAGGATCTCCTCCTCCTCCTCAAGCTCCATCATCTTTATATTAATTTGTAATCAACATTATTTACTTTTAAAACTTCATTTATTATTTTTCTTGAAACATATTCAGTTTGTAATGAATATTATTTAACTTTGTTTTTTTTATGTTTAATATAAATTTTATTTGCATAATTGGTTTGTATTACAATTAATTTATATAGTTTTATATTATATATCCTAAATAATTTTTTAAAAACAAATTAAGAAAAAAACTATTACCAAGGATTTTACCGACGGATGAATTCGGTCGGTATTTTAAACACTCACCGACAGACTTACCGACGGACTTAATCCGTCGGCATTTAACAGTAGCTTCCACAATCACCGACGAATTTACAGACGGACATATTTTGTCGGTATTTCATACACTCACCGACAGATTTACTGACGGATATTTTCCGTCGGTCAATCACAATATACCGACGGAATAAAAATCCGTCGGTATATTTCGAGCGGGAATCTTTTTTTTTGGGCGCGCAAATTCTGTCTGTAAAACCATCGGCAAATGGTTTTTTTGTTTTTCCGACCGATATAGTGACGGAATGGGGAATCACCGACGAAGGGAAAGCCGACGGACGTAATCCATCGATGATGACGTCGGTAAAAAAATCACCGACGTACTTCTAATCACACACCGACGGAAATTTTCCGTCGGTAAAACTGTGAAATCTTGTAGTGGTTAAACACTAAAAAACCTCTTAACGGGTGGTGGCAAAACATGCACAACCAATCAAAGGACAATTCTTGAGAGAATCTAGGAGATGGATGATTTGTTCCACTCCTTCAGGATGAATCGAGCAACACCACACTTGGAAGCATGGTAAAGCTTGAGAACAACCGAGAGCAGTAATTGTCATGGATAGCCCAAGATGGGCACTGCACTTACATCTGAGTGGAAGGCTAGCACACAAATGAGCCAGTACATTGAAAGAATAAAGAAAGCTTTGAAAAGCAAAGGCACCCTGTGATGATGGAACATCGAAGAAGGGGGGGACCTATATTTCAAATCAGGTAAGGATGCATGCATGTCATCTAACGTCAAAACATTGCATATATTTTTTATTTGTTGCAGGAAAAATCCTCAATGTAGTCCAGCAAGATTGAGGACCAAAAAAAGAATCATTGAGTTGATGAACAATAAAGAATCATGGTTTTGACCCTGGAAACGAGAGGAAGATGAGATAAACCCTAACATTAGGGAAATCTCAAAGAAATAAGAAGATCAACGAAGAAGAGTCTTCAATTCAAACCCTATCATCTTGAAGAAGGAACATATTTTTTTGGTTAAAGGAGATTGCCAGAAGGAATCTCAGGTTAACCACAACATGAAGATTTTAGCTTTGGTTGAAGGGAGTCGTCAGATGGGATTCCAAGTTGACCGAGCTACACACAGGCTTTGGTTCTGGTTAAAGAGGATCGGCGAAAGGGATCTCAATTTAGCCTAACAACACAGAGACTTTGGTTCTGGTTAAAGGGGATCGACGAAGGGATCTCAGTTTAGCCTAACTACACAGGAGTTTTGGTTCTGGTTAGAGGGGATTGGCGAAAGGAATCTCAGTCTATCCTAACCACACACAGGAGTTTTGGTTCTGGTTAAAGGGGATTGGCGAAAGGAATCTCAGTCTATCCTAACCACACATAGGAGTTTTGGTTCTGGTTAGAGGGGATTGGCGAAAGGAATCTTAGTCTATCCTAACCACACAGGTTTTTGGTTCTGGTTAAAGGGGATCGGCGAAGGGATCTCAGTTTAGCCTAACTGCAAAGGACTTTGGTTCTAGTTAAAGGGGATCGGCGAAGGGATCTCAGTTTAGCCTATCTACATACAGATTTTGGTTCTGGTTAGAGGGGATTGGCGAAAGGAATCTCAGTCTATCCTAACCACACATAGGAGTTTTGGTTCTGGTTAGAGGGGATTGGCGAAAGGAATCTCAGTCTATCCTAACCACACAGGTTTTTGGTTCTGGTTAAAGGGGATCGGCGAAGGGATCTCAGTTTAGCCTAACCACATGTAGACTTTGGTTCTGGTTAAAGGGGATCGGCGAAGGGATCTCAGTTTAGCCTAACCACACACAGACTTTGGTTATGGTTAAAGGGGATCGACGAAGGGATCTCAGTTTAGCCTAACTACAAGGATTTTGGTTCTGGTTAAAGGGGATCGGCGAAGGGATCTCAGTTTAGCCTAACCATGCAGAATTTAGCTTTGGTAAAAGGGAATCGCTAGATGGGATTTCAGGTTGACCGAGCTACACACCGATTTTTGTTCTTGTTAGATCGCCAGATGGGATCTCAGGTAAACCCAATCAAAAGGGAAGGTCGCCCTTGAAAATAGACCAAAGTGAGTATGTGTGGGCAGGTCGCCCGTGAAAATAGACCAGTGTGAGTGTGTGGGCTGGTCACCCCTGAAAATAGACCACTTTGAGTATGAGTGGGCAGGTCGCCCGTGAAAATAGACCACTTTGAGTATGAGTGGGCAGGTCGCCCATGAAAATTGACCAGTGTGACTGTGTGGGCAGGTCGCCTTTGAAAATAGACCACTATGAGCGTGTGTGGGCAGGTCGCCCGTGAAAATAGACCACTTTGAGTAAGTGTGCGTGGGTCGGTCGCCCCTGAAAGTAGACCATTTTGAGTGTGTGTGGGCAGGTCACCCATGAAAATAGACCAGGGTAAGCGTAAGTGTGTGGGCTAGTCGCCCCTGAAAATAGACTAGTGTGAGTGTCTGGGCAGGTCGCCCCTGAAAATAGACCAAAGTTAGTATGTGTGGGCAGGTCGCCTATGAAAATAGACCAGTGTGAGTGTGTGGGCTGGTCGCCCCTGAAAATAGACTAGTGTGAGTGTGTGGGCTGGTCGCCCTTGAAAATAGACCACTTTGAGTATGTGTAGGCAGGTCGCCCGTGAAAATAGACTAGTGTGAGTGTGTGGGCTGGTCGCCCCTGAAAATAGACTAGTGTGAGTGTGTGGGCTGGTCGCCCTTGAAAATAGACCACTTTGAGTATGTGTAGGCAGGTCGCCCGTGAAAATAGACTAGTGTGAGTGTGTGGGCTGGTCGCTCCCGAAAATAGACCAGTTTTCTTCAAAAGGGGCAGGTTGCCCAAGATAATGAGATCACTTTCCTTTTGTTTTCTTTACAAAGCTTACAATGCAAAACACTAAGGAGTTTTGCTTCGTAAGCATTGTAAAGAGGGGGCATCTGTTGCTACACAATTTTTGACCTACCTTTTTGATAAAATTTTCAGAAAATCCAAAATAGCGAAAAACAACGAAAATCCAAAAAATATGTTTTTAATATATGTGCATCGTTTTTAGCATTTTCAACGTTGTCTAAAAAAGAATTTAAATTTTCAAATGTTTTTGGAACGCGTTCGACTTTTCACACGTCATTTTTAAAATCTTTGATTTTCCTCATTGAGTCGACGTTGATATTGCTCGTTTTCAAAAAATACAAGAAAAAACAAAAAAATCAAAATTTTGCAAAAAAAAGAAAGTTAAAGGACCAATCAAAATACACCAGACTGCCCCCCTTTCTTTGAAACCAAATCAGAGATCTTCATCCCCTTACTCTCCCTTCCCTCTCTCGGCTGCACACAGCCCAGCCTCTCCCTCTCACAGGCGCCTACCCATTCGGCCTCCACAGAAGCTAGCTGCCACCCTCTTTTCCCTCACAGATCTCCACCGAACCCCAAACCTCCAGCACTAGTGTTTCTCTCCTCATCAGCAACATCTGCTTCCCCTTCGGTTTCCTCAACAACAACGGCCACAGACCAGCCAAGACAGCCCCTGCTCTTCTTCATCTTCTACACACCGGCCTTGGCAGCAACCCACACTGATAGCTCCCTCCTCCAACCGCCAGCAAAAATCAAATGGACTGAGGGAAGGGGAGAACGGAGATGAAAGAGATCTGAAAAAGAGCCACCGTCGATGCATAGGGGAAGGGGTGAAGAAGCCGGCAGACCTACCACCTGAAGAAGAGAAGAACAGAAAACCCGAAAGAGAAGAAAGAAGAGAGTAGATCTGAAAAAAGGAGAGAATCAGAAGCTTTGCATTGTGTTTTTTCCCCCTTTGCAGGTAACGATGGTTCTCACAGCCAGCAGAGAAGGGAAGGGAAGAAGAAAGCAGGGCAGATCCGCCCATTTTCGGGCATTGTCAGCAGCGGCGCGTTAACCCACGCGTCGCCACTATTCCAGGGGTGCAAAAGACCTTCCCTGTAATTCCAGATTGTTTTTAGGGGCTATTTTGTAAATTTGAAAGTGTGTAATGTAATTTTTGTTTAGTTGTTTTGAATTTGTATTTTGAAGTGTGGATGTAAAAAAAAAAAGGAAAGAAAAGAAAGAAAAGGAAAAAAGAAAAAAAATATAGTCAAAGTGTATGTGTGTGTTTTTATGTTTTGATGGATTTTTTTTTATGATAAAATTGCAAAGAATAAAGAAGAATTTAATATTTTGATTTGCTCACGGTTATAGATTATGAACTTACACGCAAGTCGTATTTCTAATAATCGATGAAATAACAAAATTTTTAAAACTTCTTTAACACATCAAAGCCACGAAGCAGCTTACGTCAGGTAGAGTGCGTTAGGGGTGCTAATACCTTCCCTAACCACAACCAGTCCCTTACCCGTGAATCTTTGACAAGACCAGTATACCCGGGTTTCCTAGTAGCCCTCAATTAAATATTAGGTGGCAACTCCCGACGAATCGAAGCAAACGAGAATGAAAAATCGCCAAGCCGATGCCGCGCAGGTGGCGTGCGACAATATATGTAATAATAATTTAAGGGAACTAAAAATTTTAAATTAGATATTAATCCTAAAAATTCAGGTTCTAAATTATTTATGATTAAAAATAATAAACATTACTCTTAAAACATACTTTCAAGAAAAAAATTACTTTTATATGTATTTTTTTATATTTTTATTCAAATATTATAATATTTTGAGTTGTACATTGGGAATTCCAACCACCAACCTCCGCCGCCAAGTCACCAACCTCCCACCAACTCCTTGTAACTTCTTCATAGTTTCACGTGTAAGAAAATGTTTACTTTTCAATTTTATTTAATTTAAAATTGAATATGTGATATGTTAAAAATAGAAAACAATAAAATGATATCAATCTTTGAAAATAAAAAAACTCATCTAAAATGTTAACATTTAACTCTGAAAAAGAGAATTGTAGTTTTCACATCAGTTTTTTTAAAAAAAAAGTCAATAAATAATATTTATTTTTAAAAAAATTATATTGTTATTACTAAAATTAAGCATAACTCATATTTGAGAATTGATTGTCAGACTCGCACGCGATGGCAGGATAAATAAATGTTGAACCCACGTCATTATTCTTTTTATATTTATTTTTAGCATTTTATAAAATACAAAAAAAAAACATGTATATAAAGAAATACCCATAAAAATACCTAAAATTATCCGAATATCACTGACTAGAAAAAAGACTGAAATACCCCTGGACTTCTCATAAAATTATGAAATTGACCCAGTGGCGTGTGTAGTCCAGCGCAGCCACTGTTGGAAGGCGACAAAATTATTCGGCCAGATCACGAGCAAAAGAGGGTAGTTTCTAGTAGACCTGGAGGAGAGGATTCTGATGATGGTGGTCGTACTCGCCGTTAATGGCTGATGAGAGAGAATTGGCGGCTTGAAGCTTCTGTTGACCAAACTTTTCACGGCCTTATTCCGGCTAGATCCTCGGTATTCGGCGACGAAGACCGCCTGGGGTTTTCTCACGAGAAGTAGGGGAACGTTTATGTGGAAGTCCAGCGTCTTTAGGTGGCCGAAGTTGGGAGATCGGTGTGGAGAGAGAGTCGCCGAGGAGAGAGAGGTGCTAGCAACACTATTGTGTCGACGCGTGTATGAAACTTCGGTGGACACGAATATGTTGGATCGCTGTATCCATTCTGAAGTGATCCAACGGCTACGCTTAGCTTGACCTGACAATTGAGGAACGGTCCTGATTTCCCGATCTTTGGTGCTATGTAGTGAGTGACACCAGTTGACTTGGCACAAAGGATCAAAGAACAGATTGTTTTAAGGGCTGAGATGGATTTGTGTTTTAATCCAGTGTGGTAAGCCTATTAGATTCTATCAAATTCACGAGGAAAAACAATATGACACACCAAGCCAACATAACAGATTAATGAATTCAATATGTTCCACTGTATCATTTTTGGATGCCATTAGCATGTCCTTCACATTTTCCTTCAACACTTGTACTTGTCTGGTGTACCACTCGAATTCTTGCAGTGAAATATTCAGTAAGAATCAACTGTCTTATTAATTAGATTTTAAAATGATTGCTTTATATATAAAAAAAAGAGTTAGTTATAACTTAATCTCTAGTTTATCTGAACTAATTATTAAACAATTATTAAAGTTTTAGAAACTATATGCTTAATCCTTAAAAAAAAAAAAGAATTTCACTCTATAAAAAGATGAATTCTTTGTTTAAAATAAAAGCAATCAACGGCTAGACAAAAGTATAACTACTTTAACATCAACTTTGACCTGAGAGGAGCGGAGACATAAGATATATATCATTTTATCATTAAAAAAAAAAAAACACAGAGAAGTAATATATAATTAAAAAATTAAAAAACAAATTGTGAAACATCAGATTATTATCTTAGGGCAGAATTGGATGATAGATCCCACAAATTTAATGGCTCTAAGGGCTTGTATATAGTTTTGAAACTTAATTTTTCTTAATACTGCTAGACATAGATAGAAGAGAAGTAGTTTTCCTTGTTATTATTTGAGGTGACATTTGAGGTGTACATTTGAAAATTTTAAAGTGACAATTCAAAGCTTAAGGTGACGCATTTGAAAATTTTAAGTTGAAAAAGGTTTTTACTTGCAGGGAAGGGATACGTAAGAAAGTTGGTTGAGTTATTATTGAGCCAAAAAATCAAGAGTTGATGCAATCAAGAGATGATGAAGCAATTAAGTTGACATTTGCAAAAAGAAGTGAATGATTAAAATTTATGTACTCGATTGAGATAAAATAAAAAATAATATATCATATATTTTAAATTTCAAAGGATAATAGTTACTGGTGACTTTAGAAAATTCGAATTTTCTGGGTATTTTTTAAACATAATTTTAAAGAATATGTTTGCCAAAAGAATTCAAAGCTTTTCGTGGCACATTAAAGTAAATTAAAGGCCAATTCCTATTATTTACTATGCTAAAAAGAATAAATTTATATTAAAACTAGTTTTTCTCAAAATACTCATCTTCCTATTTTCTTAGAGATCTTTGAAGAAATAAGATAAAAGTTATGAAAATAATATAAAAAACAAGATAAATTAAAATTTATCTCTTTCAATCATATGAATTCAATTTATCAATTTGACATTTGAGGTGTACATTTGAAAATTTTAAGTTGAGAAAGGTTTTTGCTTGCAGGGAAGGGATACGTAAGAAAGATGGTTGAGTTATTATTGAGCCAAAAAATCAAGAGTTGGTCCAATCAATAATAAATTGTCAATTTTAGTTTTTTTCCTCCAATAATTTTAATTTTAATAAGAGAGAGAGAGAGAGTGAATAATATGAATTTTGATAGACGGATGAGATTGAGAATTTCCAATACAATAGATACCTAATTGAGAAAAAGGGACTCAATTTAGGTTGGGAACTTATGTACGAGAAGTTATCCCTAAAGTAAAATTGCAAAATGACATTTGAATGATTGGTACGTAGTCTGATTACTACCAAATGCTTTAGAACACTGTATAGCTAGTGACTTTTATTTTTCTCCATTTAATTTTCCATATCAACATTTTTCACGATACCACTTCACACTTCAAATCAGTACTTCATACTGTATGGCATATTATACTTTGTCATTACCGGACATCATAGTCACTATTGTTGTTACTCAATTTTGGACCTCACGAGCTGGAGACGGTGTATACCCGTTTTGAACCGAGTGTAGGAGTGTAGCTCATGTTTGCTGGAAAATTGACAAAAGCGGAGGAGAAAGAAATATTTTTTTTTTCGAACCCTATTTTAGCTGTTTTCTACTCTTTTTATCCTTCCCCTTTCTTGCCAAAATCGTCAGGGGTCTTCATAATGCTAAATTTTTTCCTTCGTTATCTTGTTTTTAACGTTGGATAAATCCCTCAGAATTTGCACTAAAAAAAACTGATTCTGCTGTTCTCGCAATTTATTATTTGAACGTAGACTTTGATTCTGACTTGGTTTCGTATGATATATGACCATCCTAGCTATATTCTGTCACTCATGACATGTTGAAGAATTAACCTACACCTTTATTGGGTCCTAGGGATTATTGTTCTTAGGGCAGACTCTCAGTCAGATTTGGATGCTCGGCATTGTCAGATCAATAAAACCTTTTTGACCAACCAGATCCTTACCAGATTATGTTATCTAAATTTTTTTTTCTTACTTTGAATCCTTCATCAAAGTTGTAGTCCGAGACACGTAGATGAATTTGGGCTTTTGAATTGCTTGATTTCAATATCAGAAGCTCAAGATATTCCTGTTTGAAATCTAGCGTGAAAACATAGAATCCTGCCGCGAAAAGGTTTCCAGCCGAGTTTGTTTGCAATTCTGTTATTCAAAACGAATTTATCTCATTTTTTATCCTTCATTAAAGTTGTTGCTCTACAAGTGTAGATGAATTTAGGACTTTTGAATCGCGTGATTTTGATATCAAAAGCTCATAATATTCCTGTTTGAATATCTAACATGAAAGCAGAAAATTTTGTCGCGAGAAGGATCCTGACCCGAGTTTTGCATTAAGGACTCTATTTTCGTTACAAATTTTGTTGATTTTTTCTTAGGTCATACTCTCAGTCATATCGGGATACTCGACATTGTCAGTTTTTGAATTAGATCAGGAGACCCTTTTTGACCAACCAGATTACTGTCAATTTCTGTTCTCTAAAATGATTTTATCTCACTTCAAATCCTTCATCAAAGTTGTAGTCCTGTACATTTGAAAATTTTAAAGTGACAATTCAAAGCTTAAGCCGACAATATATATACACGAGGTAATACAACATGAGAATATATATACAATTATGACTCTAGGTTCTTATAGAAAGGTTTTTCAAATAGGCCATAATTAGAATATCATAAGGTAAAGCTCGTCAGAAAATCAAAATGCAATGAGCATGAGGCTTCGTACTGTGGGATGATCAGTTCACATATATTGGTGACTTCCCCGACCAATTAAGGTTTCAAATACGATATGTACAAAGACTAATACTACCCTGCTAGCATGAATATTCTAACTAGCATACAAGAAGTTCATATCATATTCAAACAGACATATTTAAAAATTT
This sequence comes from Populus simonii, assembly GCA_007827005.2. Taxonomy (NCBI): domain Eukaryota; kingdom Viridiplantae; phylum Streptophyta; class Magnoliopsida; order Malpighiales; family Salicaceae; genus Populus; species Populus simonii. Next base: position 798,302 of record CM017482.2, read on the forward strand.
TAAAGTGACAATTCAAAGCTTAAGGTGACACATTTGAAAATTTTAAGTTGAAAAAGGTTTTTTCTTGCAGGGAAGGGATACGTAAGAAAGTTGGTTGAGTTATTATTGAGCCAAAACATCAAGAGTTTCCTCCAATAATTGTAATTTTAATAAAAGAGAGAGAGAAAAAATATTATGAATTTCGATAGACGGATAATCATGAGATTGAGAATTTCCAATACAAAAGGAATTCCCTTGGAACCAATTTAAGCTGGGAACTTATGTAGGAGAAGTTATCCCTAAAGTAAAATTGCAAAATGACATTTGAGTGATTGGTACGTAGTCTAATTTAACTTGTGGTTAGCATTTGTCAATTTTAGTCAAGATTACCACCAAATGCTTTAGAACACTGTATAGGCTTGTACAAATGTTTCGCTCTCAACCCACCATCGCCCTCACGGCCACGATATCTCCTAAAAAACCATCAGATCACCATGCTAAACACCTCCCCCACCTGAACACAGCAACCTTAGTCTCCCAAAAACTCCCATACAGGAACCATGCACCTTTCCCCACTCCATCCTCTGCACCCATCTACAAAGTCACTGACCCTACACCCTGTACACCACTCCCAATGACCCAGAACAAGTTAAACTCTTTTTCGAAAGATTCCCCTCGTGGGTGGAATACCAAGATCTGAAAAAGGCATTTTTCAAGCTTGGTCGAGTTACCAAACTCTTTATACCAAGTATGTCTCCACAGAGGAAGATAAGGAATGGCTTTATAGGAGCTTGGTAGGGAATATATTGCCCAATGTCGATGTCGCAACCATGGAGGCAACAATATTGCAAACAGTTGATAAAGCTGTGAGCTTTAGATTTTTAGGCGCCAGCCAGGGGATCATTACTTTTGTAGACCGGTTGAGTGCACAGCAAGAACAAGCAAAGGAGGGGTCTTTATTGCAATCACTTTTTAGTAATCTCAGACAATGGGAAGGAAGGACTAGAGCTCATGATAGATTCGCTTGGATAGCAATCTTTGGCCTACCAATGGAAGGCAGGAACAAAAATTGCATTGATACTCTCCTGCAGAGTTGGGGAAACATTGTTGGTTATGACACAACTTGTGTTAGTCAGGGATCCATCTCCGGTATCAGAGTTCTCATTAATACTATAAAGTTGGAGCCTTTGCACGATCAAGTGATTCTCGAGCTTGATGGAGCACAGGTCGATGTCATTTTGCAAGAAATCAAGGGTGAACTCATCCCCTCACTCACAACAGTCAAACACTCCATGGACGTCTCTCTCTACATGGAATCTGTGCTCTCCGATGATGAAGCAGGGGAAGTGGAAGTGGAAGTTATTCCGGCAGCATCAATCCCCAGGCTACAAGACAAAATATATACTGAGTTTGAATTCTTATGCGCGTGGGACAACCAAAATCAGATTGACAGCGCATCTCTCAAACCTGCCATATCATTGGAGTACCTGTATCCAGAAATCACGGAGTTATGCAGACATGCAGTTCTATCAGACGACCGTATGTACGATGATGGTAACCGTTTGGCCTTGGTTCCTTATGAATACGCTGGGGTGGCTACAGCTGCTTGCATAGAGACAGTAGTGCAGCACACAGGATGTTTTTTCAAGAGAGATGGGCTGGACCAGCAAAACGGTTACAATAGTGGAGATCTGACAATGACGGGCCGAGACAAAATCCAGAAGCAATCCAGTATGGGCCAGATATCAAGTGTTATCCCAAGCAGTGGGCCATCTTTTGCCAATTTTATTTCCCCCATTGCGGATCCAACTGAACTGTGTGATTTGAAATTACAGAACAGGAGATCCCAACGAAATAAGGCAAAGAAGCTGTCTCGTAAATCATCATCCTTCAAAAGAAGAAAATCGCGCAAAATAGAAAAACGAAGCTCTAAACAAGCGGAGATGGGAATCGCTGAATATTCATTATCCGATAATGGAATCATGAATAGAAATGCTATTATTCGATCTGGAAGGGACCTAGCTGGAGAGGATGACGCGAGCAGTGTGCAAGTTCTTTTTTCCTCATCATCTAAAGAACAAACACATGAGACTATACATTCTGACCCAGGGATGAAGCGAACTCTTGCTGGGTGGTGGGAAAAGCTATATTACAAAGTCATGAGGACAACCACCTCATGACACAGACACTACAAGGCTTTATTGAAAAAGAGCAGGAGGAGTGGATTAGAAGGAAGAAATAGTGAGCTCGCTATTCAGTTCTTGTTCAAGGTATGGTTATTATTCCTTTTGATGAGTAGTATTATTATTTGGAATTCATGTGGTATAGGAGGTAGAGATAAGAAAAGCTGTGTGAGGTATCTGGTTAAAAACTTTAGTCTAGATATCTTGGGTATTCTGGAGACAAAACTTGAAAATATTAATGATTGCACTATCAATTCGATCTGGGGTAGACATTCTAGGGACTGGTATGCAGTGCCTTCTCTAGGCCTTTCTGGGGGTATTCTCTACATATGGAATCCAGCATCTTTTTGTGTTTCTAATTGTTCAGTGGCTATGAATGGTCGTATTCTACATATTGAAGGGGTGCTATCTCGGTTCAATTTGGAATGTATGGTCTCTTTTGTTTACGCTCCAAATGATGGTTTGCTAAAGAAGGAGGTCTGGAATTATCTTGCGTCTTTTAAAAACAGCGTTAGCAAGCCATGGTGTCTTGCAGGGGACTTCAATGAAACTCTCTCCCCATATAGGAAAGGTAGCTCTAGAATCTCATCCTCCATGATAAGCTTCAAGAAGTGTATTGACAGTTGTGATTTTGTTGAACTTCCCTTAAATGGGAAGAAGTTTACGTGGTCTAGAGGAAATGCTGCGAGTCGTATTGATAGAATGTTTGTGACGGGCGATTGGCTTTAGCACTTCCATCGTCTACTCTGTATGGACTCCCAAAGAATTTTTCAGATCACAGACCATTACATATGCTGGTAGACTCTATGAACTGGGGACCAAAGCCTTTCCGGTTGATGAATTGCTGGTGGCTAAACTCTGACTTTGGGAAGATGGTTCAGAGCTACTGGAATTCAACCTCAGGTACAAGCTCTGGCAAAAGGAGTATGGCTGCAGCCTTAAAGTTATTAAAAGATAGATGTAAGAAATGGAGCAAAGATGTCGTGGGCAACACTTTCAGTAAGATCACAGCTCTAGAAATTGAAGCAGACTTCCTAGATTCTCAAAGAGAGAGCAGAGACTTATCAGCTGATGAACTATCCCGAAGCAACACCATCTCTGCTAGTCTTAGAACTCTATACAGAATGCAAGAGTCTACATGGCATCAAAAGTCACGAATTCAGGGGTGTAAACTTGGAGATAGGAACACCCGTTTCTTCCATTTATCTGCTACAACACGTCAGAAAAAGAATCAGATCTTTTCCCTGGATGTTGAAGGAACGACTCTGACGAAACCCTGTGATGTAAAGATATTTGTCTTTAATTTCTTTAGCAAGCTGTACTCTTTTACAGATAGACCTAGAGCCTCCTGCAATAATCTGAATTTCTTAAAGCTTTAGCCCTCGTCCTCGACTGCTTTAGAACTTCCATTCTCTGCAGATGAGGTCAAAACTGCTGTGTGGGATTGTGAAGGAAACAAAGCTCCAGGCTCCGATGGTATCAACTTTTTCTTCATCAAGAAAGCTTGGAACATCATAGGTGGGGACATTGTTCAAATGGTGGATGAATTTTACCGGACTAACCTTCTTCCTCCAGGTATCAACAACTCTTTTGTTACCCTTATCCCAAAGGTAAAAGGAGCCAATAAGCTGCAGGATTTTAGGCCTATCAGTTTGGTGGGCAGCCTCTACAAGATTATTTCAAAACTGCTAACATCCAGAGTGAAGCAAGTTATGTCAGAAGTCATCAGTGATCACTAAAATGCTTTCATCAAAGGAAGGCAAATTCTGGATAGTGTGTTGATTGCCAACGAGACAATTAATTTCATGAAGAAGAAAAAGAGCAAAGGATATCTATTCAAACTAGACTTCCACAAAGCATTTGATTCAGTGTTATGGGACTATGTTAATGAAGTCATGGCTAGTATGGGTTTTTGGAGTCGATGGCGAGGCTGGATCATGCAATGTATATCAACAGCCAAGATGTCTGTCCTGGTAAACGGTTCCCCACGAAGGAATTCAAGTTAGAAAAAGGGCTACGTCAAGGAGACCCTCTTTCTCCTTTTCTCTTCAACATTGCGGTGCAGGGGCTGAGCTGCATGCTGTAGCGAGGGTGTAACCTGGGGCTGATTGAGGGAGTGAGCATTGGGCAGGCTGGTCTTGCATTATCTCATTTACAGTTTGCAGATGACACACTTATTTTCAATTCAGCTTCTTTAGAAAGCATGCAGAATGTTAAGTGCATACTCTTGTGCTTTGAGCTCATGTCGGGTTTGAAAGTTAACTTCTCCAAAAGCAGTATCTTTGGTGTGGGTATAGAAGATCACGTGTGTGACTACACCGTACAGACCCTACGATGTAAGCAAGGGCACCTCCCTTTCAAATATCTTGGCCTCCCCATTGGTGCAAATTCTTGCAGGTCTTTGATGTGGAATCCTATTAATCATAATATCAGCTCTAGGCTGGCTGCATGGAAAGGTAAGCTATTATCGATAGGGGGGAGGTTATGCTTAATTAAATATGTTCTCAGCAACTTGCCCATCTACTTTCTCTCTTTGTTCCCTATGCCTGTGGCGGTAGCAACAGAAATTGAAAAGAAGTTCAGATGCTTTTTGTGGTCCAAAAAAGAGGAAGGCAGGTCTCTATGCAATGTTGGCTGGTCAACTGTTTCGTTGCCAAAGAGTGCTGGTGGACTTGGAATTGGATCTCTGCGGAATAAAAATGCAGCTCTATTGTTCAAATGGCTATGGAGGTATGGCTCTGAGGAGTCGAGCATGTGGAAGGATGTGATTAAAAGCATTTACAATACTAAATACTCCAGCCTTATATCATAGGATCATATCTCAGGTGCTGGAAGCACATGGTCTCGGCTTGTTAATCACTGTGGCAAAGATACTAGATTGCGGAATATTGTGAATAATCACACTGTGATGCTGGTTGGCAATGGGAAAAGGATTAAGTTTTGGCTTGATAACTGGACAAACAATGGCAGCTTGGCAGAGAAGTTTCCTACACTATTTCAGTTATCCAACGATAAAGAAGCCAGCCTAGACAAGATGGGAATGTGGGACGGTCATGCGGGACGGTCATGCATGGTGCTGGGTTTTTTCCTGGAACAGAGTTTTGAGAGGCAGGAATACTTGACTTCTTGCTAAAGTGTACGTTATTCTGTCAAGGGTGCAATTGGACAAAGAAACAGAGGATAGGCTTGTCTGGAAAGCAAATAACACAGGAAGATTCTCGGTTAAATCTCTCTGTGGGCTTTTAAATCCCAGTCCTTCATTGAACACTGTCTTCTCCTTTAGGGGGATTTAGAGAGGTCTCGTCCCCCATAAAGTAGAGGTTTTTTGCAAATCAACACCCGTATCATGTTAGTTAAAAGAGGCATCTTGGATACCTCAGCTGCAAATTGTCCTATCTGCTTAGTTGAGGAAGAAATGGTCGACCACTTTTTTATCCATTGCTACAAGCATGGCTCATTTGGTCCAAAATCATCTACTGGTGGGGCTTAGCTTGGTGTTGTCCAAGGAACTTGGCAAATCTCTTCTTTCAGTGGGACTCTTTGTTTTATGGCAAATTTCAGAAAAAAGCATGGGTGATGTTGTTCTTCTCTGTGGCATGGTCTATGTGGCTTCTCCACAATGATGTGATATTTAAGCAGAAGATCCCAAATTATGATACTATGTTCTTCCTTATTGTTACTTGCCTTTGCTTATGATTAAAGGCTATAGAACCGAATTTTCCCTACTCCTCTTCAGATTTGCTAAGATCCGCCGAATGTCTGATTCGATGGACTAATTCTCAAACTTTGAGGACTGGTGTTATGTGGTCTCCCCCTATGACTAATAGATTCAAATGGAATGTTGACGGATCCTCTATCGGAAAACCTAGCCCCTCCGGAATAGGTGGTGTTTTGCGGAATCACCATGGAATACTTTTAGGTATTTTTTCTTTGTCGATTGGGATTTTAGACTCCAATGTAGCTGAGCTGAGAGCAGTAGTCAAAGCTATCGAATTATCAGCCTCTAATTGCTTCTGACATCATAAACATATTATTATTGAATCTGATTCTGCCAATGTCATTAGTTGGATGAATAACCCTCATAATAGGTCTTGGATTCATCATAAACTCTTCTCTTCAGCTTAGAGGCTAGCTTCATGTTTTGATTCAATCACCTACACTCATTCTTACTGGGAAAGTAATCATATGGCAGATCACCTCGCTAAACAAGGAGTGCACAGAATATCTGATTTGTTGCTTGGCTATGACCCCCCTAGATAATCTGTCGGTACCATGTTTAGCCTCTGCAGATTGTGGTATTTTAGGGCAATGTTTTGGTTACTATGTAGGGAACAGATAGTAGAAAGATCTTAACTGATTTGAAGATTATGTTTCTATGTTTAGCTAGTTAGTTCATTGAATTTCTATTCTGTGTAATGTGATTGCATAACACAATTATACCTTATTTAATCCTATCAGCTTCTTTCAAAAAACATTGTATAGCTAGTGACTTTTATTTTTCTCCTTAGAGATATACAACATTTTCATAAATAGGGAAGCCACCTCCATTTAATTTTCCATATCAACATTTTTCACGAAACCACTTTATATTGACTGTTTTTAATATATACATATGGCATATTATAATTTGTCACATCCGGACATCAGGGTTATTATTAAAAAAACATCACGGTCATTATTAAAAGATAATAGTTTTAAATAGTGATCGTAATGTATTATTAAAAAGACATCATGGTCATTATTAAAAGATAATAGTTTTAAATAGTGATCGTAATGTCCGGATGTAACAAAATAACAGTCATGAGAACATTTCAATCTTTGGTGAAGTTATTCCTTTTCATAAATGTGAATTCATATAACAAGGCACTTAATTCTATCAATGATGATGTTGCGAGATTTGATAGTGTATTTACCTTCCCATTACCGACATAACAACTAGTTACTAAATATTTCAAATGGATATTTTAATTCCAAGTACATGAGTTAAAGTCACCCATATTTGTTATCATTATGTCAGGATCCGTCGAATTTCAATATCAATTAGGATTTAAATTTATAAAATTTAAAATTCGTAAGAATTCTAATATTATTAAGACTTTACAGTATTAAGATTATTATCGGTTGGAGTTTTAACAATTTTTCATCATAGACTTGCGATGTGGAGTTTAGGCTGGCTTCACTCAGGGCGTCCAATATCTTGCACATTACCTTGGATACAAGTAAAGACCTCCCAAAACCCCTAGAAAATATATGTTTTTTACAAAGAAAGTGCTTTGAGTATTACGAGATGATTGTTTGTTAGAAAATATTTTTTTTTGAAAAATAATTTATATATAAAATGAATTTCTATAAAATGAATTATTTTCTGATATTTACTAGTGTCATAAAAAAATAAATTATAAAACATTTTCTAATATTTAACCATGTCATGAAAAATAACTTATTAATTTGTTTTCAAGTTTATTAAAAGAATGGTGAGCAAAAATTTAACTGATAAAAAAATTAGAGGATGAAATTGAAAAACAAATTTAATTTCATAAATTATTTAAAATAAAAAATAGCAATAAAAAAATAGAGACCAAATCTTATAAATAAAAAAATAAAAGAGGATGAAATTGAAAAAAAAATTGAATTTCATAAATTATTTCATGTAAAATAAATAGCAATAAAAAAATAGAAATCAATGTGGGTAGAATTTGTTAGACTACCATTCTGACTTGAATTTCTTACCATTAAAAACATCTTTATCTCCTGACTTTTCTCCATTAAACACGGCAGTTTTGTAGAAAATGTGGGTAGAATCATAGGGAGTATATTGTGAGAGAATTCTGCCTTATTACTCCACTAGGTTAGGCAACCTCATCTCTCCACTGAACTCTCACAATGCTTGTTGTCAGATTGTGTATGTGAAACAATTTGAAGGGTCAGATAATGGGATCGAAGGCATTGAAGTGGTCCATTGCGGGATCCCCCTATCAAGTATCTACCAGGTGAAAAAATTCTCACCTGACTTCGTTTGGTAGGTAAATTCTCGCCTTGTTGTATAAACAAAATAAATAAATAAAGCATTTTTTTTGGGAGGCAACAAAATATTTGAAATATTGGGCTGTGATTGCTTAAACTATTAATGATAATATATAGTTTTCGTATCATTTGGCCCTTTAGTACCATTTGGATCTTTAATCCTACACAATCCATCACCAAATACTAACATTTAGCCCTTTTGCATCATTTGGCCAATGCTCAACAGTTCTGATAAGATTAGGCATCAAAATTGATAGGTCCTAGCAATTATTCAAACAATAAGTGAATTGTTTCTTTTCAGGTGGGAAAGTACGACAGGTTTAGATACTATTTAATTTCCTCTTTTATTGATAACTTTTCGCTGCTTTAAATAAGCAAAACTGTGTATAAAAAACCCGAAATTAAAAAAAAAACTGGTAGCTAACAATTGGAGATTAAACACATGTAAAAACAGAACATATCACGTACATAAATACAAAACATTTCTAATTGAATAAAAATAGCATAACAAACTAAAATAAAAATGATGAAAAATTCGCAACAACAAGTGATCCAATCGACCCAGCCCACCCAGCGTAACCTTCTCATTCTTCACTTGCCGAAAAGTAGCATAAACTTTCTTGAAAACTACAGCTAATTAAAGTACCAATATTTAAAATTTAAATATGTTCATGGTTATACATAGGATAGTTTATATGTATTTTTAAGAGGATAAATTATTATATATACTTAGTGCTTGAAACCATTCATAAATTATGCTAAAACAAACACTGAAAAAAGAACTACAACTAGACCAGATAGCATAGCTTACCACAATAGGGTAGACTGATAGGCCCTATCCACTCATACCACAATGGATGTCAGAGCACCTCCACTCGCAGGAAGAAGCATTTCTGCGGGCTATAAATTTTATTTCAAAAAGCTTTTTTCACATTCACATGCCGAGGGACCCTCGAATGCGTTTTAAAAGTATTTTTAAGAAATTTTTTTTTTTTTTACTTAAAATTAATATTTTTTTTATGTTTTTAAATTATATTCATGTGTTGATGTCAAAAAAAAATTAAAAAAAATTAAAAAAACTTTATTTTAATGTATTTCCAAGCGAAAAACAATTTAAAAAACAACTGCTACTACATTCTCAAATATCCCTTAATCTAGATTAGTATTAAATAATAATCAAAAGAAACGGCTGTGCGAGTACAAGAAGCATTGATAATTATCGGTTTAGTTAATATAGAAGAATTGATAGTCATAATCCATCTTACAATTTCTCATATAAGAGAGACAGATACAAAATAGGTGATGCTAATTTATTTGAGCTATAAAAATTAGTCAATCATAAATAATAAAATAAAATGATGGAAAATTAATTATTCGATAATTGAAATTTTATTTTAACAAAGGAAAATAACAACGTTGGAATTACAATTATTTATTCTAGAAAAAAGTCAAGTTTTATTACATATAGCATCTGGAATCTAATAATTATTTGACACACCAAGGGACACTCTTCCTTTCTAATTTGATACAAGTCCCTCCCATGATCAATTATATCAAATTAATTAGTCCCTTTTTTTTTATGAAATTATAAAGGATTAATAAGTAAGGACATCACCCGATCCTTGGTCTCAAGATGTTTAATAGCATGTATAATTAATAAATAATAAGATATTTTTAAAATTTTTGTAATTCTCTGAAAAATATTTTCTACTCAAATAAAAAGAAAACACTTTCTTGAAAATTACGGCTAATTAAAGTGCCGATATTTTAATTTTAAATATGTTATACATAGGATTGTTTATATGTATTTTTGAGAGGACAAATTATTATATATACTTAGTGCTTCAAATCATTCATAAGGAAATGGTACATATAATTATTGGTTTAGTTAATATAGATGAATTGATAGTCTTAATCCATCTAACAATTTCTCATGTAAGAGAGACAGGTACAAAATAGGTGATGCTAATTTATTTGAGCTATAAAAATTAGCCAATCATAAATAATAAAATAAAATGATCGAAAATTAATTATTTGATAATTGAAATTTTATTTTAACAAAGGAAAACAGCAATGTTGGAATTACTATTATTTATTCTAGAAGTCAAGTTTTATTACATATAGCATCTGGAATCTAATAATTTGACACACTAAAGGACACATGTCGCTCCCATGAGCAATTGTATCAAATTAATTAGTCCCTTTTCTTTTATGAAATTATAAAGGCTTAATAAGTAAGGACATCACCCGATCCTTGGTTTCAAGATGTTCAATAGCATGCCCATCTCCATATTGGTAAATGCATTGTGCCGTTCGTGCAAGGTTGACTGCAACACCAATGATAGTTTGAGAGATATGGGGATTAGAAAATTGATAAGCATTTATTTTCTTCCATGCATTGCTGATTAATTTCTTTATATGATCACGAGCTTCTTCAGAAGCTTCAGTTTCGTGCATGTAACATTGGATTGATTTGGAAACATCTCCTCTTTTTATTTCATCCTGTAAATGAGAAATAGAAAATTAGATTATATTCTTAAAAAACTAAAAACAAATAACCATTATCTCCACCAAAATAAATAAGGAAGGACGAAACTATGTCTCGGAGTGGGAGAAGTCTAGCATACCGAGGAGGTTCCAAGATCATCAGCAAGGCGTAAAATAATGGATGACCATCGAATTATATCTGGGTATTCCTCCATGAAATGCGAGGCCTCCTCTGTTGTTGGATTCGAAGCATAAAAATGTGTATGAACAATAACCAATGGTGTTCCAATTGAAATCCATGCATTATCTAAGTATTCTTGAAGAGTTGGTGTATATCCACTGTCGTACCACTTAGCCTCCAACAAATATGATTTACATAAATCTGCCCACTGAAAATTAAGAATGGCACATAAATAAATCAGCTTGATAAATATTTACAAGTACAAAACAATTTAGAAGAAAAGAATTAAATCCTTAATTAGGAGAAAGACCGATGTGAAACGTATTACAGATGTGCTCTTATGGATCATATAGACATGACAAAACTCAAAAAATAGTTCAGACATGCCAAGCAACTAGTCTAACAATTAAACATCTATAATTTTAGATCATAATTTTGAATTGAGTTCAAATTTAGTTAGGGAGTTTTCTATACCCAATTCTATAGAAGATCAAATCAACAAGTTATAATCATCAGAGATCAAGAAAGTCCTTAAATTAGACTTAACAGATGTTGTCTTTTCAATTTTAATTATCTCCTAATATTTTCAAATTTTAATTATTTTTTCTACTTAGTTTTAAATTATTTTTTTAGGTCAACTTTTATCATTATGTAAGTAGTTGATGTGTTGTTTTTTCATATAATTTTATGAATTATAGTTAGGAGATGTAACCTTAAAACTTAACAAACTCTAATTCTATCTTTTCACTTTATATTGCATCAAAGATAATCTTATATCCCATTAAAAAAAGAGAGAGAGGCTAAAATGGAGACAAAATATTTAAAAAATATCACTAAAATAAAAATAAAATAAAAAAACAAATACCGCTTTCTTCAAGTAAGGGAGGCTGTCAACTCCTTGATCTCTTAGAATATCATAAGCAATTTCGTTTATCGAATTGAACAATACGAAAAAACATAATTTCATATAGTCTGGAAGATCATCCATGAAATTAACATCCCATCTGAAATTCGAACATAAAAAAGTAAAAAACAAAAAATTAAAACGGTGCAATACTAATATAGCATTAATTATAAATGTGCCCTATAGCCCAAGACTTAGGTGCTGCACAAACCTTACAACGGCATCTGTGAATAGCTCAAGCTCATCTAAGGTACCATGGACATCATAAACATCATCAACTGTTGTTATAAGTGAATTAAGTTTTGTTAGCATTCTCCTGCAATTACCAAACTGAGGTTCAAATATGACCCCCACAGTCCATAAGAAAAACACCATTAGCCTGTCCCTGGCAAAATCCAACTTTTCTCCAAGTCCTGTCATCTTCCACCACCTTTTCATGTCAAGAAATTAAACTGTCACCGTGAGAGAGAAGCTATATAAAGTAAACTTGATTAAATTTTATAATCTTAGTGAACCCTCAAATCTAAATATTGTTTAAATTAATAACATTGGAGGATCATCAAATCGAAAAGTTTAAATTGTTACATACAATTTAATTGAATAATATTAGTTTTTATTTGTAGTTCAATTTGCTTCCAATTTATAAAATAAGATGAAGTATCTTCTCAATTATACGTACCTAGATGAATCTTTCAGATCTTCTTGGTGTACTGCTTGTACCATGTTGAAATCTAGTTTTGCTAGTTCTAACAAAACAGGTTCCATATCAGTTTTAGTTTCATACAAATTGATGAACCAATGGGCCTCCAATCTTAGCATCCTCCAAGCCAATGGAAGCTCCAAGGCATGGCTCACCAACTCTGAAAGATATTCGGTAGTGTTGCACTTCTTGACATAGTTTTCAAGATTTTTGCTGGTGAAGTCTCTTGCATCTTCTAATATGTTCTCACCTTCTACCAAGAAGTATGAAGCTTCATACAGGTTTAGCATTCCCTTCAAATCGTCATGAATCCATGCCCTAAAGTTTCCTTGTTCATCCTTGAAATGATTGAAAACCTCTACAAATGGAGAACACAAACCTTAACACAATTATTAATGAGAATGCGTATAACCATCGATATATACAATGATTAAAAGACTTGCCTTCAGGCACATGATATCCACGCTGCCTTACGAGTCGAAATTCTAGAGCAGTAGCATACAAATCATGCACTGTCTCTGTATTCTCTATATGATTTTCATCAAATAAGCTCTTCAAAGTGCTCTTTATTTCATCAACGAAATGGTAAGATAATCCAAGTCTTTCCAAGGTATCGATTAGCTCAAGTTGATCCAAGGGTTTCGATGCATTCGCCAGCATCATCCTTATGTTTGCCTTCAGCTTTTCGCTTCGCGCTATGTACGGCTCTCCCTAAACAACATCAAATTCAAGTATTCAACTCAAGTTGCGTGACACTAAAATAACATGAGATTACAAGGACAAACAATTATACCTTATAATTACTAGTCAGTGACTGAACAAAATCATAGTCCCACATGGAAGTTTGGTAATTTGCCGACCTCCGGACAATTTGGTCATCATCTCCGGTGGCAACCTTGCAGCGACCTTTAGAATTCTTGCTTGATACAGATTCTACTAAGGGTCGACTAGGAGATGCTAATGTGGGGAGAGCGCTAAACGATGAATCCAAGTGGGTGGGAGCCATTCCAAAGTGTTTTGGACTAGAAAATTTTTAGTGATGAAACCTCTTTATATTTATACAACATTCACACGTGTTTGTATATACACTACATTTACACCTTTTTTATAAAATTTTTATAAAATGATGGCATGTGTTTCTTATTATTGTCCATAGACTAGGTCGTCACACTATTCCTAAAATTTAAGATTTTATTGGAGTTGTTATGTAATAATAATTTAAGGGAACTAAAAATTTTAAATTAGATATTAATCCTAAAAATTCAGGTTCTAAATTATTTATGATTAAAAATAATAAACATTACTCTTAAAACATACTTTCAAGAGAAAAATTACTCTTATATGTATTTCTTTTCTATTTTTATTCAAATATTATAATATTTTGAGCTTGTTTATAAAATAATATTAATCTCTAAAAATAATAATTAATTATTTACTACGGTATAAATTGTACACTAGTGTCCCCACCACCAACCTCCGCCACCAAGTCACCAACCTCCCACCAACTCCTTGTAACTTCTTCATAATTTCACGTGTAAGAAAATGTTTACTAATAAAAGCTTATAAAGCTACACTTACTTAGTCCCTGTTATTTATAAAGCTTATAATTTAGTTCAAGTCAATAAAAGCTTAGCAATTTGATACAAAAGCTCATGGCCAAGTAAGAGATGTTTATTTTGGATGTAATAAATATTCATATTGGAACATAATATTCATCTCTCAAATCCCTAATCCGATCATATAAATAATTGTGTTTATTAATAACTATAAGAAATAAAACCCCTTACTAGTTGATTACTTGAATAAAAACTGAAGATTGTCGAGCAAAGTAAATAAATTACTTAATCAGGGTTACCAAAGGAGTTATTTGCCAGGATATTTTAAAATATAGTTGAACCGTGTTTTCTAAAATATTTTTTAGATTATTCTGATATACTGATATCAAAAATAAATTTTAAAATATTATTTTAATATATTTTTAATTAAAAAATATTTTAAAAAGTAATTTTCAATACATTCCTACACAGGTTAGAAGTTTTTCAAATATATAGATTGATGTTGACTCTCTAGTCATTTTTTATAATAAGTTTTGAATCCAAACAAGTGAATTTATATGCATGCTTGGACAGCTTGATTTTCTCTTTAATTTAATCAACAATAATTTTTCATTTTCAATAAAAAATTGAGTTTATTATTCGAGTAAGACAAACTCTGTATTTTAAAATACTATTGCCAAAAGATTCTCTTTATATGGATCAAGACAACGGTATCATTCAAATGTTAGGAGTAGAATAACTTTTACATATTTTTCAAGTTTACGTCCGTAGAATAGTAGTGGAATAATTCTTTTAATATTTAAAAATTAAAACAAATACTGTGTAGCTGTTTTGTATAAATTGTAAAGTTAAAAGCACAGAGAGAAGAACGGTCCAAGACAAAACAACAATGGAGGACCTCAATAATGTTAACGCGTGGGACTCAGTTGTTGTGGAAACTTTGCAAAGGATCTCAATATATATATAACAAATTAGATGATAGTAACAAGAAAATAGGAATTAGATGATATATCTAGGAAGAAGTTCGAAGAATAGAATAAAATCAAATATTCTTAATAAAAAAGAAATAAAAAGAGAACACAGAAAGAAATAAAATATAAAAGATGGATGAAAATATTAGAGAATGAGAAAGAGACATAGAATCTCTTTGTGAAATTTCTAAAAACTTAATTACAATTACATTATAATTTCTTCCCTAAAATTATTCAAAATATAGTATTAGAATTACATAATGCTAGGTTTTAATATATAATTAAAGAGTCTCTCCTGAACCAAATAATAAAAATATTATATAACTCTTTTGGATGAACCATAATGCTAGGTTTTATTCGAATATATTATTTGATTTGTCCATTTATAGGTTGACTCTATTATTCCTGCCTTGCATTGACTGGAAATTTCACTATTCAACAACTTCTCTGTCCCATTGCTTCCATTTCATAGCTAACTCTTAGTTATATTTAACACTCTTCTTTGCTTCTTTCTCGTTTTAATTTCATGTCTTGCTCATAACGACAACTTGAAAGGCTTACGTTCAGATAGATAATCATTCACCAGTCCATCCTATATCATTCTATTTAATTTAGAAATGCAGAAAGAAAAACGCAAGCAATCCAAAGATGAAGAAAACGATTCATCCTCGCGAAAGAGAAGAAAAGCTGACCGCAGTAAGCCTATATAGAGAATACAATTAACCTCATTTCAATATCATAGCTTTGGAATTTCATAGCTAACTCTTTGTTATATTGCTCCACTGGTAATTGATTGTGCCTTGATTTCTGCAGCTGCCATGACAGAGCCAGAGTCTTCTCGATCTAGACCGGAAGGGGCCTATGATGTCTTCTTGAGTTTTAGAGGAGAAGACACTCGGAAGACATTTACAGATCATCTATATACTGCCTTGGTCCAAGCAGGAATCCACACTTTTCGAGATGATGATGAACTTCCGAGAGGAGAAGAAATCTCCGATCATCTCCTCAGGGCAATTCAAGAATCAAAGATATCCATAGTTGTCTTCTCAAAAGGATATGCTTCTTCTAGATGGTGTCTCAATGAACTTGTAGAGATTCTTAAGTGCAAAAAGAGGAAAACCGGTCAGATTGTTCTTCCTATATTCTATGACATTGATCCTTCATATGTGAGAAAACAGACTGGCAGTTTTGCAGAAGCATTTGTTAAACATGAAGAGCGTTTTGAAGAGAATTTGGTGAAGGAGTGGAGAAAAGCTCTTGAGGAGGCTGGAAATCTATCTGGATGGAATCTCAATGATATGGCAAATGGGTATGCCTTTTCTCTCCAAAATTCACTTGCAGACGTTTATGGAGTTATTTTACATTACATTTTTCAATGTGAAGTAATAAAATATTTCTTTTTAGCATACTTAATTGACTTGCTATCGATGACTTGCTTTTTTTCCGTGAGCAGGCATGAAGCAAAATTTATCAAAGGGATTATCAAGGATGCGTTGAATAAATTACGTCGCGAGTGCTTATATGTTCCTGAGCACCTGGTAGGTATGGATCTTGCTCACGATATTTATGACTTTCTAAGTACTGCAACAGATGATGTACGCATTGTGGGCATACATGGGATGCCAGGAATAGGAAAGACAACTATAGCAAAAGTTGTATTTAATCAACTCCGCTATAGATTCGAGGGAAGCTGTTTTCTTTCGGATATCAATGAAAGGTCAAAAAAACTTACAGGTCTTGTTCGTTTACAAACGCAACTTCTTCGTGATATTTTAAAACAAGATGTTGCAAACTTCGAATGTGTTGATAGAGGAAAGGTTCTGATCAAAGAACGACTTCGTCGCAAAAGAGTTCTTGTTGTTGCTGATGATGTGACTCGTCAGGACCAGCTAAATGCTTTGATGGGAGAGCGAGGTTGGTTTGGTCCCGGAAGTAGAGTAATTATTACAACAAGAGATTCAAGTTTTCTACATAAAGCGGATCAAACATATCAAATCGAAGAATTGAAACCAGATGAGTCCTTTCAACTTTTCAGCTGGCATGCCTTGCGGGACACCAAGCCAGCAGAAGATTATATTGAGCTTTCGAAGGATGTAGTTGATTACTGTGGAGGAATTCCTTTGGCTCTTGAGGTTATGGGTGCTTGTCTGTCCGGGAAAAACAGAGATGGTTGGAAATCTGTAATTGACAAATTGAGAAGAATTCCAAACCGCGATATTCAAGGAAAGCTTAGAGTAAGTTTTGACGCACTGGACGGTGAAGAACTACAAAATGCATTCCTTGACATCGCTTGCTTCTTTATTGATAGAAAGAAAGAGTACGTCGCAAAAGTGCTAGGAGCCCGTTGCGGTTACAATCCAGAAGTTGATTTGGAAACTCTCCGTGAAAGGTCTCTGATTAAAGTATTGGGAGGGACGGTAACCATGCATGATCTATTACGAGACATGGGAAGGGAGATCGTTCGTGAATCGTCTCCAAAAGAACCTGGAAAGAGGACCAGAATTTGGAATCATGAGGATGCATGGAATGTACTTGAGCAGCAGAAGGTAAGAGCTCAATGCATACACGAAAGCATAGTCATGCGTATTTTCTAGTCACACTTATTACAAATAATTGTATGAAAGTTGTATTGTTTTTTTTTAGGGTACGGATGTTGTAGAGGGTCTTGCACTGGATGTCAGAGCATCAGAAGCTAAATCACTTAGCGCAGGATCATTTGCAGAAATGAAATTCTTAAATTTACTCCAAATCCATGGAGTACATCTCACCGGATCCTTCAAACTGCTTTCTAAAGAGTTGATGTGGATTTGTTGGCATGAATGTCCTTTGAAATATTTTCCATCTAATTTTACTTTGGACAATCTAGTTGTTCTTGATATGCAGTACAGTAACCTCAAAGAATTATGGAAGGAAAAAAAGGTACGAAACATGCTACAATCCCCAAAATTTCTCCAAGATGTAATTTATATTTACATGTAATGACTTTCTATGATTAATTTTCATTATTTTGCTCTCTATCATGATAGATGCTCGACAAACTAAAAATCCTTGATCTCAGTCATTCTCAGCACCTTATTAAAACACCAAACTTGCACAGTTCAAGTCTAGAGAAACTAATTCTGGAAGGTTGCTCGAGTTTAGTTGAGGTGCATCAATCAATTGAAAATTTGACGAGCCTCGTTTTCTTGAATCTGGAGGGATGTTGGAGGCTGAAGATTCTCCCTGAAAGCTTTGCCAATGTAAAGTCTCTTAAATGTTTGAATATTTCTAGGTGTTTACAACTTGAGAAATTGCCAGAACGCATGGGTGATATGGAATCCTTAACCAAGCTTCTAGCTGATGGGATTGAAAATGAGCAATTTCTCTCTTCAATTGGACAATTAAAGTACGTCAGAATTTTATCATTGTGTGGATACAGTTCGGCTCCACCAAGTTCTTCTTTGATTTCAACAGGTGTTTTGAATTGGAAACGTTGGCTGCCAACACCTTTCATTGAATGGATATCAGTGAAACATCTTAAGCTTTCTAATGGTGGTTTGTCTGATCGTGCAATTAACTGTGTTGATTTTAGGGGTTTGTCCGCTCTAATAGAATTGGATCTAAGAGGAAACAAATTCTCTAGCCTGCCTTCTGGGATCGGTTTCCTTCCCAAGCTAAGGTTCTTGTATGTTCACGGATGCAAATATCTTCTATCAATCCTGGATCTTCCCTCAAGTTTACACACTTTAGGTGCACCTTATTGCAAATCATTGGAAAGAGTAAGAATACCAATCAAATCAAAAGAAGATCTTCATATAAATTTAGATGAAAGTCATTCGTTAGAAGAGATTCAAGGCATCAAAGGTTTAAGTAATATTTTCTGGTGTATTCGTGTTGATGACCGCAATCAGTCACCAAATAAATTACAGAAGAGCGTTGTTGAGGTACTATTTCTTTCTGTCTCTCTTGCACAAAAGTAAACACACACAATTGGCACATACATTGATTAATGTCTAAATTCTCATATTCGTTGAAATCAATATATATTTATACAGGCAATGTGCAACGGTCGTCACCGGTATTTTACTGACAGCATTCCTGGTGAGATGCCAAATTGGTTGAGCTACCGTGGAGAAGGATGCTCATTGTCATTCCATATACCTCCAGTCTTCCAAGGCTTAGTTGTTTGGTTTGTCTGTCCACTTGGGAAGGATGATCATTATTACTCACGGTCTGACACTATTATTATTATTATAAGAAATAAAAGCAATGGTATTCAATTGTTTGAAAATAAAATAAGTAATTGTATTGCGGGATGGATAAGATACATAAGTAGAAGTGAAATGGCAATGGAAGATTACTGTGGAGATGACGAATTGGAACTACACATATATTCAAAGCCAATAAAGAAATTGATGGCATTTTCCAGTATACACTGGTGCGGATGGCTTTCAGATATTCTTACAGAGTCACAAGTGGGAAGAGATAAAGCAGGAACACCTGAGGAGGTTCGTCCCTATTGTGGTACAGTTAAAGCAGGAACACCTGAGGAGTGGAGTGAATATTTATATTCAACAGAGTTAACGGGGCGCATTGAAGAATGTGGGGTCCATGTGATCGCAGAGAAATTAGATTCATTTGAAAAGTCAGAAGTGGGAAGAGATAAAGTGATGTCTTCACCACCGCTGTATCATTTGCTTCCTCATCCCCATTGTGGTTCAATTACAGTGTCTACACTTAAGCAATGGAGTGACTATTTATTTGCGAAACTACATAAATATAACCTCCATTTAAGGCTTCTTGGTAAGAATGCATATTTCCTTTAGTTATTTCTATTTTATTCTATTTAATTTAAGAGATTAAATATTATCTTTAATTATTTTATTTTTCTTATTTAATCTAAAAAATTAAATATTATCTTTAATAATATTTTTTATTAAATATTTAAAGTCTAATTGGTTTTATTTTTATTTCTTGATGTTATGATAATAGTTTTCTTATTTAATTTAAAAAATAAATATTATAATAATTAGATTTATTGAATATCACTTAATTATATCATTATTTTATTGGTAGCAACTTATGAGTCTTTTAAGCCGAAAAAATAGCAGCTAGGAAGAGCTAAAATTAGCAAGGAGTATTTAGAGTGTGTTTGATTTTATTGTTTATTCTTTGATTTCTTGATAAAAATTTCAAATTCTTGAAAACAAAAATTAAAAACTTATACATTTTGATTTTGATTTTGATTTTGATTTTCATTTTTTTTGAAAAACAAAAAGCCAACAATCACTAACATAATCTATTAAAATCACTTTATTTTATTTAGAAAATATTGAAAACTGATTTTTGTTTTTTTACATTAAAATAAAAAATTGAATAATGTTTTTATATTTTATTTCAAATTTGATATTTTAAAACAAAAATGAAAACGATGTGATATTAATCTTTTTTTTATTATAAAGTAAGTTTCTTAATTAAAAGTGAAGGGAATTTGTTTGTAATAACAAAATGCATATACAATGATGCAAAAGTTGTATTTAATCGACTCTGTATTGAATTTGATGGTTTTTTAGGGAACAGAATACATACAAAGCTGTGAGATCACGTACGAGATCATTTTACAGACGCTTAAAGTTACTCCAAATCAATACGGTACTTGTATCTGACAAGTTGATATTTATTTGTTGGAAGTTCTATTGAATGCTCGTTTAAATCTTTTCCATCTGATTTGAAATTGGACAAGCTAGTTGTTATTATCCATGATGTAATTTATATTTTCAAGTGACAACTTTTTATACAACTTTTTTTTTTCTTATAGGTTTGTCATTAGCTTTATGACACCAGCACCAATTAATATTTGTAATTTATGCTTTTTACTACTTTTTTGCCTCTCTTTTTTATGTACAACTTTTGTTTTTCTTTCCTGTTAAGCTTTATGGCACTAGCACCAATTTATAATAAATCTTGGACTATTATTAAATAAAGAAAAAACATAATATTGTTAAAACACCAAACTTGCATAGTTCAAACCTAGAGAAACCACAACAGTCTAATTTAGAAAATAATTAATTTATCCTTGTAGTCTTAGAAAATAGTTTTAATCCTTATGTTTTTACATTCATCTTTGATTTAATCTTATACATCTATTTCATCTTCTTATTATTTAGTCTACTAAGTAAACTTTTAGAAACCTATTTATGGTCTTAAACAACTTAAAAAGGCTCAAAAAACTAAAATGAACTCAAACCTGAAAATCTTCCTGTTAAGAGGTCTGTTTCATCAAACAAGGAAAAAAAAAAAAAACATATAGGCGAAACTTCCCTCATCAAATAAAATTGAATGACACCAAGATTGGTTATGTTGGTGGCCAGAATAGAAGTCAACGATAATATTTGTCACACTCGGACATCGCGACGACTAGTTAAAAATGATCTCTCGATTGGAAAAGGAACAGATATCTGGTATCTTGTTCTTTTAGGAAAAAATGTCTTGTTCAAGGAGTCGTCACCTAGTACTATGGTCACTAGGAACCCTAACTGATCAACAGAGATTCTATGGTACGGGACTGGTTACGCAAAAGGGAAGATGCTATCACCCTTAAACGTCCTACCTAAGGCAAACTGCATTGTTGGTTTTGTCTAAAATTTCTAAGAATTTGTTCTCCTTTTTTCCTTTTTTATCATTCCTTTCATGTTCCTGACTCTGGCGTCAGTGAACAATTCCTACGAATATTTCCAACTCTGGCGTTGGTAAATATCGCACAAATCCAAAAAATACGATACTCCTGACTCTGGCGTTAGTGAATACTTTTGCAAAAAATGAATTTGAAGAAGAAATTTTCTATGTCATTTTCCTTGTTTATCCTTTATTTTTATTTATCCTTTTTCAAATGGAAATAAATAAATAAAAACCTTGCACGACATATTTCCACTCAACAATAATAATCTACAGATTGAGCACATAGCTAAAACAAAATGCAAGCACAAAGAAAAAAAATAAAATAAAATGTGAGGGGCCCACAAATAAATCAATGAAGATCCACAAATATTTTTGGAATTTTCTGATATAAAAAAGGGACTCGTTTGGCCAAATGTTAAACTAGAATAGGCAGAAGGGTGTGTTTTGCCAAACACACCCTTAGCAAACACACTTTTGGGCCGGTTGGGCCTAAAGCCTAGACCCGGCCTACTCCTTTTTGGGTGGGCTGAGTCCAGCCTAGCCAACATGTACTGGGTTGGACCTAGCGGCCCGGCCCGATTATTGGCTCAGGTCAATAACTGGGCCGAATAGCAGGCACGCGTGAATTGGTTCACGCGTGCCCCTGAACAGTGCGAAGGTAATTTATTTACCTTCGCACTGTTTTGAACAACATTCTAAGGAATCAAATTTGCATAGCTTAAGGAAAAGAGTTTACCTGGGTGAAGACAACGATGAGGAAGCAGACGGGGTGATGATTTTAGCTCCGGCCGAAGCACATCCTTCTCCTCCCTTTTATTTTCAAACCCACTCCCCTCTGTTTTCTTGTTCTTTTTGGTTTGCCTATTCTGCTTGAATCCGGAGACAAAGACAAAGCTGGGTTTTGCTTTATTTTATGCCTTCCACTCTTTTGCTCTGTTTTTGCCTCCCCCTCTTTTCTTTGTCAACTGCTGGGTATTTATAGGGACCAATCCTCCTCTCCCTCAACCTAACGTCTCTCCTCCTGAGGGAGACAGTTCTTGCTAGGACTCGGACACGAAGCCTAATTCTTATCTCGCTGGGTTGTGATTATCATGAAGATAAAGATTGCTTTTCTGTGTTTTGATAGGACTAGGATGCTAGTGCTTCACACTTTCGTTTCCTTCTTTGCAAGCGGGCATTCAGTGCTTTGAAGATGAAGATGACGAACAGCGCCTGATTGAAATGGCGCTGTTTTGGGGCTAGAAATGGTTATTTTCAATCTGGTCCTTGAAGTTTTTGAATCCTTGCATTCAAACCCCTGGTCTTTTAATTTTCAAGATTTACCCTCCTTAAAATTAAATTAAAAATATGTGGGTCAAAATTGGGTTACAATAACATTTTCTCTCCATGTCGGAATCTAGCAAGCCTCTCTCTCCTCTCACAAAAAAAAACTAAAAAATAAGAAAAATAAAGTTTGGTACCAAAATCAGATTTCCGACAACTAAAGAGACCAATCTCCTATTAACTAAAAACAATTGGGGACCACACTAAGTTTTTCATATGAAATTTGAAGTTGACACCTATTTTCTCCGTGTTTTTTACTTTGATCATCTATCTTCCAATTCAACCCTTTCTTCATAAAAATAGAAGCAACTTTGTATTAATTTGGACTTAAAAAGGTACAATAGTGCAAAAACAAATTGAGGACAAAATTGAGAACTTTTTTAAAAATTGATTGTTAAAAAATCTAGAGCTGCAAAACAAATACAGTATGCAATCTCGTCAGTGATTATTTTAAAAAATTTATTTAACAAAACTAGAAAATTATTAAATTAATATAAATTAACACTCCATAATACTAAGAATAGAGTCGCTTGGAAAAAAAGAGAGAATAAAATCAACTTAAAAATTTTTGCAACAAATAAACAACACAAAAAAATAAACAACAACAACAACAACAAAAAAAAAAAAAATCAACTAAAAATAATTTCATATGAAAAAAATAAAGTTTGCGATTACTAAAAATTTAGAAATCCTAAAATAAATCAACTAAAAATTGGTCTTATATGAAAAACAAAATCCTAAAGTAACATTTCATACAATTATTAAGAGCAAAAAGAATTCAAAAATAAAAAATATAATGCAAAAAAACACAAAAAATAAAGAAAAAAAGAAAAATCTTACCTTAATGTAGTTACAAGTGAAGTTGAGAGGAGAAAAAAAAATTCAAAAAAGAAACGTTTGTTGTGAAATGAGGGTTATAGGAGCATTTTACCAATGAATAATTAAATATTAATATTTTTAATAATTCTGCTGGTGATTTTGTCTGTAATATTTAATTACAATTTTTAATTTAATAAAATAAATTCAGAAACCGTCAAATATCACCAATGACTTTTCAATCCATTGGTGATTTCATCAGTAATATTTAATTCAAATTTTTAATTTAATAAAAAAAAATAGAAACCTGACAAATAAAATTGATAAGTACTTTTCAATTTATCGGTGATTTTGTATATAAAGAACAATAATTAATAGTGTAATATAATTGAGAAGTTAATAGTGTTTTGATTGCAGAAATGACTCAACATTCAGTGACCAAACAATTTTGTGCTCACATACAACATTGAACCACACTTTATGGAGCTAAGTTTTAGTAGTATGCATAATGATTTGTAGTGAATTTGGTAGTTATGGACTCACGAATCGTGGCTCTTTGCAAGTCCAAATTATCACGTTGGACGAGGTCAAAATTTATCAATTCTAACCAACCTTGGTTGAAATGAGAATAAATCATCTTTGTTTATACTTTTCACAATCCTTAAGATATATATCCCTTGCAATCCCAATTTGAGCCTGATGAAATCTTTCTTTCGAATAGAAACCCTAACCTGGATCACACCTAGCACCGGGGGCAAATAAGAGATTTTTGGTTGAAAAGATAAAGACAATGGTAGAATGATCGGTAAAGAGAATGCTAAGAATGATAACCCAACATTTGAGAAAGGGCTAAAAGTGAAAAAAACATAGACTATAGGGCATACAGGAAAACTTTGAGAGAGGCGGTGAGAAAGCCAAAAGTATAAATTTCTTGAACTTAAAGGCAAATCAAGTTTAAAGGTAGGAAAGTACATAAACTATGAACATGTCTTTTGTTATCTATGATAAAGCCTTCGGTGTCTTCAAATGATCATATTGGTTATCCATCAAAGGAAAAGTTAGAGTTGTTATATGGTCTCTTTTAACAAAATATTGATATTTTAAGTGAAAATGGAATGTATAGCATGGTTATATGTCATTCTTTTACAAAGATAGTGAAATAAAAATTAGGAAATGATGGGCAATGAGCTTTAGTATTCTCTTTGAGTTTGAGATTGACAATGAAATGAATGACATTGTTATATGCCAATGATTGATAAGAATGGAACTTCTTGAACCTTTGATTGAATGAGGTAAAAATTCATGCTGAAAAGAGTGGCATGATTATATGACAATGTTTTGTATAATATATGGATTATTTTGGACATTATTTTGTATAATATATGGATTATTTTGGACATTATTAATTTGGTTTGATGTGCGTTTTTTATTTTGAAATGATGTGGTTATTTGTGTTGAATTGTGAGATTATTTTTTTGATTGAGATTGCTTTTATGGACATTACATTGGTGCATGAGTTATGTTTGGATTTATTTTGATTTATTTGGATTAGCATTAAATTTGATCGAAGTAGGTGAAATTAATAAAATCTGTGTGGATGTTTATCATTGTTTGGTTTTGAGTCGATGAACGATAATTCGTTTTGAATTGATATCATGGTTAAAATAGCCTTAATAAAAACATTCTATTTGCATCTTGCCAAATACATCCTTAGTCATTTTTTAATAATTTTTTAAAGATCATCTTACAATTAATTTTGAATTCCCTAACTTTTTTTCTACCCTTATACGTTTAATATTTGGAATTGTGATCTATACACGAGGTGTTTTTTTGGAATTAAACAAATCATTTTCCATATAAAAAAAAAATCTTTCTTTCAAAAATACAATTTTATTTTAAATAACATATGACCAAGTCTTTCAAAAAATATTAAAATTTTATTTTCAACAAGAAAATATTATTCACTTTTAATATAAGGAGAAAAAACCTAAAAGAGGTTAATATCCAAAATAATATTAGGGATAAAAACTTATTATTACCCACTTTAATATAAGGATAAAAAACGGTATGAGGTTAATATCCAAAATATTATTGGGGATAATACAACTCATTTACTTTTAATATAAAGATAAAAACCACAAGGAATTTTATATGAAATATTATTCAGAATGATGTGGTAGCAAAAATAACAACCCCTAAAATATAAATGCATGAGATTAATTAAATAGAGAAGAAACATCTTTGGAAAATAAAAAGGCTTTAATATAAAGCATTGGAACACATATAGGTGGGAAAGGGAAATTAGGGCCTAGAATGGGAAGGAAAAAGGATGAGAGGACTAAAGTAAAAAGGTATGAACAAATGAAGGACAAGAAAAAAAAAGGGGGAAAGAGAGGAAAACCCGTCAGCCCTAGTGTAACACCCTCAAATTATAATATCATGAAATCTCAAACATTTCTTTACTAATGTCAAGTATTGAATAATATGTCTAAGATTATAGGATTTTTTTAAAAAAAATTTCGGTAGAGTTTCTTTTGTTTTCCGATGTTACCAAGTTATCGACTAGACTTCATTCAATCACAATACTTAAAACTTCCACTTTGATCCAACCATCCTGGATCATATCCCATCTCATCATACAATATTTCACATAACTATACTTCATTGTATTTTCTCAACCTTACATCATCAACAAATAAAACATTAACTACAAACAATTATAAACTCAAAAGATTCATATTGAACTAATTATTACATTAATATGCATCCATCTTTTAAACATGCATGATTATAATTACTAAATATTCTTTTTGAATAGTTTAATAATATTAGTTCCTTACTCATACTTTTTAAATGTATAAGTACCAAAAGCAAACATCTTCATGATACATATATTACAATTTACATATAATACAAATTACATATAAAGCAAATATATTACATCTCCCAAAATAAACAGATTAAAACACAAAACCCATATTTAACGCTCCGCATCACCTCGTAAAAAACCTGTATACATAACATTAATAAGAAATAAAGAAAATAACACATTAAAAATGATAAAGCTATTATGTTCACAAGTCTTCAAAATATATCAAATTATCTTTCATCACTAACTTACTATATATCAACATTAATAACCCATTCATAATTTATTAATCCTATACTTATAGGACCTCTATAACCAACACTCATTGCTTAATTTTTAATTTGGTAATTCATAATTTTATCTCAAACCCGGCTAACCCTCTTAAATAGCCAACAATCAAAATGGTAATTCCATACATATTACCCAACAATTGGCTATTCTCTATAAATAGCCAATCTGACCGGTAATTCCATACGAATTACCCAACATTCAGTTATTCTCTATCAATAGCCAATATAACCGGTAATTCCATACTAACCAACCGGTAATTCCATACTAACCGGTAATTCTATACTAATTGGTAATTCATACTAACCAACTGGTAATTCTATACTAATTACTCGACATCCCAATTGTAATACCAACAGTTTCTTCTTCTACTTCTTCCATATCAACATGTCATAAACAACTCATAACTAATAATGAAACTTTGAATTTTAAAAGAAAGTGATGAATCATCTACCGTCTGCTCGTGATGGCCCAGCTTCTCCTGCCTGATGCCCTGCTCCCAAAACAACTCCTGAATAAATCAAATTACACTATATTATTAATCCATTATTATTTCTCCTACGTGCCTAAATTTGAAGCACATAATATCTTTTATTTAATTGGGGTTTACACCAAAATTTTCTTTCATTTGTCACCTCATTTTCAACATATAGTTTTAATCAATTTTTTTCTTTTAACTCACTTAAAGAATTCTCTCATGAACTATTCCTGCCATTTATTTATTCCTTCTTTTCACATTCTTATGATGTTTCTTCACTTGTTTATATTTTGAATGCTTCAAATAAGATAAAGAACATCATTTCTCAAACATAAAACAATCAAAACCTTATTCCTATATTTCCTCATCCTTAATTACAAGTTCTTTTCTTCAAAATTATTAAATTTCTTTCTTAATTACTACTTACATTCACTATTTCTATACTATTCTACCTCAATTCCATCATGTTTACTACTTTTCTCAAAATCCCCAAATTCTCATAAGAACCCTAATTAAAAAAAATCAAGAATATAAGAAATTAAATCAAATTTAATTGTCATTGTTTGATAACTTACTCAAATAAACCCAAAAACACTTCATTTAAGTAAAAATCTAAATTTTTCATGCTTACCAATCTAAGTTCTCCTAACATATCTTCCCCTCCTAGTGTGGCCAGCCCTCCTCACCTTTCTTATATCGTCCTTCACTTGATTCTTCCTTAATTTAATGTTCCAAGTCTTTCAATCTTACAAGTTTCAAAGCTCTCTCTCACTTTTTCTTGTTTTTCTCTTGATTTCTCACGTTCTTCTCTTATTTTATTTTATTTTCACATTTGTTACTTCCCAGTCGGCAGTTCATAACAGAAAAGGGGCTGCCTTGTTTTATTTTTAATGGCAAATTATAATTTTACCCTTAATGAGTGTTTTTGCTTCCATTTGACGGTCCTTATTCTTTGCTAGCACTACCGAGCTCCGTTCATCCTAAAATTTTAACCAGATTTTATTCAATATATTTTAAGGTTCCTCATAAACTTTCAGCTCAATCTGATGGCTGGATTTAAAATTACGTCCAATAACGTAAAACTAGTCAAATTGTGATTTTTTGTCAAATTTTTTGATTTTCTCTAAAAATTCTGAAATTTTAACCCAAGCTAAGGCATCATATTAGAAGGCTCCATACAGATTTTCATAATTTTTGATAACCCAATCGAGAGTTACGAATTTTTTTTTATTCTACATGAAACTAGTCAATTTATAATTTTTCGCCCAGAGGTTTTATACCTAGGAAGAGAAAGGGGTGATGGCAGAAGGGAAGAAAAGGATGGAAGGAACCATTTTTCTCTCTTCAAACACCTCCTCTCATAGAGAACAAGTAGAGGGAACACACACCATCATACCCATAAGGGGAAATAAAGAGTTGAGTGAAGATTAAATACCCAAAAACCAAAGAAACTTAAAAGGAAAAGGAGATGGGGGCTAGCGGCAACGGAAGAGAGTGAAGAGAGACCAAAAGATTTAAAGGAGAAAGGTTTGAAGAGGCATAAAACGCATCTAGGAACAAACCTAACATCCTCTTAGACAAACTTCTAGCATTTTGGGTAAGTTTTATGCAAAAACACTAGCTCTTATATTTGGGTTTTTCAGGAAATTTTCTAAGTAGATGGAAAGTAAGGATAAAGTGTGATTGAAAGGTGAAGAAGACTTAATAATGTGTTAGAGAAATTGAAGAACACAAATGACTAAGAAAAGGCTATAGAGCTTTTGACCAGGCCTCAAATTAGTGATGGGAAATAACATACAAGAAACAATGATGTGCTGAAACTCAATTACATAAACAAATTCTTATGATGCTCTTGTGAAACCTAATTTTTGAATGATTGAAATCCCATGTGTGATTATTAATGTAGAAATGATATTCTATATGAAATAGTGATAAAAGAAGAGAATGAATGATTGAAAGTGATTGTTTATGTGTTGGACATTCAAAACAAAAAATCTGGATAGTGTTGTTAGCTAACTTGTGACTAGATATAAACCTAAATAAAGATAGAATTTGGGATGTTTTCCTCATGAAAGTTGTATGAAAGTTGTAGAATTGAGTGTTAACATTTAAATGGAATTGAAATCACCTAATTTGGAGCTGTAGAACTCGAGATATTGATAGAAACCTGAAGCTAGGTCAAAATAGGAAATTTTTGGACACCATGCATACGAGACCTTGAACTGAAATTTTGGGTCTGTAGCTGAGAGAAATTGAAATAGGTGTCTTCATAAAAGATGTGTTCCATCATGTTAAATTTCACAGGAAATAAACCTTGCTCCATTTGGAGTTATAGAACTTCAGATATGGATGAAATATCAGGCAGAGGTTGGGTTGTGCATAACAAGACAGACCTGCTTACCACTGTATTTTGACAAAGTTGAGTTTATAAACAGCAAAACTGGATTGACCCTCTTCATCCCGAATGTGTAATTTTGCCTTAGCTTACTATAGAAATAAACTCCATAGGGAACTGAGTCTTACAACTCTAGTGGGGGGAGAAACACTAAGCAGTATTTTAGTACACTTGCCATGTATTGAAATTTGCAGAGGTGATTCTTACATAAAGAATGAGTATGTAAACTTGTTACAACAAATGCTGATAGGAAAATATTTTTATGGTGCAGGAGGAACATCAGGCACATAATCTTCTATCGAAGGAGCTCACATGATCGGAGAAACCGGTAAGTGAAATCTCGCCTTAAATGAACTAAGTTAAATTCTGAAACTTTGAATTCTTGAAAATTCTTGAAGATTCAAAAAGTTATGAATGGTTATGAATGTCATATGGTTTAAGAGCAATTGAATTTGGGTTGCTTTCACAGTGAGCGAAAGCCAATGTTGGACTTGTTTCTAGAAATGCAGAAATCATTGGATTTGGGTCGCTTTCATAATGAGCAAAAGCCAATGTTGGACTTGGTTTAGGGAATGCAGAAACCATTGGAAGCCAATATTGGACTTGGTTTAGGGAATGCAGAAACCATTGGATTTGGGTCGCTTTCGCAATGAGCAAAAGCCAATGTTGGACTTGGTTTAGGGAATGCAGAAACCATTGGATTTGGGTTGCTTTCGCAATGAGCGAAAGCCAATGTTGGACTTGTTTCCGGAGATATGAAAACCATTGAAATTGAAACTTGCTTTCGCATCAAACGAGAGTCAATGTTGAAATTAAGCTTCAGAATTATGAGAATATATATAAAAATAATAATAAAATAAAATAATAGAATTTCTTTCATTGAGGATGAGATCCATTGTTAGGACTGTTTTTCCAAAGTCGAGGAAAGAAATGATGGATTTGGTTTGTTCCCAAAACGAGTAAAAGTGAATGTTGGTATTGTTTCCGTAGTGTTGGAGAATGATGAATTTGAGTAGCTTTGATATGGAATTCTGAATTTGTATTTATTGGGTCCTAAGGATCACTGTTCTTAGGGCAGACTCTCAGTCATATTTGGATGCTCGGCATTGTTAGATCAATAAAACCTTTTTGACCAACCAAATCCTTGCCAGATTCTGTTATCTAAAATTTTTTTTATCTTACTTTGAATCCTTCATCAAAGTTGTAGTCTAGGACACATAGATGAATTTGGGCTTTTGAATTATTTGATTTCAATATCAGAAGCTCAAGATATTCCTATTTGAAATCTAGCATGAAAACATAGAATCCTGTCGCGAAAAGGTTTCCAGCCGAGTTTGGTTGCAATTCTGTTATTCAAAATGAATTTATCTCATTTTTTATCCTTCATGAAAGTTGTTGCTCTACAAGTATAGATGAATTTAGGACTTTTGAATCGCGTGATTTTGATATCAAAAGCTCATAATATTCCTGTTTGAATATCTAATGTGAAAGCAGAAAATTTTGTCGCGAGAAGGATCCTGACCCGAGTTTTGCACTAAAGACTCTATTTCCGTTACAAATTTTATTGATATTTTCTTAGGTCATACTCTCAGTCATATCGGGAAGCTCGACATTGTCAGTTTCTGAATTAGATCAGGAGACCCTTTTTGACCAACCAGATTACTGCCAGATTCTGTTCTCCAAAAAGATTTTATCTCACTTCAAATCCTTCATCAAAGTTGTAGTCCTGGACATGTAGATAAATTTGGGCTTTTGAATTGCTTGATTTCGATATCATAAGCTCAAGATATTCTTGTTTGAATATCTACTGTGAAAACAAGGATTCCTGTCGCGAGAAGGATTTTTGCCCGAGTTTGCAGGGACACAATTGCAAGATGCTTAAAGTTTGAAGGCCAATTGCAGGCCAATTTGAAGCCCTTTTTTGGACCAAGGACCAAAGGGAAAAGGCGTTAAAATAAGGAAGTTGATTGAAGATAAAATTAGAAGGAAGAAATTGAAGAACCACTTTTTTTTCTGCATAGCTATCCCGGTTTTTCTTTCCTTTTATCTGCAATTTCCTGTTTGGTTTCCATGTTTCTCTTGCTGGATTGGAGAGGTGCAAACCACGTTTTTATTGCGCCATTTCAAATGAAACACCTGGTGCCTCATGGTCCCAGCTATGGAAGGAAAGAAAGGAGTTGTACCACCCTTTGATCAATACAAACTAAGTGCTCAAAATCAAAATAGGAATCGGAATATTTCAGTTTCTTTTTTCCGTTTTTTTACTGCAAATTAGCAGGGATTTGCATCCTAGAATTAATGCATTGAATCTTAGGGCAGAAGTAATATATAATTGTGAAGTAATCTTAGGGCAGAAGTACATAAGATATATATATATATATATATATATATATATATATATATATATATATATATATATATATATATCATTTTATCATTAAAAAAAAACACAGAGAAGTGATATATAATTAAAAAATTAAAAAACAAATTGACAATGAAGTTATGACCACACAAAATTTGAAATTTGAGGATATAATTATGAAATTTGAGGGTTAATTGATCAATTTTAAAAGAATTAAAAGTTAAAGATTTAATTAAAAGCCAAATTGAACAATCCAGAAATTAAGGATTGTTTTGTAAACAGTGTTATAATTTAGGGATTTAATTGAAATTAATCCAAAAGGGTAAAATTATAAGAAATTTTTAATTGCTTAGAGGTCCAATTGCCGAATTTCCAAAGAAGCAGGGGTCAAAATGAAAATGTGTCTTTTGGCCGAAACGTCGCCGTTGCTGGTGGAACAGTCGTGTGATCTTCTTCATCCCGATTCAACCGGAGACCTGAAAATCTGCAACAGATCCAATCGTGGACCACGTCTCTTGCCCATGATCTCGTTTGTGGAAGATAACAGTCCTGCAAAGGTAGGACTGGTTAGAGGCAAGCTGCTGGGTCTCTATAAAAGGGGAAGAAAAACCCAGAGCAGAGGACGAAAAAAACTCAAGTAAAATCCAGAGGAAAAACCCAGAAAACAGAGAGAGACGAACAGGCCAAGAACCGAGGGGGTGAGAGAAGGAAAAAGGGAGGGGCAGCACCGAGAAGAATCAGCTCTGCCATTGCCTTCGTCCCTGCAGACAAAGAAAGACCCAGAATCAATCAAAACAAAATTCACAGAAAGCCGGTATATTCATCATCTCTTTAGCTCATGCATCATCTAAAAAGCTGCGAAGAAAACGAAAACAGTGAGTATAAAGAGGGGAGACGACGAGCAGGGGAACTTACAGCGAGAGAGAGACCAAAAACGATGAGAATTCGGGGGGGAAAAGGAAACAGAGGAATAAACTCAAAGACAAGGAAAGCAAAAGAAAAAACGCAAGCAAAAAACAAATAGACTAACATCAACTTCACCGTTGTCTTCATCGCCTCCAGCAGATTAGGTAAGCCATCTTTCTCCTGCCGCTTTGCTTCATTCTCCAAATAAAGAGCACATTGCACTGTTCAAATGAATTTTAATTCACTTGAACAATGACGCGTGTTGCCGTGCCCAGGCGGGCCACTGGCTTAGGCTAGTGGCCGGGCTGGGCTGGCTGGGTCTAGCCCAGCCCACCAGCCCAGCCCAAAAATGTAAATAAAAAAATATATAATAAAAAATTATGCATGTAAAAAAAATATAAATATGAATTTATTGTTTTTTTATTTATTCATTGACGCCAGAGTCAGAATAAAAATATCGATTCAAATTTGTTTCATTGTATTTTATTTAGTTATATAAAAATAAAAAATGTGCATAAAAAATAAACATAAGATAAGTAAAATAAATTTATTGGTTTATTCACTGACGCTAGAGTCAAGAATAAAAATATTAATATAAATTTATTTTATTTTGTTTTATTGAATTTTGCTTTTATTTAGCTACATAAAAATAAAAATAATGTGTATGCGTAAAAATAAATTGATTTTTATTTGTTTATTTACTGACGCCAGAGTCAGGAATATAAAAAAAGAAATAATGATTTAAATTTATTTATTTTTATACCTACGTAATATTTACCAACGCTAGAGTTGGAAATATCCGTAGTTGAATATTCACTAGCGCCAGAGTCAGGAATATTACACGCAAACCATGATAGCATAAACCAACAAAATGTTAGCAATTTATGACAAAACTAGCAATGCAACCTGCCTCAGGCAGGACGTTTAAGGGGTGATAATATCTTCCCTTTTGCGTAACCAGTCCCGTACCATAGAATCTCTGCTGACCAGTCAGGGTTCCTAGTAACCATCATACTAGGTGGCGACTCCTTAAAACAAACCATTCCCCATTAAAGAACAGGATGCCAGAAATCTGTTCTTCCCAAAATTACCAATTTTTAAGGCCGCCGTGATGTCGGGTGCGACAAAGTGTATTGACAGTTGTGATCTTGTTGAACTTCCCTTAAATGGGAAGAAGTTTACGTGGTCTAGAGGAAATGCTGCGAGTCGTATTGATAGAATGTTTGTGACGGGCGATTGGCTTCAGCATCTTCCATCGTCTACTCTGTATGGACTCCCAAAGAATTTTTCAGATCACAGACCGTTACATATGCTGGTAGACTCTACGAACTGGGGACCAAAGCCTTTCTGATTGATGAATTGCTGGTGGCTAAACTATGACTTTGGGAAGATGGTTCAGAGCTACTGGAATTCAGCCTCAGGTACAAGCTCTGGCAAAAGGAGTATGGTTGCAGCCTTAAAGTTATTAAAAGATAGATGTAAGAAATGGAGCAAAGATGTCGTGGGCAACACTTCCAGTAAGATCACAGCTCTAGAAATTGAAGCAGACGTCCTAGATTCTCAAAGAGAGAGCAGAGACTTATCAGCTGATGAACTATCCCGAAGCAACACCATCTCTGCTCGTCTTAGAACTCTATACAGAATGCAAGAGTCTGCATGGCATCAAAAGTCACGAATTCAGTGGTGTAAACTTGGAGATAGGAACACCCGTTTCTTCCATTTATCTGCTACAACACGTCAGAAAAAGAATCAGATCTTTTCCCTGGATGTTGAAGGAACGACTCTGACGAAACCCTGTGATGTAAAGATAGTTGTCTTTAATTTCTTTAGCAAGCTGTACTCTTTTACGGATAGACCTAGAGCCTCCTGCAATAATCTGAATTTCTTAAAGCTTCAGCCATCGTCCTCGACTGCTTTAGAACTTCCATTATCTGTAGATGAGGTCAAAATTGTTGTGTGGGATTGTGAAGGAAACAAAGCTCCAGGCCCCGATGGTATCAACTTCTTCTTCATCAAGAAAGCTTGGAACATCATAGGTGGGGACATTGTTCAAATGGTGGATGAATTCTACCGGACTAACCTTCTTCCTCCAGGTATCAACAGCTATTTTATTACCCTTATCCCAAAGGTAAAATGAGCCAATAAGCTGCAGGATTTTAGGCCTATCAGCTTGGTGGGCAGCCTCTACAAGATTATTTCAAAACTGCTAGCATCCAGAGTGAAGCAAGTTATGTCAGAAGTCATCAGTGATCACCAAAATGCTTTCATCAAAGGAAGGCAAATTCTGGATAGTATGTTGATTGCTAACGAGGCAATGAATTTCATGAAGAAGAAAAAGAGCAAAAGATATCTATTCAAACTAGACTTCCACAAAGCATTTGATTCAGTGTTATGGGACTATGTTAATGAAGTCATGACTAGTATGGGTTTTGGGAGTTGATGGCGAGGCTGGATCATGCAATGTATATCAACAGCCAAGATGTCTGTGCTGGTAAACGGTTCCCCCACGAAGGAATTCAAGTTAGAAAAAGGGCTACGTCAAGGAGACCCTCTTTCTCCTTTTCTCTTCAACATTGCGGTGCAGGGGCTGAGCTGCATGCTGCAACGAGGGTGTAACCTGGGGCTGATTGAGGGAGTGAGCATCGGGCAGGCTAGTCTTGCATTATCTCATTTACAGTTTGTAGATGACACTTATTTTCAGTTCAGCCTCTTTAGAAAGCATGCAGAATGTTAAGTGCATACTCTTGTGCTTTGAGCTCATGTCGGGTTTGAAAGTTAACTTCTCCAAAAGTAGTATCTTTGGTGTGGGTATAGAAGATCACGTGTGTGACTACGCTGCACAAACCCTACGATGTAAGCAAGGGCACCTCCCTTTCAAATATCTTGGCCTCCCTATTGGTGCAAATTCTTGCAGGTCTTTGATGTGGAATCCTATCATTCATAATATCAGCTCTAGACTGGCTGCATGGAAAGGTAAGCTATTATCGATAGGGAGTGTTGTTACCCAAATTTTGACCCACTTTTTTGATAAAATTTTTGAAAAATCCAAAAATAGTGAAAAACAACGAAAATCCAAAAAAATATGTTTTTAATATATTTACATCGTTTTTAGCATTTTCAACGTCGTCTAAAAAAAGAATTTAAATTTTCAAGGCTTTTTAGAACTCGTTCGACTTTTCACGCGTCATTTTTAAAATCATTGATTTTCCTCATTGAGTCAACGTTGATATTGCTCGTTTTCAAAAAATACAAAAAAAAAATTAAGAAAAATCAAAATTTATAAAAAAAGAAAGTTGAGGGACCAATTTTGAGGCCTAAGCAATATTTTGCCTATAAATAGTTGCCTTCAACACACACCAAAAAATAGGGGCAATTTTGCAATTAAGGGCGAGGCAACACAAAAAAGAAAAAACCCTAAAAAACCTAACTCTTTCTTCTCCCTTGCCCGAAGCAGCCGCCACCCCCCCTTTTTGGATTCTTTTTTTCTTCTAGCTTGGCCGCTCCCCCCAGTCATCTTCATCAACCAGGGAACCCATCCCCTTGTCCAGCCAGACTCTCTTCCCCGCACAAGCCTTCATTTTCCCCTCTCAGTTGTTCTTCCCTCAGCCACCCGAACACCCCCCCACCTCCAACCTTATCCCCCTCTCACAGTCACTTCCCTTCTACTAAAAAGAAACAAGAATCGGCCGCCCCCCCTCGCTTCCTTTTGTTCTCTCTGGAGCCGACTAAAAGGAAAAGGACCCCCTCTTCATCTCCATACAGACCAGCCTTCACGCTCCCCTTCCACCTCAGCCGCCAGCCACACCGAAGGCCCCTGCTCCCAGCACTTTCCCTTTTCTTCTTGCTCTCTCGGCCAGCCGCCGCTCACCTTCTCTTGGTCGACCCAGCTTCAACAGTGCCCACAGATCGGCCACCAGCAGCTGCACAGCTGCTGACAAATCTTCCTTCCTCAACCGGCCTTCAACAGTGCTCACAAACCAGCCTCTAACAGCACCCACGCCTCTAGCAGCGACACCCCTCTTGACCGTGTC
This sequence comes from Populus simonii, assembly GCA_007827005.2. NCBI lineage: Eukaryota > Viridiplantae > Streptophyta > Magnoliopsida > Malpighiales > Salicaceae > Populus > Populus simonii. Next base: position 835,412 of record CM017482.2, read on the forward strand.
CTCTTCCTGACCGGCGACTTGAAACAGAGAAGAAAGTGAAGCCCAAAAAACCAGATCTGTGGGATGCAGATATAAAAAAAACCGAGACGGAAAGGGGACAGCTTGTTGTTGCGTTTTGTTCTTTTTGCAGGTGATAATGGTTATCACCGCCGGCGAGGAGGGGAAGAAGAGAGGAAGCCATGACTGACCCTCCTGCTTGCCTGGGTTTCTTGCGGCGGCGCGTGAACCCACGCGCCGCCAGTGGCGGTGGCGCGTGGAGGAGACGCGCCGCCACTGTTCCAGTGGTGCAGACGGCCTTCCCTGCAATTCCTGGAGTTTTAGGGGCTATTTTATAAATTTTAAAATTGTTTAGTGAAAGTGGATGTAAAAAAAAAGAAATAAGAAAAAGAAAAGAAAAGAAAAGGAAAAAAGAAAAAGTATAGTGAAAGTGGATGTGTTGTTTGTATTTTGTTTATGAATGTTTTTTTTGTATGATAAAATTGCGAGAATAAAGAAGAATTTAATATTTTGATTTGCTCACGGATAAAGAATTATGAACTTACACGTAAGTCGTATTTCTAAAATTCGATGAAAGAACAGAATTTTTAAAACTTCTTTAACACATCAAGTCCACGAACCAGCTTACCTCAGGTAGGGTGCGTTAGGGTGCTAACACCTTTCCTAACCACAACCAATCCCTTACCCATGAATCTCTGACAAGACCAGCACCTGGGTTTCCTAGTAGCCTTCAATTAAATACTAGGTGGCGACTCCAACGAACCAATATAAACAAACGAGAAATGGAAAAATCGTCAGCCGATGCCGCGCGGATTTGACGTGCGACAGGGGGGAGGTTATGCTTAATTAAATATGTTCTCAACAACTTGCCCATCTACTTTCTCTCTTTGTTCCCTATGCCTATGGCGGTAGCAACAGAAATTGAAAAGAAGTTCAGATGCTTTTTGTGGTCCGGAAAAGAGGAAGACAGGTCTCTATACAATGTTGGCTGGTCAATTGTTTCGTTGCCAAAGAGTGCTGGTGGACTTGGAATTGGATCTCTGCGGGATAAAAATACAGCTCTTTTGTTCAAATGGCTATGGAGGTATGGCTTTGAGGAATCGAGCATGTGGAAGGATGTGATTAAAAGCATTTACAATACTAAATATTCTAGCCTTATACCGCAGGATCATATCTCAGGTGCTGGAAGCACATGGTCTCGGCTTGTTAATCACTGTGGCAAAGATACTAGATTGCGGAATATTGTGAATAATCACACTGTGATGCTGGTTAGCAATGGGAAAAGGATTAAGTTTTGGCTTGATAACTGGATAGACAATGGCAGCTTGGCAGAGAAGTTTCCTACACTATTTCAGTTATCCAATGATAAAGAAGCCAGCCTAGACAAGATGGGAATGTGGGACGGTCATGCATGGTGCTGGGTTTTTTCCTGGAACAGAGTTTTGAGAAGCAGGAATATTGGACTTCTTGCTAAAATGTATGTTATTCTTTTGAGGGTGCAATTGGACAAAGAAACAGAGGATAGGCTTGTGTGGAAAGCAAATAACACAGGAAGATTCTCGGTTAAATCTCTCTATGGGCTTTTAAATCCCAGTCCTCTATTGAACACTGTCTTCTCCTTTAGGGGGATTTGGAGAGGTCTCGTCCCCCTTAAAGTAGAGGTTTTTTGCTGGATGGCTATCATCAATAAAATCAACACCCGTAGCATGTTAGTTAAAAGAGACATCTTGGATACCTCAGCTGCAAACTGTCCTATCTGCCTAGTTGAGGAAGAAATAGTCGACCACATTTTTATCCATTGCTACAAGCACTGGCTCATTTTGTCCAAAATCATCAACTGGTGGGGCTTAGCTTGGTGTTGTCCAAGGAACTTGGCAAATCTCTTCTCTCAGTGGGACTCTTTGGTTTATGTCAAATTTCAGAAAAAAGCATGGGTGATGTTGTTCTTCTCTGTGGCATGGTCTATGTGGCTTCTCCGCAATGCTGTGATATTTAAGCAGAAGATCCCAAATTATGATACTTTGTTCTTCCTTATTGTTACTTGGCTTTGCTTATAGTTAAAGGCTATAGAACTGGATTTTCCCTACTCCTCTTCAGATTTGCTAAGACCCGCCGAAGGTCTGATTCGATGGACTAATTCTCAAACTTTGAGAACTGGTGTTATGTGGTCTCCCCTATGACTAATAGATTCAAATGGAATGTTGACGGATCCTCTATCGGAAAACCTGGCCCCTCTGGAATAGGTGGTGTTTTGCGGAATCACCATGGAATAATTTTAGGTATTTTTTCTTTGTCGGTTGGGATTTTAGACTCTAATGTAGCTGAGCTGATAGCAGTAGTCAAAGCTATCGAATTATCAACCTCTAATTGCTTCCTACATCATAAACATATTATTATTGAATCTGATTCTGCCAATGTCATTAGCTGGATGAATAAACCTCATAATAGGCCTTGGATTCATCATAAACTCTTCTCTTCAGCTCAGAGGCTAGCTTCATGTTTTGATTCAATCACCTACACTCATTCTTACCGGGAAAGTAATCACATGGCAGATCACCTCGCTAAACAAGGAGTGCACAGAATATCTGATTTTGTTGTTTGGCTATGACCCCCCTAGATAATCTGTCGGTACTATGTTTAGCCTCTGCAGACTGTGGTATTTTGGGGCAATGTTTTGGTTACTATGTAGGGAACAAATAGTGGAAAGATCTTAACTGATTTGAAGATTATGTTTCTATGTTTAGCTAGTTAGTTCAGCGAATTTCTATTCTGTGTAATGTGATTGCATAACACAATTATGCCTTATTTAATCCTATCAGCTTCTTTCAAAAAACACCATATAGCTAGTGACTTTTATTTTTCTCCTTAGAGATATACAACATTTTCATAAATAGGAAAGCCGCCTCCATTTAATTTTCCATATCAACATTTTTCATGAAACCACTTCATATTGACTGTTTTTAATATATGCATATGGCATATTATAATTTGTCACACCCGGACATCATAGTTATTATTAAAAAGACATCACGGTCATTATTAAAAGATAATAATTTTAAATAGTGATTGTAATGTCCGGATGTAACAAAAAGAACATTTCAATCTTTGGTGAAGTTATTCCTTTTCATAAATGTGAATTCATATAACAAGGCACTTAATTCTATCAATGATGATGTTGCGAGATTTGATAGTGTATTTACCTTCCCATTACTATGTATCCTCTGTGTGAAGCCTCAATCTCACCCTCTCCGACATAACAACTAGTTATTAAATATTTCAAATGGATATTTTAATTGCAAGTACATGAGTTAAAGTCACCCATATTTGTTATCATTATGTCAGGATCCGTCGAATTTCAATATCAATTAGGATTTAAATTTATAAAATTTAAAATTCGTAAGAATTCTAATATTATTAAGACTTTACAGTATTAAGATTATTATCAGTCGGAGTTTTAACAATTTTTCATCATAGACTTGCGATGTGGAGTTTAGGCTAGCTTCACTCAGGGCGTCCAATATCTTGCACATTACCTTGGATACAAGTAAAGCCCTCCCAAAACCCCTAGGAAATATATGTTTTTTACAAAGAAAGTGCTTTGAGTATTACGAGATGATTGTTTGTTAGAAAATAATTTTTTTTTTGAAAAATAATTTATATATAAAATGAATTTCTATAAAATGAATTATTTTCTGATGTTTAATAGTGTCATGAAAAAATAAATTGTAAAATGTTTTCTAATATTTAACCATGTCATGAAAAATAACTTATTAATATTTGTTTTCAAGTTTATTAAAAGAATGGTGAGCAAAATTTTAACTGATAAAAAATTTAAAGGAGGATGAAATTGAAAAACAAATTTAATTTCATAAATTATTTAAAATAAAAATAGCAATAAAAAAATAGAGACCAAATTTTATAAATAAAAAAAATAAAAGAGGATGAAATTGAAAAAAAATAAATTGAATTTCATAAATTATTTCATGTAAAATAAATAGCAATAAAAAATAAAAATCAATGTGGATAGAATTTGTTAGACTACCATTCTGACTTGAATTTCTTACCATTAAAAACATCTTTATCTCCTGACTTTTCTCCATTAAACACGGCAGTTTTGTAGAACAATGTGGGTAGAATCATAGGGAGTATTTTGTGAGAGAATTCTGCCTTATTACTCCACTAGGTTAGGCAACCTCATCTCTCCACTGAACTCTCACAATACTTGTTGTCAGACTCTGTATGTGAAACAATTTGAAGGGTCAGATAATGGGATCGAAGGCATTGAAGTGGTCCATTGCGGGATCCCCCTATCAAGTATCTACCAGGTGAAAAAATTCTCACCTGACTTCGTTTGGTAGGTAAATTCTCGCCTTGTTGTATAAACAAAATAAATAAATAAAGCATTTTTTTTGGGAGGCAACAAAATATTTGAAATATTGGGCTGTGATTGCTTAAACTATTAATGATAATATATAGTTTTCGTATCATTTGGCCCTTTAGTACCATTTGGATCTTTAATCCTACACAATCCATCACCAAATACTAACATTTAGCCCTTTTGCATCATTTGGCCAATGCTCAACAGTTCTGATAAGATTAGGCATCAAAATTGATAGGTCCTAGCAATTATTCAAACAATAAGTGAATTGTTTCTTTTCAGGTGAGAAAGTACGACAGGTTTAGATACTATTTAATTTCCTCCTTTATTGATAACTTTTCGCTGCTTTAAATAAGCAAAACTGTATATAAAAAACCTCAAATTATAAAAAAGCTGATAGCTAACAATTAGAGATTAATCACATAAAAATAGAACATATCACGTACATAAATACAAAACATTTCTAATTGAATAAAAATAGCATAACAAACTAAAATAAAAATGATAAAAAATTCGCAACTACAAGTGATCCAATCGACCCAGCGTAACCTTCTCATTCTTCACTTGCCGAAAAGTAGCATAAACTTTCTTGAAAACTACAGCTAATTAAAGTACCAATATTAAAAATTAAAATATGTTCATGGTTATACATAAGATAGTTTATATGTATTTTTAAGAGGATAAATTATTATATATACTTAGTGCTTGAAACCATTCATAAATTATGCTAAAACAAACACTGAAAAAAGAACTACAACTAGACGAGATAGCATAGCTTACCACACTAGGGTAGAGTGATAGGCCTTATCCACTCATACCACAATGGATGCCAGAGCACCTCCACTCGCAGGAAGAAGCATTTCTGCGGGCTATAAATTTTATTTCAAAAAGCTTTTTTCACATTCAGATGGCGGGGGACCCTCTTTCTTAAAGTCACCGGCGGCAGGTTACTCAAGTTCTCCTCCTGCTTGTATGCGTTTTAAAAATATTTAAAAAAAATTATTTTTTATTTAAAATTATTATTTTTTTATATTTTTAAATCATTTTAATGTGATGATGTTTAAAATAAATTTTAAAAAATAATTTTTTTTTTTATTTTAATACATTTCCAAGCGAAAAACAATTTGAAAAACAACCGCTACCATACTCTCAAATATCCCTTAATCTAAATTAGTATTAAATAATAATCAAAAGAAACGGCTTTGCCAGAACACAGAGCATTGATAGTTATCGGTTTAGTTAATATAGATGAATTGATAGTCTTAATCAATCTTACAATTTCTCATATAAGAGAGACAGGTACAAAATAGGTGATGCTAATTTATTCGAGCTATAAAAATTAATCAATCATAAATAATAAAATAAAATGATAGAAAATTAATTATTTGATAATTGAAATTTTATTTTAACGAAGGAAAATAACAACGTTGGAATTACAATTATTTATTCTTGAAGTCAAGTTTTATTACATATAGCATGTGGAATCTCATAATTATTTGACACACCAAGGGACACTCTTCCTTTCTAATTTGATACAAGTCGCTCCCATGAGCAATTATATCAAATTAATTAGTCCCTTTTTTTTTATAAAATTATAAAGGCTTAATAAGTAAGGACATCACCCGATCCTTGGTCTCAAGATGTTCAATAGCATGCCCATCTCCATATTGGTAAATGCATTGTGCCGCTCGTGCAAGGTTGACCACAACACCAATGATAGTTTGAGAGATATGGGGATTAGAAAATTGATAAGCATTTATTTTCTTCCATGCATTGCCAATTAATTTTCTTATATGATCACGAGCTTCTTCTTCAGAAGCTTCACTTTCATACATGTAACATTGGATTGATTTGAAAACGTCTCCTCTTTTCATTTCATCCTGTAAATGAGAAATAGAAAAATAACTTATATTCTTAAAAAACAAAAAAAAAAACAATTTCCACCAAAATAAATATGGATATACTTACAAACTGAAATCAATTAATTGATGTAGAGATTTACTAAAAATATATAACAAACATCCATAGTGTCCATGGATTTTTAAAATAAAAGAGCAGATACCATGGTAGAGATCAGGCCTTTATTGGTAACAACACTGAAGACATGTCGGAAATTTGAGCAAAGTAAGGAGAAAATATATATCTCTTTAATTATTTTTCACTTTAGATTGTTTTTACTATGTTGTTAACAAAACAAGATTTAATATTGAGTGGTAGATTATTAAATAAAAACAATTTTTCAACATTGAAGGTAAGAAATATTGTGCAAAAATAAAAACAAATGTTCAATATTTGATTAGAAATATAAAAAAAGAATTAATTCCTAATATAATGAAGTGTATGTAAAATTAAAAATAATGAGTTATAAGCTTGAATGAATAACGTTGTAAGACACATAATTTTAAACCCTTAAAACTCATTTTCTTTAGTATGTGGTTAGCAAAAAACAGATTTAAAATATAATTTACCATAAAAAGGAGACAAACAAAAATGGGAAGGACGAAACTATGTCACGGAGAGGGAAAAGTCTAGCATACCGAGGAGGTTCCAAGATCATCAGCAAGGCGTAAAATAATGGATGACCATCGAATTATATCTGGGTATTCCTCCATGAAATGCGAGGCCTCCTCTGTTGTTGGATTCGAAGCATAAAAATATGCATGAACAACAGCCAATGGTTCTCCAACTGAAATCCATGCATTATCTAAGTATTCTTGAAGAGTTGGTGTATATCCACTGTAGTACCACTTAGCTTCCAACAAATGTGATTTACATAAATCTGCCCACTGAAAATTAAGAATGGCACATAAATAAATCAGCTTGATAACTTACAGATGTACTTATGGATCATATAGACATGACAAAACTCAAAAAATAGTTCAGACATGCCAAGCAACTAGTCTAACAATTAAACATCTATAATTTTAGATCAGAATTTTGGATTGAGTTCAAATTTAGTTACGGAGTTTTCTATACCCAGTTTTATAGAAGATCAAATCAACAAGTTATAATCATCAGAGGTGAAGAAAGTCCTTAAATTAGACTTAACGGATGTTGTCTTTTCAATTTTAATTATCTCCTAATATTTTCAAATTTTAATTATTTTTTCTACTTAGTTTTAAATTATTTTTTAGGTCAACTTTTATCATTATGTAAGTAGTTGATGTGTTGTTTTTTCATATAATTTTATGAATTATAGTTAGGAGATGTAACCTTAAAACTTAACAAACTCTAATTCTATCTTTTCACTTTATATTGCATCAAAGATAATCTTATATTCCATTAAAAACAAAGAGAGGCTAAAATGGAGACAAAATATTTAAAAACTATCACTAAAATAAAAATAAAATAAAAAAACAAATACCGCTTTCTTCAAGTAAGGGAGGCTGCTAACTCCTTGATCTCTTAGAATATCATAAGCAATTTCGTTTATCGAATTGAACAATGCGAAAAAACATAATTTCATATAGTCTGGAAGATGATCCATGAAATTAAGATCCCATCTGAAATTTGAACATAAAAAAGTAAAAAACAAAAAATAAAACGGTGCAATACTAATATAGCATTAATTATAAATGTACCCTATTGCTCAAGACTTAGGTGCTGCACAAACCTTACAACGGCATCTGTGAATAGCTCAAGCTCATCTAAGGTACCATAGACATCATAAACATCATCAATTGTTGTTATAAGTGAATTAAGTTTTGTTATCATTCTCCTAATATTACCAAACTGAGGTTCAAATATGATCCCCACACTCCATAAGAGATACACCACGAGCCTGTCCCTGGCAAAATCCAACTTTTCTCCAAGTCCTGTCATCTTCCACCACCTTTTCATGTCAAGAAATTAAACTGTCACCATCAGAGAAAAGCTATATAAAGTAAACTTGATTAAATTTTATAATATTAGTGAACCCTCAAATCTAAATATTGTTTAAATTAATAACATTGGAGGATCATCAAATCCAAAAGTTTAAATTGTTACATACAATTTAATTGAATAATATTAGTTTTTATTTGTAGTTCAATTTGCTTCCAATTTATAAAATAACATGAAGTATCTTCTCAATTATACGTACCTAGATGAATCTTTCAGATCTTCTTGGTATACTGCTTGTACCATGTTGAAATCTAGTTTCGCTAGTTCTAACAAAACAGGTTCCATATCAGTTTTAGTTTCATACAAATTGATGAACCAATGGGCCTCCAATCTTAGCATCCTCCAAGCCAATGGAAGCTCCAAGGCATGGCTCACCAACTCTGAAAGATATTCGGTAGTGTTGCACTTCTTGACATAGTTTTCAAGATTTTTGGTGGTGAAGTCTCTTGCATCTTCTAATATGTTCTCACCTTCTATCAAGAAGTATGAAGCTTCATACAGGTTTAGCATTCCCTTCAAATCGTCATGAATACATGCCCTAAAGTTTCCTTGTTCGTCCTTGAAATGATTGAAAACCTCTACAAATGGAGAACACAAACCTTAACACAATTATTCATGAGAATGCATATAACCATCGATATCTACACAATGATTAAAGGACTTGCCTTGAGGCACATGATATCCACGCTGCCTTAAGAGTCGAAATTCTAGAGCAGTAGCATACAAATCATGCACTGTCTCTGTATTCTCTATATGATATTCATCAAATAAGCTCTTCAATATGCTCTTTATTTCATCAACGAAATGGTAAGATAATCCAAGTCTTTCCAAGGTATCGATTAGCTCAAGCTGATCCAAGGGTTTCGATGCATTCGCCAGCATCATCCTTATGTTTGCCTTCAGCTTTTCGCTTCGCGCTATGTACGGCTCTCCCTAAACAACATCAAATTCAAGTATTCAACTCAAGTTGCGTTGCGTGACACTAAAATAACATGAGATTACAAGGACAAACAATTATACCTTATATTTACTAGTCAGTGACTGAACAAAATCATAGTCCCACATGGAAGTTTGGTAATTTGCCGACCTCCGGACAATTTGGTCATCATCTCCGGTGGTAACCTTGCAGCGACCTTTAGTAGGTACAGAGCGAGAATTCTTGCTTGATACAGATTCTACTAAGGGTCGACTAGGAGATGCTAATGTGGGGAGAGTGCTAAACGATGAATCCAAGTGGGTAGGAGCCATTCCAAAGTGTTTTGGACTAGAAAATTTTTAGTTGAGGATGAAAATTCCAACTACGTCTTTATATTTATACAACATTCAAACGTGATTGTTATATACACTACATTCACACCTTTATTTTCATAAAATGATGTCATATGGTGATGTGTTTGTTATTATGATGAACATTCATTTTATTTTTACTTTTTTGTATTTTTTATCTTTCTATATTCTATATTGTGTTACCATTTGTTTTGCATATTTTGAAATAAAATTTTTTTAACTTAATATACTACAACATTTAACAGTTTTACAGATGGAATTTTTCCGTCAGCATGAGATTACCATTCTATCGGTGAAAATTGTAGCGACGAATTCACCAATGAAATTCGTCCGTTGATATACCGTTCATCGGTAATTCCATAATTTATGACTAATTCTATCAGTAAAAAAAAATTAAAAACCAATGGTTTTACAGATGGAAAATGCGTGCAAAAAAAAAAATTCTGTTGGAAATATTCCGTCAGTATATTTCCATCGGTGATAGTGGCATATGCAGTAATGTTTTTCCAACTCTCTAAAATATATCGACGGATTGATTCTGTCTATATTCTCATCGGTAAATCACTTATGGGATTTTTTTTGTTGGTGATTGTGGCATATGTAGTAAATTTGTTCCAACTCTCTTAAAGATACCAACAAATGAATTCTTTCTGTAAGTTCATCCGTGATAATTAAAAAATATTTTTAAAAATAAAATTGTATAGAATAATAAAAAAATAAAATAATTAAACAAATAAAATTGTATAAAATTGAAATATGTAAAAATAAAATTGAATAATATAAAATCCAAATATTCATTACAATTTTATTTATACAAATAAAAATTAAACTAGAACAATGGTGATGCTGGAGGAGGATGAGGCTAGTCATTTTAAAGACTATTAGGCAGAGTTGTTCATCTGTTTAAAAGGCGCGTACATGTACCACTCATCTGTGCTCTCATGTCCATGACTATTAGGCAGAGTTGTTCATAATCTGCCGAGAGTTGCTCATATTTTTCGGTGAGATGAGCCATGTATTGTTGCAAAGCTACGAACTCCTGAGTTTGGGTGCTCGATAACGATTAAGAGCTCCAAACGGTTGAGATACTATAGGCCGCCCACAAGTGCTCGGTCGTAGTGTTGGAGAGTCCATACACCCGATTTCTATCGGGTCCACCAGATGATCTTGCCTCCATCCAAAAATCCAGATTGAAACTCGGGTGGGTCGAAGGATTATCCTCGTATCTCTCCCTCAACCGGTTATTATATGTCTCATGAAAAATAAAAAAGAAATCATCAAATTCAATTCAAGAAAATAATAACTTACGAAAGAAAATAGTTGAACAAACATACCACAAAGTATTGAGCGTGGTTGTCGACGAACTGTTGCACCCTATTTTGGTGGTCTTCACTCCACACACGTCCAAGAAACGTAGCTTGTAAGAAAAAAAATGTTGAAAGTTAAATATATTTATAAATAACAAATTAATTAATCGTAGATGTCATTAAAATTAATCTTACCGTCTGCTTCACATGTATACTAAACGGAATGGAGTCGCCGATGTGCGTGGCAACCGAACCGTGAATTTTCTAATTTCGGTTCTCGACACCGGATTGTGAGTGTCACATGAACCGTTCAAACATCACGTGCTGAATATATTGCACCCATATATCCTTCGGGATGTATGGCGGCCTCAAATCTCTCCAAACCGCCACGTTATTCTAGCCTAGTAGAGCGTTATCTTTAGCGTATTTTTTAGCTTTTTTCTGTGCTTCATACCAAAAGTCACATAACCTACATGATATAAATGTATTTTATATGAGTTAATGACAAATTAGATTTTAATATATAATTTTTTTAAAATATCATATCGTTTTTTATGTTACCTAGTTGCAACGTGATTCTCCCACTCTCCTCGCAACATTATCATTTGCAGTATCCCACTCGAATTTGTTCTATGTATAAATAATTTATTAAAAATAAATCAATAATTTCAATATAACATAAAAAATAGTTAATATTTAAAGTTAGCATTAACTTCAAATCTTCTAAACCATGTATCGATATAAGGTTTTCAATCAGGATGTTTGGAAACCTGACTCCATTGAAACAATGGAATCTCCATCGATGATTTAAACACCAATGTTATTACTCAGGTGGCCTCAATGTTTGTGAACCTAAAAATCAATAAAATTAATGAAATATTAATTAATTGTTCACAAATTATATTATAAGTAAAAAAACTACATTATACGTAAAAAAAAACTCAAATTAAAACAAATTTCTATTGAAAGGTTGTCCTTCCAATGTGCCTTGTACTTGCAGGAGAATTGACCCTGTTATGAAGGAACACCGCATCTACGTTGTGAAACTACGCTGGAAGAGGTAGCATCATGAGTCACCACATGTGCCTTTTCTTGGTTGGCACCTAATGACACGCCATCATCGCTGCTTGAAGAACTGGCTGTGACCATATGCTCATGACGTGCAATTGATTTTGTTCTACGCTTCTACACAAATTTGATTTAAAAAAAAACATTCCGCAGCACCTCCCGTATATTGGAGACTACCCAAATTGTTCAAACCTGAAAATAATGATAAGATATATGCCACAAACCAGTTAGTTTTATTTTATTTCTACCAGAAATTGTGAATTATTCAATGTTATCTCATTTTCAATGTGATAATATAATGTTTCTAATCATAAAATAAAGAAAAATAAATCCTATATACAAGCTGACATCTATACAAATTTAACAATAACAATTAAAATTCAACAAAACAATCAAACACTTTATTATGCAATATATACAATAAAATTGAGATAAAACAATTAAATTTAATCCTATATATTCATTTAACATTTATACGGCAAATTCAACAATAACTATTAAAATTCAATAAAACAATAAAATAAGCAACAAATTAATATAAAAAAAAAACTATAAACTTTAGGAATAAAAAATGATTACCTTAATAGTGTGTTTACTTTTAGACTTTACCCATGTACAATACAAAAAAACAAAAATATATTGTTAATAAACCAAAGAAAAGATGAAAAATAGAAAATCATTAAGTAAATTGAATCACAATACATACCTTTTAAACTTTGAAGATGAAGATATAACTAGAAATGAAAGCAACATCACTTGAATAGAAAGGAAAAAACGAGAGAGATTTAAGTTTTTTAACTAGAGGAAAAAATGGACTGAAGGTGTGTTCGCTGGGTTTTATACTGCGTTTTTACCGACGGAATCACTGACAACATATTAAATAATATTATTTTTAATTAATCTGTCGGTGATTTTCTCGGTAAATTCGCACTAAAATTTTAATTTCGCTCTAAACTTTTCAAAAAAACCCTCCAAAATTTTCACAGTTTGTCAATAATTCCCTCACTAATGTGAAATAGTATACATGGTCAAAGATGCATTAATTGCCCGCGCTTTGGAATTCACAGTTCATCAGTAAACTGCAACTGACTTAGAGGACTTTGATTGACATCACCAATATGGGAGGTGAACAGTTCTTTTCGCCTTTAAAAAACACCGATAGACTGAGATAGTCGGTATTTCTATTGGTGATATGTGAACATTTCCCTTTACCTCTGGAATACATCTACGAACACAAACCATCGGTGTTCCCATTGGTGAAATGGGAACTGTTCACCGATGTAGGAGGTGAACAATTCCCTTCGCCTCTAGAATACACCGATGATTTTTTTCCGTCGGTGTTTTCATTGGTGAAATGTGAATTATTCACCGATGTGGGATGTGAACAGTTCCCTTCACCTCTGGAATACACCAACAATTTTTGTTACATTGGTGTTTCCATTGGTGATGTGCACAGTGAATGACATGTTGTGTCTATTTTCTTATCTATCGTCCCTGCAAATACTTAAATTGAAAGTTGTACACCCAACACAATAACAACAGTTCATAAAACAATTATGAAATAATTATTTTGCATCCATAAATATTACATTTTAAAAAATTGCATTACACTTTTGTGTTCTGATAGTTAGTCAGTATTATCTTCTTCTTTTTCTTCAATTGAATCGTCATTAGCTCCATCGCAATCTTCAACGTTGATAACATTGGTATCATCATCTTCATCGATTTATGCTTGCCCATTGGAGCTCAGAACAGCATTCAACTTCTCAGCGTCAACATCAATAAGACTATTATCAAAGATGTAAAAAATTTAATTTTCTTCCAAGTCAATTGATGGAGCAACTCGATATGGTTCGACCAATTCACTAACTTGAAAGACATCATCTCCCACACCTGTGTCTTTGTTCTCATCCTAAACAACTTCAACATGACCCTTAGGTTTTGTTTTTAAAATGAATAACCAATCAACTCTTAAACAATCCTTTTTTAAGGAAGGGGTGTATATGTAATAAATTTGTTGGCATTGCTTGGCGAAAACAAAGACATCGTTTACATTGCAGAGTCTAGCTTTTAAGTTAATTTTGACTAGACCATGGTGGGGATCTACTATGATTACTCTGTCAATGGTGTCATACCAATAACATTTGAATAAAAACACTCTATTATGCTCGCTATGATATTGTAGTTCAACGACCTCTTCTAATTTACCATAATAGTCAACTTTAAACTCAAGTCGATCCTTTAACACAAACACCATTGTAATATGTCTTTCTTTCATGTCTGTATTCTTCAATATAAAACACATATTCATTGGCAAAATACCTGTTGTAGCATTTCACTTTTCTTTCAAGACCTAGGCTTAGTAAAGAAAATGAAACACTAACATTCCTTTCTATTTGATAAACCTTGTACATCAAGTACAACAATGAATTAGTAAACAAGAATTTTGTAACGAAATTAAGTACAATGATAGACAATGAGTTTCTGATAGTACTTGCATATGTTTTGAACCACGTGGCAAATTGTTCATCTTGTAATCGAAAAATTTGGGATTCTATCAGCTGTGAGTTATTAGACAGTAAATATTGTTTATGTTGCCTATGAGGTTTTCAAAAATATATGAGTTTATGATATTACAATAGATAAATAGTCCATTTACACAAAGTTTAAGTACTATATATACTTACTAAATAAAAGGTCTCAATTCATCGTAGTTAAATAACACATAATTGTGTGCTTGTTTGAATTATATTTCAGACAAATATCTTCCCCTTATAACATTTTTAGGTGTGGGTCATCCAGGATTGGAGAATATTGACAAGTTTCCACTTGAAAGCACTTCACCAGATAGTTTTTTTAAAAGTATTTCTGGAAATCAAATTTCTTTGGTTGAAGACCCAACACACAAATTCAATACATACAGTCTTTTGATTGTCTTGTATTTTGAAAATAAAAATTGACTCGTTGTAAGATTAAAATAGTTTTTCTATGGTTCTTTATGTCAATTCTAATCTCTGATTTTGAGTATGTCATTTGATAGTATGTGACGAGGTGACCTTTAATGGATTTCAATAGTAGGAGGTTCGAGTAAAGACTCAAAGTTTAATTGAAAAATTTTCTCATTTTCAGCACTTACTTATATCAACATGCATAATAAACTGTAACTTAGTTTGTGAAGTCACAACCCTTATAGAAAGTTGTTGAAGTTTTGAGAGTGTTATTTATCGGTTTAAATCACTTACTTATTACTGTTTATTATGCTCAAAAGGTTATGGTTCATGATTACAATAGAAAGAGCAATTCATAAGCTCAAAAGGTGTTTAAGGGTTTTAAAGACTTAGGATCACTATCACCTATTTATTAACTCTCTTTCTTGTTGTCTTTGTATAAGAAAGTGACATGCAATAAATTTCATCAATAAATATTGTTTCCTAAAATTGAACAGGAAACTCTATCATAATCAAACAATGAACAATGCCTCACTCTTAATAGGATTTTTTATCAGTAAAAAAATTTTAATGTTATCAATCAAGGTCAAACATTGGCATATAACAATGCCACTCCTTTCATTGTCAATCTCAAACTTAAACAGAATACTAAGACTCATTGCCAATCATTTATCTCCTAATATTCCTTTACCTCAAATATCAATTTGTAGGAAAGGTCAAGGTTCTCTATCAATCATTAGCCTCGTCATTTCCTTATTTCTAATTCACTATCTTTGTAAAAGCATAACATATAATAATGCCACACATTCCATGTTCACCTAAAACACCAATATTCTCCTAACAGAGACCATAAAGCAAATCCAACTTTTTGTATAACCAATTTAATTATTTAAAGACACCAGAGGCTTTATTATAGATACCAAAAGATATGTTCATGGTTCAACATCTTTATTTTTTAACTCTTTCCCTTAGCATCAACTTTTGGCATTTGTTGCACTCTTCTTCAATTAAAAATCTCTTTTTCTCTTCCAAACTTGATAGGAATTTCCCTACCTTTAACATTGATGTCGCACCCGACATCGCGGCGACCCACAAATAATTCTCTTGAATTATGGAAAAAGAACATATTTCTAGCATCTTGTTCTTTTAGGGGAAAAGGTGTTGTTTAAGGAGTCGCCACCTAGTATTATGGTCACTAGGAACCCTAACTGGTCAACAGAGATTCTATGGTACAGGATTGGTTACGTAAAAGGGAAGATATTATCACCCCTTAAACGTTCTGCCTGAGGCAGACTGCATTGCTGATTTTGTCTTAAATTGCTAAACATTTATTCGCTTATGATATGATGATTTGTTTATAATATTCCTGACTCTGGCGCTAGTGAATATTCGATCGCGAATAATTCCAATTCTGGCATTGGTAAATATTACGTAGCTATAAAATAAATTTGGATCAATATTTTTATTCCTGACTCTAGCGTCAGTGAATAAACAAATAAAATAAATTTATTTTTTCACATGCAAATATTTTTTATTTTTCTAGCTAAATAAAATAAAATACAACGAATAATATAAATTTAAACCGGTATTTTTATTCCTGACTCTGGCGTCAGTGAATAAACCAATAAATTTATGTTATTTTTATTCATGCATACACATTTTATTTTTTTATATTTTGTATTTTTTTCTATTTTTTGGGCTGGGCCCAGCTCAGCCCACATGGGCTGGGCTGGATCCAGCCAGCCCGGCCCGGTCACTGGCCCAAGCCAGTGACCCGGCTGGGCAAAAAAAGAGAAGCACGCGTGAAGTAAATTCACGCGTGCATGAATAGTGTGAAGGTAATTAAATTACCTTCACACTGCATTTGAAAGACTTAATTGAATGCAGAGAATGGAAACTTACCTGTGCAGCGGAGAACGGCGCCGAAGACGATGGCGCAGTGGCTGTTTGCTTTTGTTTCCCGATGTAGCTCCACTGTCTTTTGGATTGTTCTTTTTCTGCAGGCGCGAAATGGTTGCTTCTCCGTTTTTCTTTCCTTCTCTGTTTTTCTTTTTCCCCTTTGAGATTGTGCTTGGGAAGAAAAAAACTTTTGGTCTCTGCTTTTGAATTCCCCTGCTCTAGACGAAGACTACGATGGTAAGGGTCCTGGAACCGGGGGTTGGCTGGACCCAAGCTTTCTCGGGTTCTTTGCTTTGTTTTTGCTCTGGTTCTGCCTCTGTTTTTCTGGGCTTTCGGTCCCCTGCTCTCTGGGTTTCTCCTCTGGTTTTTTAAATTGTGTCCTCCCCAATTCTGTGAGTCCCCCCCTCGGTTCTGTCTTCCTGTCCAGTGCGTTTTCCTCTGGGTTTTGCTTCAGTTTTCTTCTCGGTTCATTGTTCCAACCCTTTTTCTGTCTCCTGGATTTTTTTCGCCCCGTTTTCTTCGTTGTTCCTCTGTTTTATAGAGTCCGATTGGTGGTAACGGACGACATGCAGAGGGACGAAAACATTAAAGCATCCATAATTGAGGTGAGCGGCTTATTACTGCTGGAAACGGTCTCTGGTTAAAGAAGAAGAAGAAGAAGAAGATGAAAAGCGTTCTTTCAACCGACGCCGTTTGGAGATAAACAGTGGCCATTTTCACTTTGACCCGTGAAGTTTTGAAAATTTTATAATTAAGCCCCTGGTTTAGACAGTAATTTTCCCTACATTTCGGCGCCTTTTACAAGTTAGTCCTTGGACTTTAATCTGCTGCAATCGTGTCCCCAATTAACCCCAAACTTTGCTATTTCTTCAATTAGGTCCCTGATTTCATTAATTTAATTAAATCCAAAGTCCAATTAAGTCTAAAACTTATCAAATCTCTAATTAAACCCTTAATTGGATTAATTAAATTAATTCTAAGCTCAATTAAGTCTCAAAACTTATCAATTCTCCAATTAAACCCTTAATTGGATTAATTAAATTAATTCCAAGCTTAATTAAGTCTCAAAACTTATTAATTCTCCAATTAAACCCTTGATTGGATTAATTAGATTAATTCCAAAGTTTAATTAAACCCCAAAACTTCCAATCATGTTGCCCTTAACCCAAATTTTAATTTATTCTTCATTTATTTCATTTTACCTTTTTTTTCCATCATTATCATCATTTTTTTTTTATCCTTTTCAGTAAATAATTAAAACAAAGTGGTCAAAAATTGGGTTATGACAATTGACTTGCCTTTAAATGCGGATGATTTCTACTTTTTGGTTTCCACATAGCCTTCCTCAAAGTTTTCTTTGATGCCCTTCCGTTTAGGGTTTTTTTTTTCACTTTTAACTCTTTCTCAATTGTTAGGCTTTAATTCTTAACATTCTCTTTTTCCATTGATTATAACATTGTCTTCATCTTTCCAACCAATAAAATCCTTCACTTGCTCCTAGTATGGGGTGTGATCTATGCAGGGTGTCTTTACAAAACAAAGATTCTATCATGCTCAAATTGAGATTGTAAGAGATATATATTTTAAGAATTATGAATAGAATAAACAAAGGTGATCTGTTCTCATTTTACACAAGGTCAGTTACAAATGATAAATTTTAACCTTATCTAACATAATTATTTGAACTTATAAAAATCATGATTCACAAGTCTATAACTATTGAATCCACTATATTTCAATATGCATACTAGTAAGGCTTAGCTCTATAATGTGTGGTTTAATTTTGTATATAAGTTCAAAATTTGTTTGGTCATCTCATATTGTTTATCATGCCATTTTAACAAATACTGAGTCATTTCTATGATAAAAAAAAATAATCTTTCAAGATTGATTTAGCCTTAATTTCATATGTTGGAGTTTGATCAAAATATTTTGTCAAAATAAAATGTTAAACATCTCTTCATTTCAGAACAATAAAGAGGCAAAGAAAAGACATATTTCTTTTAAAAAATGATTTAATCCTGGAACAAAGTGCAGAATAGAAAAATTCAAAATTCCATAACAACATGATTGACAATTCAACATCCTTCTTGGAACAACTTCTCTGGCAATATTTGTGTTTTGCTAAGTATTTTTAATCACTTGTTATGTTGAGGATGTTCTGATGTACAACCTAGAGAATGGTGGCTTAAGGCAATTGTTCTTGAAGGTTGGGCAATTCTAATGTTGTGTCTGATTGTTCTTCTTCCTCAGTAATAAAAGTGAATCGAAATGTGAAGCATCCATAGAGAAACCTTTCCCTAATCGTAACACATCAATGCTTCCGGTCTTGAGGTTGAATAATGTCACGTGAGGAAAATATTCTCTTATAAGCACAATATTGACATTGTAGAAGGCCAAAGGACTTACATGGGGTTCTTTCCTTGTTAAAACCCCTATGTTTATTCAATGTCTTTTATTCAATTGTTTTATGTTATAGCTCTCCATGATCCATAATTCCATTAAATCATTTTTTCTATAAATGCAGGTCATGACAAGTTTACCTTTGTATTCAACAAGCCCAATATCTTAGTTATCATTGTCCTTGTAGATTGGTAAAGGAGGAGAAAATAAACAATAACTCTCTTTTTTCACATCAAATATGAATATGTTTCTCTTCCAAATAAACCAATGAAATGAACCATTCACTAATACTTTTCTCATATGACAAGGAGACTCATCTTGTGGCAACTTTACTTTATTCAGTAGCTTTTTTCTTTAAGTCTTCAAGTCAAACAACTCGACTCTAATGCAATGGTACGTATAGAACTTCTTATCATATGAGAAAAACTTAAGCTTTGAGAATATTATGATCTTGTAATGTAAAGGCTTTGATCTTTCAACCATCAGGCCAAATTCTACAGTATCATATCGTGTATTTGGATTCAGGATCTTTTGCTATTATTTGATAGCAGGGTTACACACATAATATCATGGTCTATTGTATGTG
Source organism: Populus simonii (assembly GCA_007827005.2). Classification (NCBI taxonomy): domain Eukaryota; kingdom Viridiplantae; phylum Streptophyta; class Magnoliopsida; order Malpighiales; family Salicaceae; genus Populus; species Populus simonii. The sequence goes on from CM017482.2 coordinate 855,167, forward strand.
AGAAAAAGTAAAGCTCTTTGGTTTGTTGATGCCACAATCTTTACATGGTTAGGAAGGAAATCAAATGATATTTCAGGATGAGGCTTCAGAGTGTCAGTTGAAATAAAGAAAACATGATATTCATTTCAGATCATTCATTGTATAAAGAACCCAAAGACAATGTTGATTCTTTAGCTGTGTAGCTTTATAAAAGTGGATTTATATGTGAACTTGTTGCACTCCTTGGAAAAAAAGCCTAAATTTCCCTATAGTCTCCATTAATGAATGCATTTGAACTTCATAGATGACATCCGAGCATAGGACACAAGCTAAGTTCATGGTAAAGTAGAGACTCTTGTTACCAGCTTGTAGAAAACCACAAGCGATGCTTTTGGATTGGAAATTGAGCAAATCTTTCTTAACACCATCATATGTAAGCAACTCTTGACTCGTTAGGGGAAAAATTTAGAGACCTATATTTCAGAATATGAGCATGCATGTTAAATGTATGAGTATGTTTTTATATGATGAATACACTCTTCAAGGAGTAACACACGGTTGTAACTCTTACATGATGAATAAAAATTTTAATTCTTGCCCAAACTTGAAAATGAAAATTTCCCGAGTGATAGTTATTATGTCACCCGTAAGACTTGAATTCAAGATGATTCAAGAAGGGCTTATCTTGATGCACAATAATGTGTAGGGAGCATACACCTTGAAGGTTGGTTTTAATCTTTTTACTATTTGGTCTCTAAAAAAAGGGATTCTCATTGTCCTAGTGATCACCCTCATGAAAGTAATATGGGGGCTCAATAGATAATTGAATGACATGTATACAATCAATACTAGTCTAAGTACTCAACATAGAGTTGAATGGTTTCACGAACTTAAACCCTGCCTGAAAGTCATAGGGTAAGCTGCTACTCCCCACGTAACCTAAAGTTTCCATGTGCATAACTTAGAGTGACATATCTCAAATAAACTACTAATGCATGAAGACATGCATTAGTCCAATACTATCAGAAACAATATCGTCCCTAATGGAGTTGTCATTTTGTCGCACAAAGATGCGGGACGTCTGGGGGTCGAGGGAGTTGTTACCTTAGTTGTTTGGTTAAGGGTAACTAGGAAACTCAGGTGTGCTGGTCTCATTAGAAATTCAAAGAGTAAGGAATTGGTTATGGCTAGAAAAGGTATTTGCACCCCTAGTGCACCCTACCTGAGGTAAACTGCAATGTGTGGCTTGAATGTGGTTTAAAGATTTTGATAAGTTCCTAACCAGTGGTCTGTCTATGGCTTAGAATGAGTATTTATTCAAGTGAACAAATCTAGTTTTTTCTAATTCATTATGGACTCGTGTACCCAAATGAAGTCTTATGGAAATAATCCATGTAGGTACCCTGACAAAGTTCACATATCCTGAAAAGCGGAAGAGTTTTCCATAACTCATGGGTTTTGATAAAAAAAAAAAAATACTCCCAAATAAAATTGGTGACTATTTAGAATAACTCTGGGAATTATTTGATTAACTCCTGATATTTAACTATTAGCCTCACTTGTAGGTCCAATATTTATACCAGAATATTGACTATTAATTCTCATGAATTAAAAGTTTAGTGATTATTGTAATATTGGCTAAATTCTTATGGATTTAATAAATGGATTATTAAATCTAGAATGCAAGCTAAAAAAAAGAAAAACCTACCATGTATTTTATTTTTTAAACAAGATATATATGATTTTTTATATTTTTTAGAGATTGACCATATGCAATTAAAAACATTAAATTCTTTTTGTCTTTTTTTTTTTTAATTTTAAGCATTTAAAAACATATAAGAAAATACAAACACATACATATTCTTGTTTACTATATTTTGCTCACACACCCTACTGATCTTTTTATTGGGGGAAATGGGTCTTACCTTTTTATTTATTTATTTTTATTTCTCTTGGGGTTGCCAACTACTTAGGAATAATAGGTCGAGGGTTTTTTTTTTTTTTTTTTGTAATGGCCTCCTCTACTTTTTGTTATGTGTATGTTAGGCACCTATTTATATGTAATTGTTTTTTGTTATTTTCAATTGCTTGGTCTCCAAACAAACTTGGTGCAATTTGGTCCCTCAACTTCTTTCTTTTGACATTTGGTTCCTTTGTAAATTTTAATATTTTTGATTTTTTGGTTTTTTTTTTTGAAAAAGAGTAACATCAATGTCAACTTAAAAATACACATTAACAACCAAACACATAGAAAAAAATGTTGCAAGTGACACAAAGACGTCAAGAACATACTTTTTTGGGTTTTCACTGTTTGTTGCTATTTTTGGTTTTTTAAACTTTTTTCAAGAATGGGGTAAAACATTAGGTGGCAACAATTTTTTTCAAATCTAGTCAAGTTTGGATTTCAACCTCAATTTTCTTCATTTCTTCAACCAATCTTGTCAAAATATATTAATTTGGCTATTCTACTGGTATTTTAGTCCTTTGCAGTTCGAAGACTTATCTCCTCATGTTTCGAATATATTTTTAGATTTTTTATTTTTTATTTTTTGGATTTTTAGATTAAAAAATATACATTTTGTATAGAACAATATTTGGAGATCCAAAATTGAGTTATGACATTAGTCCCTATAGTTTTTTCAAATTTAATTTTAATCACTAAAAATTTATTTGATTGATCTTTCCTTCTCTTCCTTTTCTTTTGAATTTTTTAATTTTTGAAAAAATGTTCAATACAATAACAATACACGAAATCATAAAAAAAATTTGAATTTACCAAAAATTGGCTAAATCACCAAAAACATTTCCATTTTTTAAAAAATATATTGAAAACGGGGTAAAAACAATGAGTGATGACACTTCCAATAAAAGCTGGTTATCTATAGTAGAGTTGTATCAATGAATTCTCCTATTAAAATTAGTGAAATTGGAGCTCTTTTAAAGTAGTGCATAATGTAGTTGGAATACTTACTAATGTTCAATATGTTTTTTATATGAAGATTAATCTTATTTATCTAAGTACACTTCACAATAAAGGGTTCAAATTAATTTATCTAGTTAGTTAAAACATATTATATTCTAAGAGTTTGCTATTAATATTTTAAAATTGTGATCAAATACTTTTGTTGAGTTACAACATTTACTTAAATTTTCTATACTTTCTCATAATTAATTCGCTACATCTTCTTTAATCATGTTACAAAATATTTACCTTATGTTAAAAAAATGCAAGCTTTCGTAATATTTTTATAATGATGTTTTAACTTTCGTAATCTTATTACAAAAATTGATTTACAATTTTTTTAAAATTTTTTAATAAAAAATCATTTTATATGATTTTAATAAAACTCATAAATAATTATCATTAACACAAAAAAATAAAGACAAAACCATATAGATTCACTCTAATTTCAAGAGTGTTTATTATATTTCAAGATATTGTTACCAAGCTCTTCAAGATCATGTTCAAATAACATGTTTTTAAAATTGCATTCAAATAGCTTCAATTCATTACTTTCGATGGCAGACCAATGACAAGATTTCCAAGACCAAGAAGTTGCAAAATTATAGTATTTTTTGAAGAGTTTATTAGCTGGGCGGTTACTTTCGATTTCCTAAATCCTAGCCACCCTACTCTCTTCATGTGCTGCCTTTTTCCTACTCATCTGCAGTAAGTAGCAGAAATTAGGGGACCTAACTTATAGGGTTATTGGAAGTATGATTTGAGTTATTTTTTAATGTATTTTTTTGTTTGGAAAATATGTTAAAATAATGTATTTTTATTTTTAAAAAATTATTTTTGATATTAATACAATCTAAAAATACAAAAAACAATTAATTTTAAATAAAAAAATTAAATTTTAAATTTTTTTAAAATATTTTTGAAACATAAAAAAAAAACAAAAAATCCTATATCCTAGCCACCGTATTCCCTCTCTTTACACTTTCTATATCAAAAACTCTTTATGCCTCCCTCTCTTCCATCAAAACAAGGTAATCCAAACTCAAAAACAAGGAACCTAGCTTATATATTTTTATTATAATGGTTTTAGATAATTTCTTAAAGTAATTACTCTTTATTCCCTTCAATTAAAAACAAAATTTAAAGACATGATTTTTAATTTTTTAATCAAAGCTTATTTTTTATGAGCATAATAAATTTATACTAAAAAACAATTCTTTGTACAAAAAAATTAATTTTTTTTATCAAAATAAAAAAGAATTTGATGAATAAAAATATCATGATTTTGATTAAAAAATATACATTTTCTCTTTTTAAGCTTAAACTGTTATAGTTTTTATGAATATTTTTTTTATAATTGTTGTTATTTGTTTTTTGAAGAACTAGTTGTTAAAAAAGATCCAGTTTGTGAAAACAAAAGGTATTTTATGAATTATAAAAATATATATTGATAAAAAAAAATTCATTTTCCTCCATAATTATGTTCATTTCTTTTTATATAAATATTTATTTTTATTATTATATAATTAAATAAAAAATAAATTTTAAAAACTTTTCTATGACGACGCTCGGGCAACTCGACTACTTATAAACTTTAAAGGGGGACTATTACTGTTGCTGGAGTAGGTGTGTGATTGATGATTGATGGTTTTGAAAACCTCGTACGAATATAAAAAATTTAATGATGATGGTTTGAATAAATAAAAGGTTTGATTATTATTCTGAGGGCTACTAAATACTGTAGATGAGTCCCAGTCTTCAGTCTTTCAAAAATATGGCAGCGATTCTTTTTTCAAATATTATTTTGCATAGAATTATATTAAAATATATTTTTTATTTTTTAAAAATTATTTTTTATTTTAGTTTATAAAAATAATTTAAAAAATATGTATTAAAGAAATTTAAAATAAAATGTGTTTTTCTTAATTTTAAAAAACACAATTTAAACTATATTTCCAAACACCTTAACTCTTGTCATGAACATTAGGCAATGATGCCAAATAATACAATATTTTTATAGCTTTGTAATAATATATTTAAAATTTAATAATTTATTGACATAATTTTATATCTATATTTTACATGAGCAGTTTTTCAATATGTATGTTAGAACATGAAGTAGAAAAATTAATTTCAAGAGGTGTATTTTATCATGTTAAATCTTAAGTTTGTTCTAGAAAGTTATCAGTTTGATTATCATAAATTTTAGAATTACTGGAAACTTGTCTAGTCATTAATTTCAAGAACTTAAAAAATTAATCAAGATATGTATAAACTGATCCGGACATTCACAGTTATAAAAAAAATAAATAGCAAAATTATAGTATTATTTGAATAGTTTATTAGTTGCGCGATTACTTTCGATTATGTACTGCCTTTTTCCTACTCATCTACACTAGGTTGTGTTTCTTTTGCAACTGTTTTTGTGTTTGCGGTGCAACAAACGCAACAAGATATTTGGTAACAAACCAAACTGCGTTTTGTATTGCAGGGCCCAATAAAAAATTGAGTTTGAAACGTAGTTTTTGAGAAGCATTTTTTACATTTTTTTAACTGAATTTCGTTAAACCCTGCTTGTTTTTGCGTTTCAAAAACACTTTTGAAAAAACTTGAATTTTTTTTATTTTTTTCTTTACTTCAAATTAATATTTTTTGTATTTTCAGATCATTTTAATGCGCTGATATTAAAAATAATTATATATATCTATATATATTGATACATTTTCAAGTAAAAAACACCTTGAAAAGCAACCACAACCATTCTTCCAAACACAATTACTAGATATTTTATACATATTTTTTGCTACACATAAACCTTAATCATAATTTTTATCAAATATATATCTAAATTCAACTAACCACATTTTATTATATTTTTTAAAATTTATTTTTTTAATTCACAATCATAACAGCTACCTTTAAAACAAATATGGAAGAAATTAGGTGGACCTAGCTTAATATGTTAGTAAAAATCCTAAATCCCAGCCACCCTATTCTCTTCAGGTGCTGGCAGAAATTACGCGGGGGGGGGTCCTAGCCACCCTACGCTCTTCATGTGCTGCCTTGGGGGGGGGGGGGGGGGGGGGGGGGGGGGGGGGGCTAGCTTAATATGTCAGTATCCTAAATCCTAGTCCTGCCTTTTTACTACTCATCTACAGTAAGTAGCAGAAATTAGGAGGACCTAGCTTAATATGTTGGTAAAAATCCTAAATCCTAGCCACCCTACTTTCCCTCTTTACACTTTCTATTAAAACAAGGTACAACTAAAAAACAAGAAACCTAGCTTATATATTTTTATTATAATGGTTTTTGATAATTTCTTAGACTAATTACTCTTTATTCTCTTCAATTAAAAATAAAATTTAAAGACATGATTTTTAATTTTTTAATCAAAGTTTATTTTCATGACCATAATAAATTTATACTTAAAAAACAATGCTTCACACAAAGAAAAAGAAATTTTTTTATCTAAAGAAAAAAGAACTTCATGAATAAAAATATTATAGTTTTGATTAGAAAAATACATATATGTCAGTAAAAATCCTAAATCCCAGCCACCCTACTATCTTTATGTGCTGCCTATTTCCTACTCATCTACCGTAAGTGGCAGAAATTAGGGGCGACCTAGCTTAATATGTCAGTAAAAATCCTAAATCCTAGTCCTAGCCACCCTACTCTCTTCATGTGCTGCCTTTTACTACTCATCTACAGTAAGTAGCAGAAATTAGGAGGACCTAGCTTAATATGTTGGTAAAAATCCTAAATCCTAGCCACCCTACTTTCTCTCTTTACACTTTCTATTAAAAACAAGGTACAACAAAAAACAAGAAACCTAGCTTATATATTTTTATTATAATTGTTTTAGATAATTTCTTAGAGTAATTACTCTTTATTCTCTTCAATTAAAAATAAAATTTAAAGACATGATTTTTAATTTTTTAATCAAAGTTTATTTTCATGACCATAATAAATTTATACTTAAAAAACAATGCTTCACACAAAGAAAAAGATTTTTTTTTATCTAAAGAAAAAAGAACTTCATGAATAAAAATATTATAATTTTGATTAAAAAAATACATATACGAGCGAAATAATACCATCTATAATTTGATGAGTGTATTAACAATAGCAGTTACATTTGTAACAATTCTTTTCCAATTCTCTAAAATATACCAATGATAAGTTTTGTTGATAACCCCACCATTAATAGTAATATTTGTAGCAATTCTTTTCAACTTCTTGGAATATACCGACGGAGTTGTGTTATCAATAACTTCATTCGTAATATTTTAAAAATATTGTTTTAACAAAATATTGAACAGAAGTAGAAAAATATAGCAATAGCTTTTGTAATAATTCTTTTCCAACTCTCTGTAATATATTGATGATGTTGCGCCATCGGTAACTCCATTGGTTACTTCCAACCATAAATCCGGATGAATATCTAGATAGGTTGAAGGATTGTCCTCATATCCCTCAGTTAACCGGCTGTTATATGCATCCTGGAAAGAAAAAATAAATACATCAAATTCAAGGAAATAATAAATCAAGAAAAAAATAATTGAAAACCAACATACCACAAAATACTGAGCTCGGCTATCAAGAAATTGTTGCACCCCTTTTAGAGGTCATCACTCCAAAAAGCTTCATCGAGTTTGGCTCGGGTCCAAGAATTATATCCTACAATAAAAGAATATTGTCAGTTAAATACATTTATAAAAAACAACTAATAAAAAATGAATGTAATAAAAAAAAATCATATCATCCTCTTTGCATGCGAAACAAATGGAATGAAGTCACCGGTGTGTGTGGTAATCGAACCATAAACATGTTGGTTCTGGTTATCCATAACGGACTGTGACTATCGAGTGAAATGTACGGATGTCATGTGCTGAATGTATTCCTCCCATACACCATTTGAGACGTACAACGGTCTGAAATCTTTCCAAATAGCCATGTCATTCTAGCCCGAAAGCTCTCTTTCTTTTGTATGATTTTTGGCTTTATGTTGCAATTTGTACAAAAAATGTATCCATATTGGCTTTCTTTTGTAACCTATATGGTACAAATTAATTATCTGTTAGTAATTGAAAAATAAAATTTTAATATTTGGAATAAAAACAATATCTTGAATTTGAACTTACTTAGTTGCAACGTGATTCTCCCAAATCTTCATTGCAACATTATTATTAGCTCTCACCTATTATAATCTTCTCTTGAAGTAAAAATTTATACAAGGAAAATTTCAATAAACGATCCAAATTAACATAAAAATATATCTAAGTAAAAACTAACCTTGAACCTTGAAAATCATGCATCGACTTGTTGTTTTCATTTAGGATGTTTGGATAGAAACCTAACTCCATTGAAACAATGAAATTTCTATCAACGATTTAAAGGTCAATGTTATTGTTTTAGCAGCATCAATGTTTGTAAACATGAAATTGCATTCGTGAAATGATATTATTTTTTAAAAAATTATTAAACATGTTATTAATTGTGAAAGCAAAACAAACTTATATTGAAAGGGTGTCCTTCCACTGGGCATCGTGCTTACGAGTAAATGGATCCTACTGTGAAGGGGGCCCTCGATGTTGTTGCATCACACTTGACAAGCTTGCGTCTTGAGTCGATGCTTGTGCCTCAGGTGGATGTTCTTGGTTGACACCTAATGACTCATGGTCCTCAACATTGCTAATAGAAGAACTAGTAGTAAGCTTGTCCTCGCGACGTGCAATAAACTTTTTCCTAGGCATCTACATATATAATTTAACGAATAAAAAAATTAAATGATTCCATTTTTAAAAAATTCGACAACATCTCCCCTATATGAGAGACTACCTGCATGCCATTTATTAATTCATAAAATTATTAAGAACACAAAATTGAACAAAAATTATGACAAAAAAAATAATGCAAAAAACACAATAAAGAAATGAAAAATTCTTACCTTAATGGCATGCTTTATTGTAGCTCTTAATTAAAAAAACTAAAAAAGAAAAAGAAAAAAGAAAAGAAAACACATGGTTAATAAACAAAAAAAAAAAGAAAAATGAAGAAAGAAAAATGAAGAAAGACAACATACCTTAGGATTAGAAGAGAAGAGTATGCTTGATCACTACAACATTTAACAGTTTTATTGACATGCATTATTCGTCGGTGTAAGATTGATGGTCCGTCGGTAAAGATTTTACCGACTACATCACCCACGGAATACGTTCGTAGGAATAACGTTCGTCGGTAATGCCGTTTTCTGTCGCTATTTCGGTCGGTAAAAAAAAACCCGATGGTTTTACAGACGGAAAATGCGCGCAAAAAAAAAACATTCCCGCTGGAAATATACCGATGGATTCATTCCATCTGTAGTTCCATCGGTAATATTACCAACGGAATAAAGTTGTAGGTGATTGTGGCATGTGCAGTAAATATTGTGCAACTCTCTGTGAAATACTGACGGACGCAGGCCGTCGGTAGAGACGTCGGTGATTGTGGCATATGCAGTAAATATTTTGCAACTCTCTGTCAAATATCAACGATGTAATGCCATTTGTAAATCCATCGGTGATATTTTTTTAAAAAATTTACAAAATTAAAATTGAGTAGAATAAATAATATAAAATTGCATAGAATAATAGTAAAAAAACCAATTAAGCGAATAAAATTGTATAAATATTAAAATACTAGTACATAATATTCATCAAAATATGTATTACAAATTTAGAGTGTTTCCAAAAAAAATTGAACTAAAACAATGGCGGAGTCGGAGGAGGAGGAGGAGGCTGGTTGTTCCCGGGACCATACGGTCAAAACAAGGGCACACACGTATCACCCATCTGTGATTTAATGTCCATGACTATCTGACAGAGTTGTTCATAATCCCCCAAGAGTTGCTGATATTGTTGTTTCAAAGTCACAAACTCTTCAGACTGGGTGCTCGATACTGATTGGGAGCTCCCAACGATTAAGACACTACGGGTCGTCCGCAAGTTATCGGCCGTAGTGTTGGAGAGTTCATACACCTGATTTTTATCGGGTCCACCAGACGATCCTGCCTCCATCCACAAATTCGGGTCGGTCGAAGGATCGTCTTCATATCTCTCTCTTAACTGGCTATTATATGTCTCCTGAAAATTAAAAAAGAAATTATCATATTCAATTTAAGAAAATAATAACTTACGAAATAAAATAGTTGAAAGAACATGTCACGAAGTGTTGAGCGTGGTTGTCGACGAACTGTTGCACCCCCTTTTGGCGGTCTTCACTCCGCATCTGCGTCTCCACAAACAGCTCCATTGGGCTCGGCTCACGTCCAAGAGACGTAGTCTGTAAGAAAATAAATGTTGCATGTTAACTATATTTAAAAATAACAACAAATTCATTAACGATAGATTTCATTAAAATTAATCTTACCATCCGATTCGCATGTACAGTGAATGGAATGAAGCTGTTGGTGTGCGTGGTCACCGAACCATGAATTTGCCGGTTCTGATTGTCGGCACCAGACTGTAAGCGTCGTGTGAACAGCTCAGACATCACGTGCTGGCATATTGTGGCCATATATCCTCCGGGATGTATGGTAGCCTGAAATCCCTCCAAACCGCCAGGGTGAAGGGGAACAATTCCCATGGTCTTAGGAATATACCGATAGAAATATCCTTAAGTATTTCCATCAGTGTAAAAAAATGTCTGATGCCAAATTATGTTTGTACTCCCTATCTATTCATCCTGCAAAATACTTAAATTCACAACTGCACACACAACACAATAACACCAATCACATCACATTAATAAAATAAATATTTTTTTATCATTCAATAATAAATTAACATCATTGTCATTACATAAAAGTGAATTTCGTTCATAAATATTACATTATAGTTTATAGCATTACACATTCATGTTGTGCAAATTAATAATAATTGTCTTCTTTTTCATCAATTGACTCGTCGTCATCTCCATAGCAATCTTGTACATTGATTTGGTCGTTATCATCTTCATGGACTTGTGTATGTCTACTAGAGCTCAAAACATCATTTAACCTCTCAGCATCAACATCAACAAAAATATTCTTGGCAATGCGAAAATTTGAATTTTCTTTAAAGTCATTAGATGATGCAATTCGATATGAATCAACTAACTCACCAAGTTGAAAAACACCATCTCCCATAATTAATTCATCGTTGCCATCCTGAACAACTTTGACACACAACCTTTGGGTTTAGTTTTCATTATGGATAATCAATCAATTCTTAAACAATTCTTTCTAAAGGAAGCAGTGTATGAGTAATGAGCTTGCTGGTATTACTTGGTGAAAACAAAGATATCATCAACATTACAAAGTTTAGCCTTTGAATTAATTTTGACCATACCATGATGGAGATCTACTATTATTCCTTTGTTAGTGGTGTAGTTACCCATTTTGAGGCCCTGCATAAAAAAAGGAAAAAAGAGAAAATACAAAAAAATTAAAAAATATATTAGCGAAAAGAGTATACCAGAATGCCCAGGAAATTGTTGAAGTCTAGTTGAGGCATACTCTTATGTTGTAATCTCCACCATTACTATTGTATATTGCCCTATATATATATATATATATAGAAAAGGTTGGCTAATCAATTACTTGGTATCAGAGCCTCATGCTGTTAAAACTCTTCTCTCCCTCTCCCCCTTGCAGCCGGCCTTCCCTCTTCCTATCTAAAATGGACTCTGCTGCTGCTGCCGCCAATTTCTTCCTCACCACCGGTGGTGCAGCCCAGTTGGCCAACCATGTACAAGCTGATGTCGGTGGTGTTTGTTGTTACTCATTTTTGGACCCCATGTTTGCTGGAAGACTGACAAAAGCAGATGAAAGAAATATTTTTTTCGAAACCCTGTTTGAGCTGTTTTCTGCTCTCTTTATCCTTCCCCTTTGCTGCCAAAATCGTCAGGTTTTCTTAGATTGATCAGAAGTCTTCATAATGCCAAATTCATTCCTTTTTTATCTGGTCTTTAAGGTTGAATAAATCCCTCAGAATTTGCATTAAAAAAAATGGTTCTGCTGTTGTCGCAATTTTTTGTTCCAACTTAGGCTCTGATTCTGACTCGGTTTCGTACGATATCTGACCATCCTAGGTATATTCTGTCACTCATGATATGTTAAAAAATTAACGTACACCTTTATTAGGTCCTAGGGATCATTGTTCTTAGGGAAAATTCTCAGTCAGATTCGGATGCTCAGCATCGTCAGATCAAGAACCTTTTTGACCAACTAGATTACTGGCAGATTCTGTTCTCTAAAATTATTTTATCTCACTTCAACTCCTTCATCAAATTTGTAGCCGGGACACGTAGATGAATTTGAGCTTTTGAATTGCTTGATTTCGATATCAGAAACCCAAGATATTCCTGTTTGAAATCTAGCGTGAAAACATAGAATCTTGCCGCAAGAAGGTTTCCAGCCGAGTTTGGTTGCAATTCTGTTATTCAAAACGAATTTATCTCACTTTGAATCCTTCATCAAAGTTGTATTCTGGGACACGTAGATGAATTTGGGCTTTTGAATCACTTGATTTCGATATGAAAAGCTCAAGATATTCCCGTTTGAATATCTAGTGTTGAAAGCAGGGATTCCTGACTGCGAGAAGGATTTTTGCCCAAGTTCGCAGGACTAATTCGAAGGATTTTTTTTTGGACCAAGGACTGAATCTAAATGTGCTAAATTGAGGGATTGAATTGAAGAAGGACATTGAAAGCTGGAGAGGGGGGCTGGATCATCATAAATGACAGGATTTTTACCACACCGAATAAGGAAAATAGGACTTTGCAGCTGCACCCTCCATCTGATTTCTTTCCTTTTTTTCTCTACTGTTTTCCTTTCTAATCACGCCTGATTTTTGGAGCTGAAGACCACGTTTTTGTTGCCACATTTTAAAGGGAGCAGCTAGCCCTATGGAAGGAAAGAAAAGAGCCACACCATCCTCTAACTAGGAAAGAAATCACTGCTGATCACAAAATCAGAATCAAACATTCTGATTTCCTATTTCTGCTCACCCGAGAATTCACCCTAGAGTTAATGTAATATTTGTTTTCAAAATAAAGCCGTGTATAGGTTATATAGAAGCCTCGGCTGCTGACCTAAAGGGGAGAAAAAAAAAAGGCAGAGAGCAGGGGTTCATCTTTTCGACTGTGAAAGTCTTCACAGGAACAAAGTTACAGAAAAAAAGAGAGATGTGAAGCCAGGCAGAAAAAGAAAGGAGAAGGAACAAAAGAGAGACGGAGGCAAAACAAGGAGAAAGAAAGGACGCTTTTCTTTGATACTAAAAAACCTTCACTGGAATGTGAAAGAAAGAGAAAAAGGATACAGAGCAGAGAAGAAGAAAAGTGAAAGACGGTAGGGAAAAAAAAAGACAGAAAAGAGGAGAAAAACGGGAGAGACAGAGAAGACCAAAACAGAGAGAGGAGAAAGGAAAGAGAAGGAGTCTTTCTGTGGTCAGCAGAGGCGAGAATGCAGAAGCTTTTCCCATCGGCTGGTACGTCATCTTTGGCATTCAGGATTTGCAGGTATAAGTTTTAGTTTCTACTTCCTTGCAATATTTCAAAGCTGGTGTCTGCTGATTGTTCTTTCAAAAAACCTGTTTCTGCTCTTGTCTGGGACGTATGTTTTTTTTCTGTTCTGGCAACAAGTTGTACGCTTGCTCATTTGTTTTTTCATACATGCTGAGTTTAGATAGTTTTTCTATATTAGAGTTATGCGTCTCTTCCTCCTCCCTTTTTTTTTGTAAGAGACTGTGAGGCTTAAAGGCCTTCACCAGCTCTAGTCCCCTTTGTCCGGTACCTCTCGGTCTTATAATGTTGCATAAGAGAAGTTCTGTTTCTAAACAAAGCTTTGGCCAAAGGAGAAAGTAAATAACGCAAGAGAATGTTCCATGGAGAAAGTAAAAGGCATGAGAAGAGTCCCTTTACAGTCAAGGTAGTCTTTTGGCAGACTTTTGGTTCCCGTTTTCATTTCTGTTATTTTCTTTTGAAAACAAGAGAGAGGTGGCCTTTGGTTTGTGTTGTTAGTTTTTAATTGTTTAATATAAGGGTGCTGCTCAAGTCTTTTTCTTTATGCATGAAACAAGCATGGCAGTATTAAAAGATTGAAAAAAGGAATTGGTGAGTTATGGTCCCTGTTATGGTTTCGGTCTCCGAATCTTAGTCTTCTGGTGCATAAGGATTTTTTTTATAGGATTTGGGTTTAAGTACCGACTGAATCTTATGTGAGTAAAATTTAGCTTTGGAAAATTTATTTTTATATATATATCAGTGTTTTGAGTTTTTTTTTACAAATTTTGGAATGGATGTGTATGGTTTTTTTACCGACTGACTCTCATGTTTTTCTTGTTTTTTTTGACAAAAAAAATATGTTTTCTTGTGTGTTGCATACGGCCAATACCCTAACATATTTTGAACGTTTTTTATATACAAAAAATATTGGAAGTTTTGAAAATGTGTTTTCGCATGGATTTTCTTAAACACCAAAAAAAAATTGTTTTCTTGCATTTCTGGATTTTACAACATGTTTGTAAAACTCCAAAGAGTATTGACCAATATTCCAAAAAATATAAAAATCTTATTTTGGGAGGAATTCATCTATTATTCACCGCTAATGTTTGGATAAAGAAATCCTTAAAGAACGAATATCCAAAATATTATTGGGAATAATTTGTTATTATTCACTGTTAATATTTGAATAAAGAAACCCGGAGTGGTAAATATCCAAAATAATTTTCTAGAAATAATAAATCCGCACACATCCTTGAAAGAAGCCTTGATTATAATCAAGGACATTTCAATTTTTTTACTCCACGGTTTACGAGCCGTGAGAGTATAAAAAAACTAAGGCAAAAATAGGTTTTTAAAGTGCCCTAGATTTCTAAATTTTTGTCCCTCCTCCATGCGATTTACGAGTCGCAAACTCTTGAAATACCAAGGGAAAAATGAGCTTTTAAAGCACATGGAATCTCCTTGGATTTCTGTCTTAATAGATTTAGTTAGAAACTTAGAAAAACTGATGGAATTAGAAAACACCAACACCATAGCAATATTAAAGCAAACCAAACACCAAGCAGCTTACTTTAGGTAGGGCGTACTAGGGGTGCTAATACCTTTCCTTTACGCAACCAGTCCCTTGCCTTAGAATCTCTGAAAGACCAGTTAGGGTTTCTAGTGACCAAAATACTAGGTGGCGACTCCCTTTTACACAAACAAAAAAGACCCTGAAATCAATCAATGGTCGCCGCGACGCCACGCTCCCGCTGCGAGGATGCGACAGTGTTCTTCCTCCACAACAGCAGCATCTGCTATCAGAACACGTCAATGAGTCCTCCTCGCAAGTTTCTACCATTCCTTTGCACATTATGGGAACACAAACTCTAGCTATCATTGATGTATCCAACACTCATCAAGTTGTTTTATTGAAACTTATGAAATTATCTCTACTGGCGAATGCAGATGAAGTCCTATCTCCTTGGTCAAGGTGTTTTTCACTTCGTTGATAGCTTAGTGTTGTGTCCTTCATCTCATGTTTCTAACGGTTCTACTAGTTCTTCCTCTACAATCAACCCTTCCTTTCTTCATTGGAAGCAATATGATCAACTTATTCTGAGTGCATTCTTCTCCTCTCTCTCCATAGATGTGTTGTATCTCATGGTAGATTATCATACCTCACAATGTGTTTGGCGCACTCTTGAGAAAGCTCTTGCATCTCTGTCTAATTCTTGCATCATGCAACTCTATGGTTCCTTTCAAGCTCTTAAGCAAGGGTGACTCATCGATTAGTATATACATGCAGCAAGCCAAATCATTATTTGATGAATGGGCTATTGCAGGTCGTCCCATGTCCCTTGAAGACTTCAATCTATATGTGTTTCGTGGCCTTCGTGGTGAGTTCAAAGACTTAGTAATGAGTCTTATGACAAAGGCAGAGCTGCTGTCGTATGCTGATCTTCACAACCACCTTCTTACCTATTAATTTCTGCACAAAAACTCCCTTCATTTCATAGACGCCACTCCCTCTTTGTTGTTTTTATCTCTACTGTCATCATCTCTATCGCAACCACCTTTGTTGCCATCACCCCAACCTTCTGCTCATCTTACTATGTCTCATCACAGCTCAAATTTCAGTCGTAACAGGGGTTGTTCTTATGGCTACTAACGCTCCAACAACAATTGCTACACTCACCAGAATAGGGGCCAATTTGCTGCCAACTGGAGGCCAAACAATTGGCAGCAGAATAGGTACAACACAGGGGCTAGATAGTGGTCTGGACAACAGCATGTCCTTTGCCAATTATGCTCTAGTTTGGTCACACAGCTCCCCATTATCCCCAATTTTGCAGCAGTACCCAGCAGTCCTCTGCTCACCTTGTTGTTGGGAATGTTTCTGTTGTGACTTGGTTCCCTCACACCAGCGCGAATCAACACGTCACACCTGATCTTGCAACTTTGACCGATTCTACACCCTATCTTGGTAATGATCCTTTGCAGACATCCCTGCAGAAAAAAAGAAAACAAGAAACACTCAAAAACATCACACAAAGTCGGCACTTTCATCATCTCAGAAGCGGCTGGAAGATTAAAGCATACGGGCACAGAATCAAAAAAGGAAAGCAGAAGGCAAAGTCATAGGCAGACGAGAGGCACCACCACGTTGCAAACACCTTCACTATCTTCAGAAGCAGGTACGCCCCTTCTTCAAACCCGTTTTGCATTCTTTAAATTTAGTGTTGCAAGAACACTGTGCGAAGGTAATTTGCCCAGCTGGGTCACTGGCTTGGGCCAGTGACCGGGCCGGGCTGGCTGGGTCTAGCCCAGCCCATGTGGGCTGAGCTGGGCCCAGCCCCAAAAAATAAAAGAATAAAAAAATAGGAAAAATAGTCCTAGGAAAAAAATAAAAAAATATAATTTATTGGTTTATTCACTGACGTCAGAGTCAGGAATAAAAATACGGGTTTAAATTTATATTATTTTTATTCGTTATTAGAAAAAAATAAAAATAAAAATGTGTATGCATGAATAAAAATAATGTAAATTTATTGGTTTATTCACTGACGCCAGAGTCAGGAATAAAAATACCGGTTTAAATTTATATTATTTTTATTCATTATATTTATTTTATTTAGCTAGAAAAATAAAAAAATATGTGCATGCTTAAAAATAAATTTATTTTTATTTATTTATTCACTGCTAGAGTAGGGAATAAAAAATATTGATCTAATTTATTTTATAACTACGTAATATTTACCAACGCCAGAGTTGGAGATATTCGTAGTTGAATATTCACTGACGCCAGAGTCAGGAATATTATAAGCAAATTATCATAGCGTAAACTAATAAACATTTAGCAATTTAAGACAAAACCAGCAATGCAGTCTGCCTCAGGCAGAACGTTTAAGGGGTGATAATATCTTCTCTTTTACGTAACCAGTCCCGTACCATAGAATCTCTGTTGACCAGTTAGGGTTCCTAGTGACCATAATACTAGGTGGCGACTGCTTAAACAAGACCTTTTCCCTAAAAGAACAAGATGCCAGAAATCTGTTCTTTTCCAAAAAATAATTTTTAAGGCCGCCACGATGTCGGGTGCGACACATGTTGGTGACGGTAAGGGCCTTAACATATCCAATATTGGACATACTCCATTACATTCCCCAAAACACATCTTTACATTATCCAATGTTCTTCATGTGCCTCATATTACCAAACCGTTATTATTTGTTCATAAATTCTACCGTGATAATCATGTTTATTTTGAATTTCATGCTTCTGTGTTTTATATCAAGGATTTCATCACTAAGGAAGTTCTCCTTTCCGATCAGAGTAATGATGGTCTTTATGTCCTCTCTGAGTCTTCTGCCACGTCAATTCCTCAATCTTTTTGGTCTCCTAGCATCTCCGCGACTGCCGACCTGTGGCATCGTCATTTGGGTCATCCAACCCCTTGCATTTTAAATTTGTTAGTTTCCAGTAATAAAATCATATGTATTTCTAGATGTTCTCTTACTCAGTGTCAAGCTTGTCCATTAGGCAAATCATCGTGAATGTCGTAGCGACCTATGGGTCATAAAACTACTGCCCCACTTGATTTAATATTTAGTGATGTTTGGGGTCCTGCCCCTATATTTTCTTCAGATGGCTTTCGTTACTTTGTTATATTTATCGATGTGAATACCAAACATATATGGTATTATCCGCTAGTTGTCAAATCTGATGTGTTTTCCATATTTCATCGGTTTCAAACACTTGTTGAGCGTTAGTTTTCACTTAATCAAATATGTTCAAACTGATTGAGGCAGTGAATATCATAAGTTAAATAATTTGTTTCAAACCATTGGTATTCATCATCGATTAATTTGTCCTCATACTCATGAACAAAATGCACCATTGAGCGTCATCATCGACATATTATCGAAACTGGCCTCACCCTTTTAGGCCAATGTAGTGCACCATTATGATTTTGGAACTATGCTCTTGAATCATCGGTATATCTTATTAATCGCATGCCTACTCTTGTTCTAAAAAATAAATTTCCTTTTGAGTGTATGTTTCGTCGTATTCCTAATTATAAATTTTGTGTACTTTTGGGTGTCTTTGTTTCCCCTTTTTGCATTTATGCCATGCTCACAAATTGGATATACCTTCTTCTCTATGTGTGTTATTAGGATATAGCTCATCCCATCTTAGTTATCGTTGTCTTGATTTAGCATCTCATCGTATTTATGTTTCTCGTCATGTTTGTTTTCATGAAAATGTCTTTCCTTTTGCCAATTCAGAACAATTAACACATTCACTAGTACCCTCCACACAACCTACACACCGCCCACCCTTAAATCCTCCTCAACTCTTTCAGCCTACCACTTCACCAACCTGCCCAAACAGCAACCCAGTTCTGCCTTTTACCACACCCAATAAACCACCCACTTGCCCACAGATTCTGCAACCCCTTCATCACCGTCCAACAATGCCATACTGTCACCATATGCTTGTCTTTCAAATGATCATTAGCAAGAATAGGTTCTCGATTGCCAGATGTGCATGCTCTTAGGTCTGCTACTGTAGAACAACCCAGTTCTGCAGCAAATTCACTAGTGTTTGTAGTGCAGACCAATCCCTCCATTGATTCTCCAGCTAGCCTGCAGCTCTATGTAGACCTCTCCTCGTATCCTCTCTAGCAACTTCCAGGTACATGCTCTTCTTCTCCAAGCCCAGCTGCTCGTTAACATCATATGGTCCTCCGTCCTAGACAGCCCAAGACAACATTGTCCATAACAACTACCACAACCTCTGTAGCCTCCTTCAGTCGGGTAGTTTCTCCTTCTACTCATGAGCCACTTGTTTTTAATGATGATAACAGGTATGAGGCGTGGCATAATGCTATGCGTGAGGAAATTCAGGCCTTATGCGCTAATAGAACTTGGACCTTGGTGTCGTTTTACCCTTCGATGAATGTTGTTGGTAGTCGGTGGGTGTACATAATTAAATGCAAAGCTGATGGCAACGTTGAGAGGAATAAGGTGCATCTAGTTGCTATACGTTTCACTCAGTAGGAAGGTATTGATTGCTCTGAAACCTTTAGTCCTATTATCAAACAGGCGACTGTCAGATTGGTCTTCTCCATTGCGGTTTTGTATGATTGGAAAATTCATCAGCTTGATATCCATAATGCATTTCTCAATGGCATTCTTGATGAAGAGGTCTACATGAAACAACCTCCAGGTTTTGTTGACTCTACTCTCCCCTCTCACATGTGTAGATTGCACAAGTCTTTATATGGTTTAAAACAGGCTCCGCGGGCTTGGTACACTCGTCTGAATGACTTCCTGCTATCTATTGGTTTTCGTGCCTCTAAGGTGGATACCTCATTATTTATCTTCTCTGCTGGTGCTGATATTTGTTATCTTCTGGTCTATGTTGATGATATTTTGCTTATGAGGAGCAACTCCCTCCTACTTCAACGCCTCATCTAGCTACTAAGCTCAAAATTTAAGCTTTGCGACATGGGTACTGTTCACTAATTTTTAGGTATTGAGGTTCAGTCTACTGGTATGGGTCTATACTCCGACAACATAAATATACACTTGACATCCTCATTAAGGCTGGTATGTTATCTTGCAAACCTGTTGATACTCTTATCTCTACATCCAAAGCTACCATACTGCCAGATCCTTTGTTTTGTGATGCTACACGCTTTCGTCAAATTATGGGTGCTCTTCAATATCTCACTTTTAAGAGACCAAATATTTGCTTTGTTGTTAACAAATTATGTCAGTTTATGCATGCTCCTACAAATTCTCATTGGGTTGTCGTTAAACACATCTTGCATTATCTTAGTGGTACGACAACACATGGACTCCATATTACTCGTAATTCTTCCTTTGCATTACATGGCTTTACAGATGTAGATTAGGTAGGTAGTATTGATGATAGAAAATCTACGGGTGGTTATCTTGTGTTATTTGGTCACACGCTGATTTCATGGAAATCAGGTAAGCAACGAACAATTGCCCGCTCTTCTACTGAAACTGAGTACAAAGCCTTAGTCGATGACACTGCTAAAGTTATCTGACTTCAATATTTATTAACAGATCTTCAGATTCCATATTTTTCTGCTCCTGTCATTTGGTGTGATAACTTTGGTGCCACTTATTTATTTGCGAATCCTGTTTTTCATGCTCGCACAAAACATGTTGAGGTTGATTATCATTTTGTCCAAGATAGAGTTGCGAAGAAGGAGATTCAGATTTGTTTTATTTCCTCTCTGGATCAACTTGCATATGTCTTAACTAAGCCACTTCCTACTGCTTCATTTACTGCTTTTCATTTCAAACTTCGGGTTGATCATCCATCCTTAGCTTGAGGGGGCATATTATATAATGTACCTATATAGAAAATATTAAAGGCATACTCTTATATTGTAATCTCCACCATTACTATTGTATATTGCCCTACACACACACACACACACACACACACATATATATAAAAGGTTGACTAATCAATAGGTTAAGCCACCTAATTATTCTCAACTAGGAAGATCAAATATAAAAGATAGAAAAAATTAACAATATATTTTCGACTAATAAAAGCCCTATTGGCAAAGAGAATTAGATGTTTAAGGACTCAATTAGAATTTTTCAATGTTTATTTTAATTTATTGAGGTCTTAATTGCAAGAAAACTTTAGGCTTTAATTGAAAGAAATTAAAGTTTAGGGGTTAATTTGGTAAACTCAGGGCTTAATTCTTTGAACTGTCAAACACATTTTGACCCCTAAAAGCATCCATTTCTTTTGTAACCCATAGCCATAGCCTGAGCCTGCATTACATGCTTTTGAAAGTCTTTTCTAATCAAGCGCGCACAACCTGGGTTGATAAATGGTGATCTTACTATTCACACGACATGATAAATGAGTAGCCACCCATTTTTATCCATGCATGAAAATTTTAAATTCTAACATGAGACAAAACTTTTATTATATATAGATTTTTTCAAGTAAATACTTCAAATCTTTTTGAAAAATTGATACAGAAGGTCATCTTTGGTAAAAGTCTGGCCTAAAGAAAACCCATATTCTGAAATTCAATAAAACCCTTAGGGAGAATTGCTTAAGAAAATGTTTTGATGCATACATTAAAAGTTTTGGTTTTCATGAACAAAATCAAGTCTTTTAAAGATATTCTTCTTAAAAAAGATTTATGTGCTGAAACAAAACAAAAAAAAAACCTTTAAAATAAAAAAAGCAATTAAAGCATTAACAAGAGCATGATAGAAAGCAATGATAAATCATATATCCAGTAGAGTAAGAAAGGGCCCCATAAAAAACAAAAGTTGAAGACTTCTTCCTAATAATGAGTTAGGTAAGAAAGGCAGCATAAGAAACAGATCTTGACTCAAGTATACAATTTTGAACACATGAACGAGCTCACACCATAAAAGGAGTTCATAGGAAACCAATTAAAGGGTGAGACCTATATTTCCAAATCAGGTAAGAATGCATGCATTTAAACCCAAAACAATACACAAGTTTTTATTTTACAAAAAAAAAATTATTGAAATCAAACATGAACGAGTTAAAAGACTAATAAAGAAGGAATCTTTAGAAAGCTCTAGTTGAAAAGGATCACTGAGATTCAAAATTTTGGTTTTATTTAAAGGGAATTGTCATATTGGGATTTCAAGTTTACTCCATGGATGCTTCCCATTTTTCAACTTTAAGAACGAAAGCATCGATATGCTGCAATTAGAGAAGGGTTTACTCCATGGATGCTTCCATTTCGATCCACTTTTATTGTTGAGGAAGTATCATAGTTGGACATGACATTGGAATTGTCATGCCTTCAAGAAAAATTGCCCAAAACCATCATTTCTTATGTGGTATAATCTAGATGAGAGATGTGAATAGTTGTAAGAATTTCAATGATCAAGTTTGGAAGTTGGTGAGCAAGAGGCAGGTTGAAATTGTGAAGCATAATTTCATCTACCATTATTGTCATTGGATCATAATGAGCATAACAAGGATGGATGATGATGAGGAGACACAAATGTTGCTGGAGAAGCTGACCTAACTAGGGTGTTGTATTGTCATAATTTTTTTTATGAAATACAATGCACTATATTTTGGGATTAAAAATATTTTTAATTAAATATGCCTTTTATCTTCTCTTTGTTGTTCTGAAATCAAAAGATGTTTAGTATTTTATGGTTGACTATGATATTTTGATCAAACTCCGACATGTGAAATTAAAATTAATCAATCGTGAAAGATTAAAAGTGTTTTGATTGCAGAAATGACTCAACATTCAGTGACCAAACAATTTTGTGCTCACATAAAACATTGAACCACATTTTATGGAGCTAAGTTTTAGTAGTATGCATAATGACTTGTAGTGAATTTGGTAGTTATGGACTCACGAATCGTGGCTCTTTGCAAGTCCAAATTATCACGTTGGACGAGCTCAAAATTTATCAATTCTAACCAACCTTGGTTGAAATGAGAATAGATCATCTTTGTCTATACTTTTCACAATCCTTAAGATATATATCCCTTGCAATCCCAATTTGAGCCTGATGAAATCTTTCTTTCGAATAGAAACCCTAACCTGGATCACACCTAGCACCGGGGGCAAGTAAGAGATTTTTGGTTGAAACGATTAAGACAATGGTAGAATCATCAGTAAAGAGAATGCTAAGAATGATAACCCAACAATTGAGAAAGGGCTAAAAGTGAAAAAAACATAGACTATAGGGCATACAGGAAAACTTTGAGAGAGGCGGTGAGAAAGCCAAAAGTATAAATTTCTTGAACTTAAAGGCAAATCAAGTTTAAAGGTAGGAAAGTACATAAACTATGAACATGTCTTTTGTTATCTGTGATAAAGCCTTCGGTGTCTTCAAATGATCATATTGGTTATCCATCACAGGAAAAGTTAGAGTTGCTATATGGTCTCTATTAACAAAATATTGATATTTTAGGTGAAAATTGAATGTATAGCATGGTTATATGTCATTCTTTTACAAAGATAGTGAAATAAAAATTAAGAAATGATGGGCAATGAGCTTTAGTATTCTCTTTGAGTTTGAGATTGACAATGAAATGAATAACATTGTTATATGTCAATGATTGATAAGAATGGAACTTCTTGAACCTTTGATTGAATGAGGTAAAAATTCATGCTGAAAAGAGTGACATGATTATATGACAATGTTTGACCTTAATTGATAACACTGAAAGTTTTATTGATAAAAAACATCTCGGAAGGTCGATCTATAAATTCAAATCATTTCAAACTCCTTGGAACTAAATGCTTATTATTTTGTATAATATATGGATTATTTTGGACATTATTAATTTGGTTTGATGTGCATTTTTTATTTTGAAATGATGTGGTTATTTTGTTGAATTGTGAGATTATTTTTTTGATTGAGATTGCTTTTATGGACATTACATTGGTGCATGAGTTATGTTTGGATTTATTTTGATTTATTTGGATTAGCATTAAATTTGATCGAAGTAGGTGAAATTAATAAAATCTGTGTGGATGTTTGTCATTGTTTGGTTTTAAGTCGATGAACGATAATTCGTTTTGAATTGATATCATAGTTAAAATAGCCTTAATAAAAACATTCTATTTGCATCTTGCCAAACACATCCTTAGTCATTTTTTAATAATTTTTGAAAGATCATTTTGCAATTAATTTTGAGTTCCCTAACTTTTTTTCTACCCTTATACGTTTAATATTTGGAATTGTGATCTATACACGAGGTGTTTTTTTGGAATTAAACGAATCGTTTTC
This sequence comes from Populus simonii, assembly GCA_007827005.2. Lineage (NCBI taxonomy): Eukaryota > Viridiplantae > Streptophyta > Magnoliopsida > Malpighiales > Salicaceae > Populus > Populus simonii. The sequence continues at coordinate 879,419 of CM017482.2, forward strand.
CATAAAAAAAAATCTTTCTTTCAAAAATACAATTTTATTTTAAATAACATATGACCAAGTCTTTGAAAAAATATTAAAATTTTATTTTCAACAAGAAAATATTATTCACTTTTAATATAAGGATAAAAAACCTAAAAGAGGTTAATATCCAATATAATATTAGGGATAAAAACTTATTATTACCCACTTTAATATAAGGATAAAAAACGGTATGAGGTTAATATCCAAAATATTATTGGGGATAATACAATGAGTTTAATACAACTCATTTACTTTTAATATAAAGATAAAAACCACAAGGAATTTTATATGAAATATTATTCAGAATGATGTGGTAGCAAAAATATCAACCCCTAAAATATAAATGCATGAGATTAATTAAATAGAGAAGAAACCTATTTGGAAAATAAAAAGGCTTTAATATAAAGCATTGGAACACACATAGGTGGGAAAGGGAAATTAGGGCCTAGAATGGGAAGGAAAAAGGATGAGAGGACTAAAGTAAAAAGGTATGAACAAATGAAGGACAAGAAAAAAAAAAAGAAGGGGAAAGAGAGGAAAACCCGTCAGCCCTAGTGTAACATCCTCAAATTATAATATAATGAAATCTCAAACATTTCTTTACTAATGTCAAGTATTGAATAATATGTCTAAGATTATAGGATTTTTTTTTTGAAAATTTTGGTAGAGTTTCCTTTGTTTTCTGATGTTACCAAGTTATCGACTAGACTTCATTCAATCACAATACTCAAAACTTCCACTTTGATCCAGCCATCCTGGATCATATCCCATCTCATCATACAATATTTCACATAACTATACTTCATTGTATTTTCTCAACCTTACATCATCAACAAATAAAACATTAACTACAAACAATTATAAACTCAAAAGATTCATATTGAACTAATTATTACATTAACATGCATCCATCTTTTAAACATGCATGATTATAATTACTAAATATTATTTTTGAATAGTTTAATAATATTAGTTCCTTACTCATACTTTTTAAATGTATAAGTACCAAAAGCAAACATCTTCATGATACATAAATTACAATTTACATATAATACAAATTACATATAAAGCGAATATATTACATCCCCCAAAATAAACAGATTAAAACACAAAGCTCATATTTAATGCTCCGCATCTCCTCGTGAAAAACCTGTTTACATAACATTAATAAGAAATAAAGAAGATAACACATTAAAAATGATAAAGCTATTATGTTCACAAGTCTTTAAAATATATCAAATTATCTTTCATCACTAACTTACTATATATCAACATTAATAACCCATTCATAATTTATTAATCCTATACTTATAGGACCTCTATAACCAACACTCATTGCTTAATTTTTAATTTGGTAATTCATAATTTTACCTCAAATCCGGCTAACCCTCTTAAATAGCCAACAATTAAACCGGTAATTCCATACATATTACCCAACATCCGGCTATTCTCTATAAATAGCCAATCTGACCGGTAATTCCATACGAATTACCCAACATTCAGTTATTCTCTATCAATAGCCAATATAACCGGTAATTCCATACTAATCAACCGGTAATTCCATACTAACCGGTAATTCATACTAACCAACAGGTAATTCTATACTAATTACCCAACATCCCAATTGTAATACCAACAGTTTCTTCTTCTACTTCTTCCATATCAACATGTCATAAACAACTCATAACTAATAATAAAACTTTGAATTTTAAAAGAAAGTGATGAATCATCTACCGTCTGCTCGTGATGGCCCAGCTTCTCCTGCCTGATGCCCTGCTCCCGAAACAATTCCTGAATAAATCAAATTGCACTACATTATTAATCCATTATTATTTCTCCTACGTGCCTAAATTTGAAGCACATAATATCTTTTATTTAATTAGGGTTTACACCAAAATTTTCAATCATTTGTCACCTCATTTTCAACATATAGTTTTTGTCATAACCCATTTTTGGGTTATTCCCCAATTCACATTTTTTTCCTCTCTTAAAAAAAATATATATATATAAAATACAAAAAAATCAAAAAATATTATCAAAAAATATAACAGTGAAAAGAGGATGCCAGAACGCTCAGAAAATAGTCAAAATTTGGTTGGGGAGGTTTAAAAATACAAAAATTAAAATTTGACAGTATTTCATTGACTGATGATAGCCCTGTTGACAAAGAAAATTCAATTTGAGGAAAAAAATCCAAATTTAGATGTTGGTGGACTCAATTAAATTATATTGAAGGTTTAATTGAATTTATGGAGGGTTTGATTGTAAGAAAAATTGATTTTGGAGTTAATTTAGGCTTTAATTGGAAGAAATTACGGTTTTGGAGTCAAACTATAATTTTTGAAAGTTAATTTGGTCAAATCAGGGGCTTAATTGCATAAATATTGAAGTTTGATGGCCAATTAGGGACTTAATTGAAGAAATCCGAGACCAAGGACCAAAAAGCAAAACGCGCGCAAAAGGAAGGACTGACGTGAAATCTGGCACTTTGGCGCCAATTTTCATTTAAATGAAACGGCGCGTTTTGGGGAAAACGACGTCGTTTCATGCGTTAAAAAAAAAAAAAAAAAAAGGAAGATGAAACGGTGCCGTTTTGAGGCGGCACTGTTTCTTCTTCTTCTTCCCCTGGACGTGCAGCAGGGGAAGAGAAGTTTTGTTTTCTTCCCCTTGTCTCTTCCTCCCACGTGCTTTAGAGCCGAAGTCAGACGCCACCCACCTCATGATGAGATGCCCGAGCAGCCGTGCTCTGCAAGCAACGCCTCCATTGGCCACCACGGTCGGCGCCGTGGCAGAGGTGGCAACGTGCGCCACATGCACGCGGTGATGGGACGGGGCAGGGTCGACCCCGCTCCCCCTGCCCTTATAAATACCACCCGAACGCAAGGAGAAAAGGAAGAGACGGCAGAAAAAAGGGGAAACCGAGAGAGAGAAACCGACGGGGTAGAGAGAGAAACGACCGAAACTGAGAAACACAAAAAAAAAAAGGGGAATATCGGCTGGGAAATTGAGAGAGACAGACGGGGAGAAGAGAGAAAAAGAACAGAAGGGATAAACCAGCGGGGAAGGAAACGCCGACTGGTGTCTCCGCACAGTGGAGAAGAAGCGCCGCTGCTGTCACTGGGTCTCACCGTCATCGCCACCGCAGCGCCACCGAGAACAGCCACCGTCATCGCTAGCTCAACCGCCCGAGATCACCGCCTCAGGTAATTATTCTTCTTCTCCTTTAGCCGACTCTGCATGCTATAAGGAAATAATTAGCTGGTTACTGTGCTCACGCACAGTAACCAGCCAGGGGTTCCTTCCCTTCTCCGATGGGCTGGAACATCAGCCCAGCCCGCGCGGCTGGGCTGAGTCCAGCCCCTTTTTGTGTCGGGCTGGAACATCAGCCCAGCCCGCGCGGCTGGGCTGAGTCCAGCCCTGTTTCAGACGGGCTGGAACATCAGCCCAGCCCGCGCGGCTGGGCTGAGTCCAGCCCTGTCTCTAAAGGCTGGAACATCAGCCCAGCCCGCGCGGCTGGGCTGAGTCCAGCCTTGCCGCTGGGCCAATATAGGCCCAGCCCAGTCCCTTTTGTTTTTTTTTATTATTATTTCTTTTTTGTGTGTTTTTTCCTTTTTATATATATATCCATATATTTTTTTTAATTTAATTTGTGATTTTCCTTCTGCGTCATTTAGACTAAGTTTGGTTTGTATTTTTATATCATAAAAATACAAATCCGGTATTTAAAATACCCGGTTTTCAAAAACAAAAATAATAAAAAAAATAAAAAAAAATAAAAACTTTTGTTTTCATGCATACGGCTAAGTCTCTCAAAGCTAAAAAGAAAAAAAAAAAGAAATCATATAGTATTTTTATACAAAAATAGAAAACTTCAAAAAATTATATATTATATTTTAGCATGCATTTCGGCTTTAATAACCAGTTTATTAAAGTAATGAGAACTTTGCCAATATTTCAAAAAAAATCAAAAAATATTTTTGTTTAGTTTTAATGTCTGGGATTACGAATTCATACGTAAATGTATTCCTGATTTTAAAAAATGTATTTCTTTATAGACATTAGGGCCGGTTAGATTTTTCCCTATAAGATAAGAACCTCCTTACTAAGGAGGACTTTTCTTGAACCCTAGACGGACCAACATGAGAAGACCTTAGATTTTTTTCATCAGACAATAAAACAATGCAGCTTACCTTAGGTAGGGCGTATTTGGGGTGCTAATACCTTCCCTTTACGCAACCAGTCTCCGTACCCAATCTCTGAGACCAGTTAGGGTTCCTAGTGACCAAAATACTAGGTGGCGACTCCCACACTATTTTTCACCACTAAGAGACAAAGAATTCCTTGTCTCCCCACATTTACCAGATATATATCCAAACATTTGAGGGTGGACGATCGCCGCTACGTCGACACGTGCGACAGAATGGCGACTCCACTGGGGACTTTGTGGACTAAGCATTGTTTTGTCTGGTTTTTTTTTCTTTGGTTTTATGTGTGTTATTTTTAAGATGAATTTCCTTTAGTTATTTGCTCATATGCTTTAAATTTGTACATATTTGTTCATGCATTATATAAATTGTGTCATGCATCATTCATTTTATATGAGAGTTTGTACCGAAAAACTTTAAGTTAAGTGGGGGACTAGCAGCTTACCTTACGACTTTTAGTCAAGGTTTAAGTTTGTGTAAACCCCAACTCTTCGCTGAGTGCTTAGACTGGTAATAGTTGGTACACGTGACCATCTCATTGCCTACAAGCCCCCATATTGCCTCCACGAGGGCAATCACTGGAACAGCAAGAGACCCTTTTGAGACCAGGTAGAAAGCCACCCATCCTGTAATGGCCCGAAACCTATCGCTGGAGTCTGAACTCCCTAATATGCATGTATATACATTTGCACCCATATGCATACATCCATTCACTTGTAAATAACATACATACATACAACAGGTTAGAATATAGGTCCCCAACGAGTCTATAACACCCGACTTCGAGCGAGAAACATGGAGGATGAAGAACGCGCTCACCGTGATGCCCATTTTCAAGAAGAGTTGGAGTCTCTGAAGACAAGCGTGGCTCGCCTTACTAGCTTACTCGAGCAAACACTGAGAAATACCTCTGGTGAAGGTCCTTCTAACCGACCGGTCACCTTTAATCAGACTCCAATAACAGCTCAGCCCGAAGAAAGAATGAGTGAGCATGGTCAAGAGCCTCAACATAATCCAGCGTTTGTGCAGTCAACAACACCTGCACCAGCCCCGGCAGTCATGGATGCATTTGCTCACGAATCCCACCAGGCCAAGTCATCTGATAGCCTTGATCAAGAAAAGATAGCGGCGCTGGAAGCCCGAATCAAAGTCATTGAAGGGGTAGACTTATATGATCCAGTACGGGCAGCGGAGATGTGTCTAGTCCCAAATGTGGTTGTCCCGAAAAAGTTTCGTGTTCCTGAGTTCATCAAATATAGTGGAACACAATGCCCCATGACTCACCTCAAGTCTTATTGCAATAAAATGGCAGAAGTAGTACATGATGAAAAATTACTGATGCATTTTTTTCAGGATAGCTTAAGTGGGGCAGCATTAAGCTGGTACATGAGATTGGACAACACAAAGATCCGGAGATGGAAAGATCTTGTTGAGGCTTTTGTCAAGCAATACAAGTACAACATGGACATTGCTCCTGATAGAACTAGCTTGTCCAATCTAGGGAAGAAGGACAAAGAAAGCATAAGGGAATATGCTCAAAGATGGCGAGAATCAGCTGCTCAAGTTCATCCTCCACTTTTGGATAAAGAGATGGTCACTTTATTTGCCGACACACTTAAAGCGCCATATTACGAGCATGTGATGGGTAGTTCGGCTCAACAATTCACTGATGCTGTGGTAGTGTGCGAACGCATAGAGCAAGGTGTCAAGAGTGGTAGAATTTCTGCACCCATCGAGAAAAGAGGCTTTGAAAGGAAGGAGGTCAACCATGTTGAAGATGGCTACAAGGGTAGGAAAAACTCATCCCAAAACTACCACACTCTATCCCAAATTGCCAACATCAAAAAACCTGAGCCCTTTCAAGCTAAAAGCCAAATTGGAAATTACCAAAGGGTCCAAGAACAACTACCTCCATTACCGCTGCCCCTGAATGAAATGTACCAGAAGTTATTAAGCATCGGGCAAGTAGCTCCCGAACCTCTGACGCCGGTGCAACCACCTTATCCCAGCTGGTACAAGCCAGAGCTCACTTGTGAATACCATGCTGGTATTGCTGGACATAGTATCCATACTTGCAACGCCTTCAAGAGAAAACTTTTGCAATTAATCAAGGCAGGGTGGATAGAATTGGAAGACACTTCTAATGTGAACATGAACCCTCTACCTAATCACGCTTGAAGTGGTAGATCAGAAATGCACTAGTGGTGGAATGTTCGGGAAATCTGGAAGCACCGACGATTTAGGTGGGGTGTGAAAGAGGTAGCATAAATTTTGAAGGTCTCGGATTTCGACCATAGTTTTTGTCCATATCATCAAGGAGTCCTCTACAAGAGTTGTTGTGGGGAAGCTAACCTAAGAGGAGATTTGCCAAAATGAAAGGATGAAGCCTGCCCTATTATTGTCTTTTGTTTGATCATGTCTGTTTTAACTTGTTTCAGTCTTGTTGGTAATTTGGCTCATAATGCCACAAGATTTTCTCTGTCAAATGAGCCTTTCTTGTTAAATAAGACCATGTGTTTTCTTGTGCTCTCATAATGTGCCTTTATTTTCGTTGCCATTTCATGCAAAAAACACACTAAGCATAACCTTCACCCACGAAACCACGAATGTGTTTCCCCTTTTTCCTTCAAAATTATGCATAATCTCACATGTTCATAAAGTTTTTTTTTGGGAATTCAAAGTTTAGTACTAAGAAATCATGTTGGTGTTTGTCCAAAACAAACAAAATTCTGAAAATTCAAGTGATTCCTTAGAAAGGTAACCATACACCAAAAAAAAAAAAAAAAAAAAAAAAAAAACCCATGAGGTGACTCCAAAGCTGAGTTTTATTTAAATAAATAATGAGAAATCACTTGGCATACTCGCATGAAAGCAAAGCTTACCGATCCAAAGCGCATGTGTTTGAGATGAGGAAAGGCAATTTTTTGATAATCCATTCACGAGGCTAAAATATATCCTTTGTAGTCCCCTTTTGAGCCTAGTAATATTTTTTGGAAATAGCCTTGGCTAGGATCACACCCCACACTGGGGGGCAAGTGCAAGAGACATAAAAAAAAAAAAAAAAAAAAAAAACCTCAATGTTTGAAAGTGCCCAAGCAACACTGGGGGCATAAAAGAAAATTCTCAATCATCATAGGTGCCCAAACAAAGCTGGGGGCATGAAGAAAAATCCAAAGGATCCAAAAAAAAAAAAAAAAAAACCAATGCAATGATGCTCAAAATCAAATGAAGAAAGCACAAACAAAAACAAAGAGAAACAACTCAAGCCCAACACTGGGGGGGCACGATAGATAATTTTGGAAAAGACATTCAAATGACAAAAGGTCAAGAAGCAAGCACAAGTGATCCTTAGTCTTGAAATCCCTTAAACACCTTTTGAGCCTACAAATATCCTTTTCTTCGTAACCAAGAGCCCAAGCCTACATTACGTGCCTAATCAAGCCCTTTCTGATCAAAGGCAAGCAATTTGGATCGGTAGGCATTGCTTTCTCACGCAAACCAAATCATTATTCATGCAAATAAAATGAATGCTTTGAACACTGGTTCGTTGAAACCCTCACATTGAATTTTGAACCATTTTTTTGACCAACCAAATGTCACTTCACATTTTCGTCAAAAGCAAAACAAAAAGTTCTCATCACATCTGAAAACCTCTTCATAGGAATCACTTGAATTTCTTCAGAATGAGTTTGCTTTGAATCGATATCAAAATGATTTCTGTGTCTGGAATAGCTTTGAAATTCCAAAAATTTTGCATGAAAACAAGTCCTTGTCAAAAACCAAATCTTCCTTCATATAGCCTCATCCCCAAACCCGAATTAAATACTTGGGGGCATGATCAAGCTGGGGGGGCAATAAAAAAATGCATGGTAGGGTTGGCTCCATGATTCCCTTCCTAAGGAAAATGTCGGGCAAAATTGGCAACCCTTGAGATAAAGGGGCAGAAGACAAAGAAGTATGATGATATCAAGTCTTTCCTAGAGGTCAAGGTCACAAGAGATGACTCGAGTAAGCAAGAGCGAAAAAGCCATCGAAGTCTATTGCCAACACTCCGACTTTTGAGAAAGGAAAGACACCATGAAGAAATGGGGACCTATATTTCTCAGGTAAGTATACATGCATATTGATCATAATGCATTGCTTTCAACATTGTCAGATCTGTGTTTCATCATCACCTTTTAGGTAGTGCGTTTTCTAACCTACCTCATTTCGAGTGCGCCTTTGTGCCCTCACCTCATTTCGAGTGCGCCTTTGTGCCACCATCCTTTAGGTAGTGCGTTTTCTAACCCTACCTCCTTTTGAGTGCGCCTTTGAGCCCTCACTTCTCAGGTAGTGCGTTTTCTAACCCTATCTCCTTTCGAGTGCGCCTTCGAGCCCTCATCTCCTTTTGAGTGCGCCTTTGAGCCCTCACTTCTCAGGTAGTGCGTTTTCTAACCCTATCTCCTTTCGAGTGCGCCTTCGAGCCCTCATCTCCTTCCGAGTGCGCCTTTGAGCCACCATTTCTCAGGTAGTGCGTTTTCTAACCCTACCTCCTTCTGAGTGCGTGTTTGAGCCACCATATCTTGGGTAGTGCGTTTTCTAACCCTACTTCCTTTCGAGTGCGCCTTTGAGCCCTCACCAACATTTTTCTGGGTAGGTCACCCATTACAACTCGACCATTCTCCATGTTTTTTTATCTGGGTAGGTCACCCATTACAATGAGATCATTCCTCCACTTGGGTAGGTCACCCATTACAACATGACCACTCTTCCTTTTTCCCATTTTTGGGTAGGTCACCCATTACAACACGACCAATTCTCCATGTTTCTTTTTTATCTGGGTAGGTCACCCATTACAATGAGGCCATTCTTCCACCTGGGTAGGTCACCCATTACAATGAGACCACTCTTCCTCTCTTTTTTCCACTTGGGCAGGTCGCCCCTGAAAATGGACCACTTTGAATATGTGTGGGCAGGTCGCTCATGAAAATAGACCAGGATAAGTGTGAGTGTGTGGGCTGGTCGCCCGGGAAAATAGACTATTTTTCTTCAAAAGGGGCAGGTTGCCCAAGATAATGTGATCATTCTCTTTTTTTTCTTTTTCTTTTTTTTTTTCTTCTTTACAAAACTTACTACGCAAAATCTTTGCTTCGTAAGCATTGTAAAGAGGGGGGCAACTGTCATAACCCATTTTTGGGTTATTCCCCAATTCACATTTTTTTCCTCTCTTAAAAAAAATATATATATATAAAATACAAAAAAATCAAAAAATATAACAGTGAAAAGAGGATGCCAGAACGCTCAGAGAATAGTCAAAATTTGGTTGGGGAGGTTTAAAAATACAAAAATTAAAATTTGACAGTATTTCATTGACTGATGATAGCCCTGTTGACAAAGAAAATTCAATTTGAGGAAAAAAAATCCAAATTTAGATGTTGGTGGACTCAATTAAATTATATTGAAGGTTTAATTGAATTTATGGAGGGTTTGATTGTAAGAAAAATTGATTTTGGAGTTAATTTAGGCTTTAATTGGAAGAAATTACGGTTTTGGAGTCAAACTATAATTTTTGAAAGTTAATTTGGTCAAATCAGGGGCTTAATTGCATAAATATTGAAGTTTGATGGCCAATTAGGGACTTAATTGAAGAAATCCGAGACCAAGGACCAAAAAGCAAAACGCGCGCAAAGGAAGGACTGACGTGAAATCTGGCACTTTGGCGCCAATTTTCATTTAAATGAAACGGCGCGTTTTGGGGAAAACGACGTCGTTTCATGCGTTAAAAAAAAAAAAAAAAAAAAGGAAGATGAAACGGTGCCGTTTTGAGGCGGCACTGTTTCTTCTTCTTCTTCCCCTGGACGTGCAGCAGGGGAAGAGAAGTTTTGTTTTCTTCCCCTTGTCTCTTCCTCCCACGTGCTTTAGAGCCGAAGTCAGACGCCACCCACCTCATGATGAGATGCCCGAGCAGCCGTGCTCTGCAAGCAACGCCTCCATTGGCCACCACGGTCGGCGCCGTGGCAGAGGTGGCAACGTGCGCCACATGCACGCGGTGATGGGACGGGGCAGGGTCGACCCCGCTCCCCCTGCCCTTATAAATACCACCCGAACGCAAGGAGAAAAGGAAGAGACGGCAGAAAAAAGGGGAAACCGAGAGAGAGAAACCGACGGGGTAGAGAGAGAAACGACCGAAACTGAGAAACACAAAAAAAAAAAAAGGGGAATATCGGCTGGGAAATTGAGAGAGACAGACGGGGAGAAGAGAGAAAAAGAACAGAAGGGATAAACCAGCGGGGAAGGAAACGCCGACGGGTGTCTCCGCACAGTGGAGAAGAAGCGCCGCTGCTGTCACTGGGTCTCACCGTCATCGCCACCGCAGCGCCACCGAGAACAGCCACCGTCATCGCCAGCTCAACCGCCCGAGATCACCGCCTCAGGTAATTATTCTTCTTCTCCCTTAGCCGACTCTGCATGCTATAAGGAAATAATTAGCTGGTTACTGTGCTCACGCACAGTAACCAGCCAGGGGTTCCTTCCCTTCTCCGGTGGGCTGGAACATCAGCCCAGCCCGCGCGGCTGGGCTGAGTCCAGCCCCTTTTTGTGTCGGGCTGGAACATCAGCCCAGCCCGCGCGGCTGGGCTGAGTCCAGCCCTGTTTCAGACGGGCTGGAACATCAGCCCAGCCCGCGCGGCTGGGCTGAGTCCAGCCCTGTCTCTAAAGGCTGGAACATCAGCCCAGCCCGCGCGGCTGGGCTGAGTCCAGCCCTTTTTCTAAAGGCTGGAACATCAGCCCAGCCCGCGCGGCTGGGCTGAGTCCAGCCTTGCCGCTGGGCCAATATAGGCCCAGCCCAGTCCCTTTTGTTTTTTTTATTATTATTTCTTTTTTGTGTGTTTTTTCCTTTTTATATATATATCCATATATTTTTTTAATTTAATTTGTGATTTTCCTTCTGCGTCATTTAGACTAAGTTTGGTTTGTATTTTTATATCATAAAAATACAAATCCGGTATTTAAAATACCCGGTTTTCAAAAACAAAAATAATAAAAAAAAATAAAAAAAAATAAAAACTTTTGTTTTCATGCATACGGCTAAGTCTCTCAAAGCTAAAAAGAAAAAAAAAAAAAGAAATCATATAGTATTTTTATACAAAAATAGAAAACTTCAAAAAATTATATATTATATTTTAGCATGCATTTCGGCTTTAATAACCAGTTTATTAAAGTAATGAGAACTTTGCCAATATTTCAAAAAAAATCAAAAAATATTTTTGTTTAGTTTTAATGTCTGGGATTACGAATTCATACGTAAAATGTATTCCTGATTTTAAAAAATGTATTTCTTTATAGACATTAGGGCCGGTTAGATTTTTCCCTATAAGATAAGAACCTCCTTACTAAGGAGGACTTTTCTTGAACCCTAGACGGACCAACATGAGAAGACCTTAGATTTTTTTTATCAGACAATAAAACAATGCAGCTTACCTTAGGTAGGGCGTATTTAGGGTGCTAATACCTTCCCTTTACGCAACCAGTCTCCGTACCCAATCTCTGAGACTAGTTAGGGTTCCTAGTGACCAAAATACTAGGTGGCGACTCCCACACTATTTTTCACCACTAAGAGACAAAGAATTCCTTGTCTCCCCACATTTACCAGATATATATCCAAACATTTGAGGGTGGACGATCGCCGCTACGTCGACACGTGCGACAGTTTTAATCAATTTTTTTCTTTTTAACTCACTTAAAGAATTCTCTCATGAACTATTCCTGCCATTTATTTATTCCTTCTTTTCACATTCTTATGATGTTTCTTCACTTGTTTATATTTTGAATACTTCAAATAAGATAAAGAACATCATTTCTCAAACATAAAACAATCAAAACCTTATTCCTATATTTCCTCATCCTTAATTACAAGTTCTTTTCTTCAAAATTATTCAATTTCTTTCTTAATTACTACTTACATTCACTATTTCTATACTATTCTACCTCAATTCCATCATGTTTACTACTTTTCTCAAAATCCACAAATTCTCATAAGAACCCTAATTAAAAAAATCAAGAATATAAGAAATTAAATCAAATTTAATTGTCATTGTTTGATAACTTACTCAAATAAACCCAAAAACACTTCATTTAAGTAAGAATCTAAATTTTTCATGCTTACCAATCTAAGTTCTCCCAACATATCTTCTCCTCCTAGTGTGGCCAGCCCTCCTCACCTTTCTTATATCTTTCTTCACTTGATTCTTCCTTAATTTAATGTTCCAAGTCTTTCAATCTTACAAGTTTCAAAGCTCTCTCTCACTTTTTCTTGTTTTTCTCTTGATTTCTCACGTTCTTCTCTTATTTTATTTTCTTTTCACATTTGTTACTGCCCATTCGGCAGTTCATAACAGAAAAGGGGCTGCCTTGTTTTATCTTTAATGGCAAATTACAATTTTACCCTTAATGAGTGTTTTTGCTTCCATTTGACAGTCCTTATTCTTTGCTAGCACTACCGAGCTCCGTTCATCATAAAATTTTAACCAGATTTTATTCAATATATTTTAAGGTTCCTCACAAACTTTCAGCTCAATCTGATGGCCGAATTTAAAATTACGTCCAATAACGTAAAACTAGTCAAATTGTGATTTTTTGTCAAATTTTTCGATTTTCTCTAAAAAATCTGAAATTTTAACCCAAGCTAAGGCATCATATTAGAAGGCTCCATACAGATTTTTAGAATTTTTGATAACCCGATTGAGAGTTACAAATTTTTTTTTTGTTCTACATGAAACTAGTCAATTTATAATTTTTCGCCTAGAGGTTTTATACCTAGGAAGAGAAGGGGGTGATGGCAGAAGGGAAGAAAAGGATGGAAGGAACCATTTTTTTCTCTTCAAACACCTCCTCTCATAGAGAACAAGTAGAGGGAACACACACCATCATACCCATAAGAGAAAATAAAGAGTTGAGTGAAGATTAAACACCCAAAAACCAAACAAACTTAAAAGGAAAAGGAGATGGGGGCTAGCGACAGCGGAAGAGAGTGAAGAGAGACCAAAAGATTTAAAGGAGAAAGGTTTGAAAAGGCATAAAACGCATCTATGAATTCATAACTTCTAGCATTTTGGGTAAGTTTTATGCAAAAACACTAGCTCTTATATTTGGGTTTTTCAGGAAATTTTCTAAGTAGATGGAAAGTAAGGATAAAGTGTGATTGAAAGGTGAAGAAGACTTAATAATGTGTTAGAAAAATTAAAGAACACAAATGACTAAGAAAAGGCTATAGAGCTTTTGACCAGGCCTCAAATTAGTGATGGGAAATAACATACAAGAAACAATGATGTGCTGAAACTCAAATACATAAACAAATTCTTATGATGCTCTTGTGAAACCTAATTTTTGAATGATTGAAATCCCACGTGTGATTATTAATCTAGAAATGATATTCTATATGAAATAGTGATAAAAGAAGAGAATGAATGATTGAAAGTGATTGTTTATGTGTTGGACATTCAAAACCAAAAATATGGACAGTGTTGTTAGCTAACTTGTGACTAGATATAAACCTAAATAAAGATAGAATTTGGGATGTTTCCCTCATGAAAGTTGTAGAATTGAGTGTTAACATTTAAATGGAATTGGAATCACCTAATTTGGAGCTGTAGAACTCGAGATATTGATAGAAAACCGAAGCTAGGTCAAAATAGGAAAATTCTGGACACCATGCATACGAGACCTTGAACTGAAATTTTGGGTTTGTAGCTGAGAGAAATTGAAATAGGTGTCTCATAAAAGATGTGTTCCATCATGTTAAATTTCACAAGAAATAAACCTTGCTCCATTTGGAGTTATAGAACTTCAGATATGGATGAAATATCAGGCAGAGGTTGGGTTGTGCATAACAGGACAGACCTGCTTACCACTATATTTCGACAAAGTTGAGTTTATAAATAGCAAAATTGGATTGACCCTCTTCATCCCGAATGTGTAATTTTGCCTTAGCTTACTATAGAAATAAACTCCATAGGGAACTGAGTCTTACAACTCTAGTGGGGGGAGAAACACTGAGCAGTATTTTAGTACACTTGCCATGTATTGAAATTTGCAGAGGTGATTCTTACATAAAGAATGAGTATGTAAACTTGTTACAACAAATGCTGATAGGAAAATATTTTTATGGTGCAGGAGGAACATCAGGCACATAATCTTCTATCGAAGGAGCTCACATGATCGAAGAAACCGGTAAGTGAAATCTCGCCTTAAATGAACTAAGTTAAATTCTGAAACTTTGAATTCTTGAAAATTCTTGAAGATTCAAAAAGTTATGAATGGTTATGAATGTCATATGGTTTAAGAGCAATTGAATTTGGGTTGCTTTCACAGTGAGCGAAAGCCAATGTTGGACTTGTTTCTGGAAATGTAGAAATCATTGGATTTGGGTCGCTTTCATAATGAGCAAAAGCCAATGTTGGACTTGGTTTAGGGAATGCAGAAACCATTGGAAGCCAATGTTGGACTTGGTTTAGGGAATGCAGAAACCATTGGATTTGGGTCGCTTTCATCATAAGGGAAAGCCAATGTTGGACTTGGTTTAGGGAATGCAGAAACCATTGGATTTGGGTCGCTTTCATCATGAGCGAAAGCCAATGTTGGACTTGGTTTAGGGAATGCAGAAACCATTGGATTTGGGTCGCTTTCGCAATGAGCGAAAGCCAATGTTGGACTTGTTTTTGAAAATGCAGAAACCATTGGATTTGGGTTGCCTTCACAATGAGTGAAAGCCAATGTTGGACTTGTTCTGGAGATATGAAAACCATTGAAATTGAAACTTGCTTTCGCATCGAACGAGAGTCAATGTTGAAATTAAGCTTCAGAATTATGAGAATATATATAAAAATAATAATAAAATAAAATAACAGAATTTCTTTCATTGAAGATGAGATCCATTGTTAGGATTGTTTTTCCAAAGTCGAGGAAAGAAATGATGGATTTGGTTTGTTCCCAAAACGAGTAAAAGTGAATGTTGGTATTATTTCCGTAGTGTTGGAGAATGATGAATAAGTAGCTTTGATATGGAATTCTGAATTTGTATTTTGCATCATAGTTTTAAAACCCGAACCAGCCCGGCAGGTCGACCCGGAACCCGGCTGACCCGGGCCTGGGACCGGTCCGGGTCTAAGTAAAAACCCGCCAGGGAGTTGGCCCGGCGAAACCCGGTCGACCCGGCAGGTCAACCCGGAACCCGGGCGACCCGGGTAAACCCGGCTGAGACCCGACCTCTTTTTTATATATATATATACATGGATGCGAAACGGTGTAGTTTTTGACTCATTTTCTATTTCTACATTTTCTCAGAAACCAAACTGAGGATATCAAACAGAGAAGAGGATTTCAAAGTAAATCAGGAAACATTTAAGTACCAATCATTTAATAAAAAGATATCTTCACACCAAGAGAAAGAAATTGTAAAGCCCTTAAATTTCAATTCAAAGAAAACGAAAAAAAGAAAAAATCATAATTTTAAACAGGCATGAAAAACATATAAAATCTCCTTTTGAGCATCAAAAACTCTGTTTCTTATGACAAAATCATTTTCTTGGAATATCTAAGAAGATATTGCCCCTCCAAGTTCGCTCACAACGTTCCTATCATCCGTGTATCCACTCAACCAGAGAGCTCACCTTAGCTGCCATATTCATAAAAAAAGAGGTCCTTTTCTTCTTCTTCACAACAGTAGCAGTAGCTAGAGAGACAAAGGGAGAGTGGGTGATCCATGTATATGAGAGGGGATTTGGAATATAAATGAAGGGATGGATTTATGCCACGTTATGAAAAGTTAGAAAAGTGGTTAGTGTTGATTATTACTGTGTGAATTTTGAATTTCCCAATACTCCTTCCTTTAATTGTTTCATTAATTGTTTTAATTTAATTTAATTAAATTGGTATGCGGATGGAGCTGGGGAGGAGAATTCAAAGAAAGGGAGGCGCCTAAATAAATGCTAGCATTTAATGCTTTGACTTAATACTGACATACTATGTGAGGTTTCGTGGATGGTGAGGATGCCTTCTGTAGACCTTTGGTTCAGTAAATGGCAGACAACAAGAATAAGCTTTGAACTTTATTTGAATTTTGCAAGTTTTTTTTTTTGGGATGACCCGGATCAACCCATCTAACCCGTGACCCATTCATTACACCGGGTCGACCATCGGGTCGGGTTTCAAAACTATGTTTTGTATAACTAGAAAAATTGTGCTTTGGTGTATTTTTGACATATTTTTTGTAGTTTTCACAAAAGACATGACTATTAGTAATGAGGAAATTCTATAATACATGATAAGAGTGGGTACTCTTAATTTTGATATCTGTAAGAGGTAAAAACTATTATTAACTATTATTATAATCTAAAAATCTTTTTTAATTAAATCTTGTTGCATACCTTCACATATCGATAAACTAAATAACTAGAAGGCAAAAGGACAAGAATCTTTTGTTGTGCATGTGATGGATCTTGTAATCTGAATCATTAACTCTTGTTTTGCAACAATACTATCCACTTAAATGTTTCATGTAATGAATTCCTTAAACATATGTTATATGTAGGATGATAATTATGTACCTTCAAATTAATTTATATGCATATTCTCTTTTTAAAAATTAAACTGCTCTATTCAAAATTATATATATAACCATACATGTATGACTTTGCTGAAATTTCGGTAAATATTTATTCAAAATTATATATATAACCATACATGTATGCCTTAGGATAATCATATATGATTGTTTAATAATTCTTCCTTCGATCTAATGTATATTTCGAAGTTATACTGTTGAGAATATATATGATCTAAATACCAAAAGATGAATGGATTGTGCAATGTTAAAATGAATAGCCTATGTTATTATAGAAGCCTTGAAAGATAGGTAGTTGTCGATAACTTGATATGCTTAACTATAGGAGAAACTTGACTTAAATTTCGGTAGAAATTTTAGTAATCCTGGAATGAATTTAGGAAAAAAAATTACCATGGCATTTTTTATGTTGATTCTTAAGTATGTTATGTTGCTTCCTTAATCTGGATATTACAAAAAATTTCAATTTCACCCCGAAAGAAGCTTCAATGATAATTGAGGACATTTCACCATTCCTAGTCTTTGACCTAGGAAACCTAGGTTTGTTCATCATAACAAACCCGTCATAATAAGCTGATAGAAATAGAAACATCATCAGACTATAGCAAAAAAAGATTAAAAAAAAAAAAAACAATGCAGCCTACCTAAGATATAACATATTAGCAGTGCTAATACCTTCCCTCTGAGGAATCTGTCTCTTACGTAAAATCTTTAAAGAACCAGTTAGAGTTTTTAGTAATTATAATATTAGATGACAACTCTCTAAACAAACCAAAGACCATTAATCTAAGACACCAATTGAAAAGTGTTGTTGCCACGTCCCGTGAGGAGGTCACAACAAATGGTAATAGCTTTTGATTGAATTAAGTTAAGATATTAAGTTAAACGAGAGCTTCTTTTGTTTTCTAGATGAATTATAAATATGCTTGAAAATTAAACAGCATTTGAAAATAATCTTGAATTTGGTTTTAACCCAAAACGACGGAGTCATTTGAGCTTTTGGGTAGAATTGAAAAATACCACCCACATATTTATAGATGGGATGATATTTGATGGGAAATGAGATGCTTCATTAGTACATAACGCATACACACACACACACATACATACATACATACATACATACATATACATATACATCAGGGGAAGAAAGAAAAGGTTTTGTTTTCTTCTTCTTTAATTTTGCTGCGTCTCTCTCTTCCCGTGTGCTCTGCCAAGACTTGAAGCCCCACGCCCTTTGATGATGAGGAACCAGGGGAGCCGCGCCCACTGGCCAACCGACCGGCGCTGCCCTGCTCCCCATGCGCAACAATAATGAGCCCCGCTCCTTTGGCTCTATAAATAGAGGCTCAACGCCAACACGCAGGGGGAGAGGAAACGGAGAGAAATAAAAACAAACCGAGGAGAGAGAACGAACCGAACAAAAGAGAACCATTAGTAAGCCCAAACTGAGAGGAAGGAAAAGCTTGAAACGGGGTAGGAAACTTGAAAACAAACTGGGAGGATAAAGGGAAACCACTGAAAAACGAAAGAAGAGGAAAGGAAACGGAGGAGAAGGGAAGAGGAAGAATCTCACTCTCCGCCGCTTGAAACAGCAGCGCCGCTGCTTGGAGCCGCCTTCCGTGAGCCACGACACAGCCACTGGCCTCCACCACAACATCGCCAGCGAAGCAGACAGGCCAGCAATGCACTGCCTCCTCCGCGCCAGGTAACTCTTCTTCCCCCTCATTGTTTGCATTTTGGTTGTTTTTTTCTCCTACATGCAGAACGAATATCGTACTGCATGCAGGAGGAGGGGAGGGGGGAAAATAATTCCCCCCGGGTCAGTTATGTTGCTGGGCCAGGCTAATTCTGGCCCAGCGTTGTTAGTTTTTTTTTCTTCTCTGGGCAGGCTGGTTCTGGCCCAGCCATGTGTTTGTGGGCCACACTGAGTCTGGCCTATCCATGCTGTCTAGGCCGGGTCTGGTTCAGACCAAAATAGGAGATTTTGTTGGGTCAAGATCGGCCAACCCTTTTGGGGCTGAGTCCGGCCCAGTTAATTGGGTCGGCTCGGCCCGACCCACCTAAATTATATTATATATTATAATGTGTTTACATTATTTATATATATATTAAAAAAATTCTGAAAAATCCTTAAAAAAATTTGTTGATTTTCCTGCATATTTTTATCAAAATTGTTTAATACTGGTTTGTATTTTTATACCGTAAAGATACAAATTCAGTATTAAAATGCCCGGTTTTTGTCAAAACATCAAAAAGTTAAAAAAAAATGTTTTGTTTTCATGCATACGGCCTAGTCTTTCTAAAATAAAAAAAAATCATCACATCATATTTTCATACAACAAGGGAAATTTCAAAAAATATATGTATTAGTATGCACTTTGGCTGTAATAACAAGTTTGTTAGAGTCATGAGAACTAGGCCAATATTTTAAAAATTCTAAAAAAATCTTTTTGTCTTCTTTTAGTATTTGGATTACGAATTTATACATAAAACGTATTTCTGATATTAAAAATATAGTTTTCATATAGACGTTAGAATAGTTAGGTTTTTACCCGATAAGATAAAGGATCTCATTACTGAGGAGGACTTTTCTTAAACTATAGACAGACCAACAACTAGAAATACGATAACACCTTAGCTTTTTACCGGACAATAAAACAATGCAGCTTACCTTAGGTAGGGCGTATTTGGGGTGCTAATACCTTCCCTTTACGCAATCAGTCCCCGTACTTGATCTCTGAGATCAATTAGGGTTCCTAGTGACCAAAATATTAGGTGGCGACTCCCATTTCATTTTTCACTGATAAAAGACAAGAATTTCTTGTCTCCCTATATTTTCCAGATAGATATATACATTTTAGATTTGAAGTGGAATATTCGCCACGACGCCGCACACGTGCGACAAAAATAATCTTGAATTTGGTTTTAACCTGATGTAACCATATTATTCGATAGTTTCACCCACATCTACCTAATGTTTTGTCCATGTTTTATATATAAAATGCCTTGATATTCTTTGGTTTTTGTTTTGAAGGCATTTTTGGATGAAAGATGCAAAAAGGAGTAAATTGGAGGTAATTGGCAGATTTGACGTTCAGTCGATGTTTTGTGCAGAGCGTGAGTTCTAGAGATCGAAATGAAGTGATTCCAGTGGCACTAAAAAGCTAACATCCATACCTTTCTGGAAATGTAATGCAAGAAAAATAAAAGGAGAAAGATCATGGAAATCACATCCTGCAAAGTCAAATCTCGCATTCTGCCAGTGTTGACCTTTGGTCATTCAAAATTTAATATCTGGAGCTACAGAAGTCCAATTGATGCAAACTCAATTGTCTTGGATTCCTAATTCAAAGACCTATCCACGCTCCAAATTGCAGCCAAAACCGATGTCATATGAGGGAGATATGATTTCCAAAGATGACAAACTGAATTCTGCCAGCAAACAGGTTTCGTGAAGAAACGAGTCCAAATTACATTTCGAAGCATCTAAACCGACATCCAAGTTTTTATATCAGCAATTTAGCTCCTCTAAGTCAGAGTTTGAAGATTTCATGCAAGGCTATTTCTCCTTTTTAGGAAAAATAGTTATTGAAGTACTTAAATGTAAACTGTCAACTTAAGGAAGGACTATTTTGTAAAATAGAGACTAGGGTTTCTTAGCATATAAAAAGAAAGAGAGAAGGGGCAGCAGCAGCTAGAAAAGAAGAGGGAGAGCAGAAGGAGGCAGCAGCCAGCAGAGAATAAACACAAATTCTCTCCTCTACAAACCCAAAAATCATGCTCTTTTCATTCTTTAGAAGTAGTTGTTCAATAGTTATGCAAGGCTAAGCTCTTTTCTTGGTTGCAAGGACACAACAAACCTTCGGACTTCAAGAACCGTGAGATTTATTCTTCCTTCTATTTTCAGTTTATGTTATGAATGAGTATGATTGTTTTCCTATGCATATTTTCTATGATTGTTGTTGATGATTGCTAGAGCGGACTCTAAGTTATTGTTGTGAACAATCTATTGCTAAGTTTAATATCAAAACCGGAGTTGTGATATATGAACTTGTGAAGCAACTAAGCTTGATAATTGTGGCGGAACTACGTTATTGAACTTAGGGAGAACATTAGAACAAAGTGACACAAGCGCGACAGCTTGTATGTTAATCTTGATGAAATTATCTAGTTCTTAAAGCTACCATTAAATTGAATCATTAGTGCGGACACTTTGATTGTTTGTTGGTTAGGATTAGTTATACGGCGGATCCGTTAATTAATCAACGTTAAAAAAGATAGAATTTCAGAACATAAACTGCAATTTTTGTTTCAAGGATCGGTTCTAATTTCCGTTGGTGGATGTGTGCTTGCGACCAAGGTTTGTTTTCTTGATAAGTTTCGGTTTTGATTGATTTTGTTTGCTAGTTTAATTGCTGCCATAGTTTAGATAATCACAAACCAAATTCCCCCAATTACATAACGTACAACATAAAATCTGACTTGAAACTTCCTCGTGGGATCGACCCCTTGCTTGCTCTTTACTATCTTGTGTGTTTTAAGCTAGGGTAATTAATTTGTGCGACCGCGACATCGCAACAAATTTGGCGCCGCTGCCGGGGAGGTAATTTTAGTTGATTGTTGTGCTTGTACTGTTATTTTTATTTGCTGTGAAAAAAAAAAAAAAAAAGAAGAAAGATAGAAACATAATTTTTGCTTGCGACGGTACTGTTCACTTGCGGTAGCGGTACTGTTCAAAACAGATTTTTGGAGGAATTAGGTATCGGCCTTTTGTTTTCTGAAGGGAAACGACGTTTTGAACAGGACTAGTGATAAATCACTAGCCCCACCCTTTTGAGGCCAAATTCCTCTGTTTTCTGGTGTTTTTAGGCAGTTTTAGTTTTCTACCGTAGGATTTTCGTACAATTTGCATTGTTTTTGATCTTGTGTGGTTACTTTCTTTTGAGTTTT
>CM017482.2:901295-955258 GCA_007827005.2 Populus simonii
ATATGAGACTATATTGAGGTTTTTGAATTACCTTTAAAGATAACATGATTTTAATAGGTGAGCGGTACATCTTTTAAATTTATTAAAATGAACGTGTAATGTATGTAGTATGAAGCACATACCATTAACTAGCTTTTTCAATTGGATCTTTATTTAAATGAAAAAATAAATCTATTTTATTATGAAAAACATATTTATCTTTTTGATATATATACCTAATAATAATAAATTAAATAATAGTAACAAGAAAATAGAAATTAGATCGAATAAGTGAAACCAGTTTCTAGTATTTAACACTAAATTAAGAATTAATGGTCTAATTAAATGAAATACAACTTTAAAGACTACATCAACTACATTTCATATGCTCACTCTCAGCAAATTGAAATTTCAAGGCCATTTGTATCTTGAAAACACAATCTCAATAATCTTAATGTGAGGAGTGATATCTTTTCTTTTTTTTTTTCTTTGGATCAAAAGGGTCTTATTGAATTATTATTGTTAGGTAACTAAGATTAATTTGTTGATGTGAAAAATAGCACTAAGTTTTTGACATGGCCATCAGTGAGAATCAAAAGCAGCAGCAATCCATCAGGATCATCACCATCCTATCGCTTCGTCGTACTGTTTATCTTCTTGGTATTCTTCAAAGGAACGCAAAAAGACATTCCAAGTGTGAAAGTGTATTATTGTCATAAAGTTTTTCAAACTTCCAATATAGAGAGTGAAATAAAGAGCAAAAGGGAACAAGCCCATCTTTCTTGTTCCCATTCCCTTCTTTACATGGCTTACTCAATGAAAAAGCAAACACCCCATTTGATTTTCATTCAGTATGAGAGTGAGAAAGAGAGAGAGGTAATTTCGACTATACAAGAACTCGACAGGACAGAAGACTTAAAGATAAAATAGCATTGATTTACATCCATGGCTTCAAGGGCCTGGAATAGGACCAGGAAAAATTCATGTATCTATTAGTTGGCAGCAGTTATCATTCGGCCCTTGCCGCCCACGACATCCCTTTATCCTGCTGTTAATTTTTTAATGACGCGTATCAGGTGTTTGATAAAATTCCTCAACTGGAAAAAAAAAAATAAAACCTTGTTTAGAATGCTTTAGTCATTTTCGCGTGGAAAGTGGTGTGAAAGTGGGAAGTACTATGAGAGTTTTATGCCACTTTCTATCTTAGATGTAATGGCTTTGGCAAAAAAATGTAACAAAAAAATTCCACACAAAGCTGGGATTAACAGATTAATAAGATGATGGACATTTTTTAGTAAATTAATTTCAATTCAAAATAACAAAATAAGGTTTGTTGAGGCTTATTGTGAAACCTCGCTTTGGGATGAATTGATCACGAGAATAAGAAATCATGTGCAAATTATACAAAATATATTATTAATCATCAAGATTTATTATTGATTATCAATATTTATTTTATTGAATTATGTTTAAAATAGAATTGATAAAATTAAAACACAATTAATGACGGGATCGTATATATTGAGACTATATTGAGGTTTTTGAATTACCTTTAAAGATAACATGATTTTAATAGGTGAACGGTACATCTTTTAAATTTATTAAAATGAACGTGTAATGTATCATTAACTAGCGTTTTCAATTGGATCTTTTATTTAAATGAAAAATAAAATCCATTTTATTATGAAAAACATATTTATCTTTTTTGATATATTACCTAATAATAATAAATTAAATGATAGTACAAGAAAATAGGAATTAGATCGAATAAGTAAAACCAGTTTCTATTATGATATATCTAGTGAAAGAAAGTAATATATATTAATAAAAAAGAAAAAAAATGTTTTTAATAAATAAAAGATGAATGAAAATATTAGAGAATAAGAAAAAGATGTAGAATCTCTTTTTAAGATTTCTAAAAACTTAATTACAATTACTTTATAATTCTTCCTTAGAATTATTCAAAATATATAATTAAAGAGTCTCTCCTAAACCAAATAATGAGAATATTATATAGCTTTCTTGAATGAATTGTTAACGTAGGGATTGTTTTGGGTATCCAACTTGGCTGATTTAATTTGAATAATTATTTGTTAGTCTTTGACTGATTTGATTAGTCCAATTATAGATTGACTCAACTATTGCTGCCTTGCATTGACTCGAAATTTCTAGTAATTTACGTAGAATTGCTTTCTACTTAACATGAATTGAATAACTATCATTGACTGACTTCTTGCAAAGTATTCGTAAAAAGCTAAAAAATTAGAGTTTTTAAATTTTTAAAATAAATAATATCTTTGTTCTTCTCTATCGTAACAAGTTTTTTTTTTTATTATTATATTACTAATAACAATCACATTAAAATTAATTAAATCACGGGATAATAAGATAAATCTCTATACCATTATAAGTCAATATAATTAAACAGTATGTAATGTTACAAATTAAAAAAATAAAAAATTATTATTTTAATATATTTTAAATAAAAAATATTTTAAAAAAAAACTAATAACCACGTAATTATACAGTACAAGTACAATAATGCAGGGGAATCAAAATCTTTGTTAGCGGTGACCTGTTCGACTTGGGTGATGTTAACGCGTGGACCCCAGTTATTGTGGAAATTTTGCAAAGGATCTCGAGGAAGAAAAATGATTGCCTTGCTAATAATTTGCAACATAGAATTCTTTCACTGAATAGAAAAAATTATTATTTTTAAAATAAAAACAAGTAAATATAAAAATTATTTTTTAAAATAAAGAAACTAGAAAGTCTTGATCTGTTAAAATTATAAATTAACTCATAAAATTTTACGAGTAAACATATGTTAACATGTTAAATTGAACTAAAAACTCAAAACCAGTAAAATCGAACTTAACTCCTGCAAAATCAGTAAAATCAGTAAACTCGATAAAATCAGTCATATTTTACAAGTTTACTAAATTTATGATATGAATCAATTTAAGTTCAAATTTAGCCTTAAAATATCTGCCGACTAGTTTTGCAAAATTAAACATATCTTTCAAATCATATATTGGATAAAGCTGAAATTTTATAGGGAAATATTAGATACATGAAAATATATTGTGGTAAATTTTTATGTCAAATAAAATTAGTGAACATAATATTTTAGAGGGTCAAAATTCATAAACTAATATTGTTAAATATGTAAAACAAGATTTGAAATAAAATTGATAAAAGACATGGTAATTAATGATGACATTGGATATAAAAATGACTAAATTAAAAATTTTCAATTATCTTTGAACATATCATGGAGTGTACATACAAATTATATATAAAAAAATATTTTTCTAATATAGATAGTATTAATATATTTTTAGAATTACATATATAATGCTTGGATGGTTTTAATATATAATTAAAGAGTCTCTCCTGAACCAAATAATAAAAATATTGTGTAACTCTTTTGAATGAATTCTTAATGTAGGGACTGTTTTGGGTCCCTGACTTGGCTGATTTTATTTGAATATATTATTTGATTAGTTTATTTATAGGTTTACTCTACTATTGCTGCCTTGCATTGGCTGGAACTGGAAATTTGACTCGAAATTTCCAGTAATATACACAGGAAATTTCTTGGTGCTAAACTTCAAAGAATTTTCTGGACTGATTTAATTGCCAAGTATTTGCAAGAAAGCTAAAAAGTTACAGGTTTTTCAAAATCATTGATAGAAAGGTGTTTGAAGCAAAATCTGTTTTATCTGTAGCCTCTTCGACCTCCATAATTCCTCGTTCTTTCTCCGTATATTATTAGAAAGACTGCCGTGGAGGCGTGGACTAAAGTATTGCAACAAAGCTAAAAGAATTGGAGTTCTTCAATTCCTAAAATTCTAATTTTAATTTTAAATTGTAAAAAAATTCAATCATTTTTAAATTGTTTTAAAAAAATAAAACATCAACTATTTATATAATAGCTAAATAAATCTATTAAAATAAATCGAGAATAACCAGTAAAATCAAGCAAATAATCCAAAAATAACAAGTAAATAAATATATTTTTTAGGTCTGATTTGAGTATGTTTTCTTTCTTAATTGACTGACTTGCTAAGTTTTTGCTATTCTTTGCTAAGCATAAACAAAGTTTACTCTAAAGTCTGTTTGATATTTCTTTACTTATCAATAAAATATTACTTTTACTGTACAGAATATAAATAATTTGGTTAACCGTCGACGCTTCTGTCACTTTACTCTTCAGCTCGATGTAATTTCATAGCTTCTCCCAGCAAGTGGGATCCAAATAATTTCATAAATCATAATTCTTCCCAAGGGGATGCCAAATAGGTGCTAAGAGCATACCGAATTAAGCTAAAACATGTTGTGTCCATAGTCTTACAGCTTGAAAAAGTTGAGAAGCTTGATAATATTGAGTAAGAAATAAAATATAAAAATAATTCTTTTTAAATAAACAAATATAAGAGTTTAATAGTACTGGATAGAAAAAAAATAGAATTTCTAAACTAAATAAAAGTAACTGAAAAAAGTATTTATTATTCCAAAAAGTTTAAAGTTAAAATCTCATTTATCATATTTTATATCTATAAAAAACTAATTTGTCATGTGGAATAAGTCTATATGCTAAAATCAGAAAAAAAAAATGTAACAAAAAAATATTCCACCCGAGGCTGTGATTAGCAGCTTATCTGATGGAAAGATGATGAGCATTTTTTAGTGAATTAATTAAGTTCATTTCAAAAAGCCAAACTAAGATTAAATTGATGATTAATAATGAATTTTGTATACTTTGCACAGGATTTTTTTTATTCTTGTCAATTAATCTTAAAGCAAGGTTCCAAGATAAGCCTAAAAAATATTTATTATTGATCAACAATATTGAATAATGGCTTATTTTCTAAGTATAAATTATGTTTGAAATAAAATTGATAAAAGAGTACATGATACACAATTAATGATGAAATCGTATATTTTGAGACTAAATTAAGATTTCTCAATTACCTTTAAATATATTATGGTTTTAATAGGTGGATGATACATCCTTTGATTTTATTACAAGGAATGTGTAATATTTTAAATTATTAAAAGTATTTATTTTTTTGATATACATGGTAACAATAAATTAGATGATAGCAACAAATTAATTAAAAGTATTTATTTTTTTGTATTTTAAAAAAAATAAATTTTTATTTTAAATTAATATTTTTTTGGATATTTTAAAATTATCTTAATATTTTTAAATAAAAAATATTTTAAAAAATATTCATAACCTTGCATGAAGAGAAGAACGGAGACAGAACAATAATGGAGGGGAATCAAATTCTTTGTAGCGGTAACCTGTTCGACCTCAGTAATGTTAACGTGTGGACCCCAGTTGTTGTGGAAATTTTGCTGCAAAGGATCTCGAGGGCATTGCAAATAATTTGCAACAGGGACTAGAAACTAGAAAGTCGTGATAATATTGAATAAAAAATAAAATACAAAAATTATTCTTTTCAAGTAGAAAAGATTATAAAAGTTTAATAATACCTGAATAGAAATAAACTAAATAAAATATTTGATAAAAATATTTATTATCCCAAAAATTCTTATATCAAAAATATCATTTATCATATTTTATATCTATAAAAAACTAATTTGTCATATGTACTGGGTCTATATGCTAAAACCAGAAAAAAAAACAAAAAACAATTCCACACAAGGCTGTGATTAACAGATTAAAAAGATGATAACTAAATAAGATTTTTTGAGATTTATTGTGAAACCTCGCTTTGGAATGAATTGATCACGAGAATAAGAAATCATATATAATTATACAAAATTTATTATTAATCATCAAGATTTATTATTTATTATCAATTTTGAATAATAGTTTATTTAATAATATAAATTATGTTTAAAATTAAATTAATAAAATTTAAATACATGAAACATAATTAATGATGAGGTGGTATATTTTGAGACTAAATTAAGATCATTTTCTTTCTCAATTATATTATTCATTTTTTTTTTAAAAAAAAAACTTGTTAGCTTGCAAGTCCACATGTCACAAGTCTCCACTGCATCAAATTTGCAAAATCATATGGCCCATTGATAGAAGGTGTGTTGAAGCAAAATCTGTTTTATTGATCATCAACATTGAATAATAATAGCTTATATACAATTAATGTATATTTTAAACATACCATGATTTTAATAAGTGGACGATACATCATGTAAATTATAAAAAAAAAATTTATTTTGTTATACTATATATATATATATATATTGTGTTGAATTATAATGATTGAAATAAGGTACGGAATTATAGGACCTTATAATGATGAGTTGATTGAGTAAATTGATAGTAGTCGATAACTTGAAATGTTCTAAATACAAACAAAACTCTGCCGAATTTTTGATAGATTTTTTAAAAAAATTACCCTCAAATTAAGAGCATATGTTGGGATCTTTTAACATTAATCAAGTGTACAGTCGGGTCTGTTAAGTAAGGTCCACAGACTTTGGCATTATAGAGTTTTATAGCCATCGTAATCACGAAATCTTCTTCATCTCAGAGTGTAACCTTTAGATCTTCTGGACTAAGAAGATTGTCCATCAAATAGTTAATCTTTCTTTTTTCCTTTCAGATATATATATATATATATATAGTAATAACAAATTAAATGATAGTAACAAGAAAATAGGAATTAGTTTGAATAAATGGTAGCAGTTCCTATCATGATATATCTAGGAAGAAGTTCGAATAATAGAATAAAGTCAAATATTCTTAATAAAAAAGAAAAAAAAAACAGAGAACACAGAAAGAAATAAAAAATGTTGTAATAAATATAATTACAATTATATTATAATTTCTTCCCTAAAATATTGTATAACTCTTTTGGATGAATTGTATATGTGGGATCCTGACATGGCTTATTTTATTTGAATATATTATTTGATTAGTGTTGACTCTAGTATTGCTGCATTGACTGGAAATTTCAGTATTCCATATCCTTGCTTTACTCTGCAGCTAACTTCTCTGTCCCATTGCTGCCATTTCATAGCTAACTCTTTGTTATATTTAACTTCCCCTTCTTTGCTTCTTTGCTTCTTGCTCATAACGATAACTTGAAAGCCTTACGATCAGATAGATAATCATTGACCAGTTCATCCTATATCATTCTATTTAATTTAGAAATGCAGAAAGAAAAACGCAAGCAATCCAAAGATGAAGAAAACGATTCATCCTCGCGAAAGAGAAGAAAAGCTGACCTCAGTAAGCCTATATAGAGAATACAATTAACCTCATTTCAATATCATAGCTTTGAAATTTCATAGCTAACTCTTTGTTATATTGCTCCATTGGTAATTGACTGTGCCTTGATTTCTGCAGCTGCCATGACAGAGCCAGAGTCTTCTCGATCTAGACCAGAAGGGGCCTATGATGTCTTCTTGAGTTTTAGAGGAGAAGACACTCGCAAGACATTTACAGATCATCTATATACTGCCTTGGTCCAAGCAGGAATCCACACTTTTCGAGATGATGATGAACTTCCAGAGGAGAAGAAATCTCGCATCATCTCCTCAGGGCAATTCAAGAATCAAAGATGTCCATAGTTGTCTTCTCAAAAGGATATGCTTCTTCTAGATGGTGTCTCAATGAACTAGTAGAGATTCTTAAGTGCAAAAATGGGAAAACCGGTCAGATTGTTCTTCCTATATTCTATGACATTGATCCTTCAGATGTGAGAAAACAGACTGCAGTTTTGCAGAAGCATTTGTTAAACATGAAGAGCGTTCTCAAGAGAAGTTGGTGAAGGAGTGGAGAAAAGCTCTTGAGGAGGCTGGAAATCTATCTGGATGGAATCTCAATGATATGGCAAATGGGTATGCCTTTTTTCCAAATTTATGGAGTCAATATACTTTACATTTTTCAATGTGAAACAATAAAATGCTTAATTGACTCGCTATCAATGTCTGGCTTTTGTCTATGAGCAGGCATGAAGCAAAATTTATCAAAAGATTATCAAGGATGTGCTGAATAAATTAGATCCCAAGTACTTATATGTTCCTGAGCACCTCGTAGGTATGGATCGGCTTGCTCGCAATATTTTTACTTTCTAAGTACTGCAACAGATGATGTACGCATTGGGCATACATGGGATGCCAGGAATAGGAAAGACAACTATAGCAAAAGTTGTATTTAATCAACTCTGCTATAGATTCGAGGGAAGCTGCTTTCTTTCGAATATCAATGAAACATCAAAACAATTCAATGGTCTGGCTCTTTTACAAAAGCAACTTCTTCATGATATTTTAAAACAAGATGTTGCTAACATCAATTGTGTCGATAGAGGAAAGGTTCTGATCAAAGAGCGACTTTGTCGCAAAAGAGTTCTTGTTGTTGCTGATGATGTGGCTCGTCAGGACCAGCTAAATGCTTTGAGGGAGAGCGAAGTTGGTTTGGTCCCGGAAGTAGAGTGATTATTACAACAAGAGATTCTAGTGTTCTACTTAAAGCAGATCAAACATATCAGATCGAAGAATTGAAACCATATGAGTCCCTTCAGCTTTTCCGATGGCATGCCTTGAGGGACACAAAGCCAACAGAAGATTATATTGAGCTTTCGAAGGATGCAGTTGATTACTGTGGAGGACTTCCTTTAGCTCTTGAGGTTATGGGTGCTTGTCTGTCCGGGAAAAACAGAGATGGTTGGAAATGTGTAATTGAAAAATTGAGAAGAATTCCACACCACGATATTCAAGGAAAGCTTAGAATAAGTTTTGACGCACTGGACGGTGAAGAACTACAAAATGCATTCCTTGACATCGCTTGCTTCTTTATTGATAGAAAGAAAGAGTACGTCGCAAAAGTGTTAGGATCCCGTTGCGGTTACAATCCAGAAGCTGATTTGCAAACTCTCCATGAAAGGTCTCTGATTAAAATTAATGCCATTGGGGAGATAACCATGCATGATCTATTACGAGACATGGGAAGGGAGGTCGTTCGTGAAACGTCTCCAAAAGAACCTGGAAAGAGGACAGAATTTGGAATCAAAGGATGCATGGAATGTACTTGAGCAGCAGAAGGTAACAGCTCAATGCATACACGAAAGCATGGTCAAGTTGTATTTTCTAGTCAAACTTATTACAAACAATCGTATGAAAATTGTATTGATTTTTTTAGGGTACGGAGTTGTAGAGGGTCTTAAACTGGATGTCAGAGCATCAGAAGCTAAATCACTGAGCACAGGATCATTTGCAAAAATGAAATGCTTAAATTTACTCCAAATCAACGGAGCACATCTCACCGGATCCTTCAAACTGCTTTCTAAAGAGTTGATGTGGATTTGTTGGCATGAAGTCCTTTGAAATATTTCCACCTGATTTTACCTTGGACAATCTAGCTGTTCTTGATATGCAGTACAGTAACCTCAAAGAACTATGGAAGGGAAAAAAGGTGCGAAACATCTTACAATCCCCAAAATTTCTAGATGTGTAATTTATATTTACATGTTATGACTTTCTATGATTAATTTTCATTATTTTGCTTTTATTATACAGATTCTCAACAAGCTAAAAATCTTTAATCTTAGTCATTCTCAGAACCTTATTAAAACACCAAACTTGCACAGTTCAAGTCTAGAGAAACTAAAGCTGAAAGGTTGCTCGAGTTTAGTTGAGGTACATCAATCAATTGAAAATTCGACGAGCCTGTTTTCTTGAATCTGGAGGGATGTTGGAGGCTGAAGAATCTCCCTGAAAGCATTGGTAATGTAAAGTCTCTTGAAACTCTGAATATTTCCGGGTGTTCACAACTTGAAAATTGCCAGAACGCATGGGTGATATGGAATCCTTAACCGACCTGCTAGTCGATGAGATTGAAAATGAGCAATTTCTCTCTTCAATTGGACAATTAAATATGTCAGAAGGTTATCATTGCGTGGATGCAATCCGGCTCTACCAAGTTGTTCTTTGATTTCAACAAGTGTTTCAAATTTTGAAACGCTGGCTGCCAACATCTTTACTGAATGGAGATTAGTGAAATCTTAAGCTTTCTAATAGTGGTTTGTCTGATCGCGCAACTAACTGTGTTGATTTTAGGGGTTTGTCTGCTATAGAAGAATTGGATCTATCAGGAAACAAATTCTCTAGCCTGCCTTCTGGGATCGGCTTCCTTCCGAAGCTAAGGTTCTTGTCTGTTCTGGCATGCAAATATCTTGTATCAATCCCAGATCTTCCCTCAAGTTTAGACAATTTGGTTGCAAGGGGTTGCGAATCATTGGAAAGAGTAAGAATACCAATCGAGTCAAAAAAAAACTATATATAAATCTATATAAAAGTCATTCGTTAGAAGAGATTCAGGGCATCGAAGGTCTAAGTAATAGTTATGGACTATTAAAGTTGATTACCGCGGGCATTCACAAAATAAATTACAGAAGAGTGTTGTTAGGTACTATTTCTTTCGGTCTCTTTTGCACAAGAAAAACACACAATTAGCACATACATGATTAATGTCTAAAATCTCAGCATTCCTTGAATTCAATATGTATACAGGCAATAATCATTATTATTATTTTATTTAAAAAAAATAAATATCATCTTTAATAATATTTTTTATTTTTCTTATTTAATCTAAAAAATTAAATATTATCTTTAATAATATTTTTTATTTCTTAAATTTAAAGTCTGATTGGTTTTATTTTTTATTTCTTGATTTTATGATAATATATTTATACAGGCAATGTGCAACGGTAGTCACCGGTATCATATTCACTGCCTTCCTGGTGGTGACATGCCAAAATGGATGAGCTACAGTGGAGAAGGATGCTCATTGTCATTCCATATACCTCCAGTCTTCCAAGGCTTAGTTCTTTGGTTTGTCTGTTCACTTGAGAAGGACGATTATTCTTACTTCTACACTGACATTATTATTATTATAAGAAATAAAAGCAACGGTATTCAATTGTTTAAAGATAAACATACACCAGAAACTGTCATACCAGAAACTGAGGGATGGATAAGATACATAAGTAGAAGTGAAATGGCAATGGAAGATTACTGTGGAGATGACGAATTGGAACTATACATTTCTTCAAAGCCGACACAATTTGCGGTGCGCAATGGTATTCGATTCTACCCCGTACACGTTAAAGAATGTGGGGTCCACGTGATCGCGGAGAAGTTAGATTCATTTGAAGAGTCGGCAGTTGAAAGAGATACAGTGATGCCTTCACCACCGCTGTATCCTCTGCTTCCTCACCCCCATTGTGGTTCAATTACAGCAATGGAGTGACTATTTATTTGCGAAGCTGCAAGAACATAGCCTCAGTTTAATACTTGATGGTAAGAATACATATTTCCTTTAGTTATTTCTATTTTATTATATTTAATTTATGAGATTAAATATTATCTTTAATGATTTCATTATTATTATTTAATATAAAAAATTAAATATCATTTTTAATTAAAAAAAATATTAAATATTTAAGGCTTTTTGGTAAGAATACATATTTCCTTTAGTTATTTCTATTTTATTCTTTTTAATTTAAGAGATTAAATATCATCTTTAATTGTTACATTTTTCTTATTCAATCTAAAAAATTAAATATTATCTTTAACAATATTTTTTATTAAATATTTAAAGTCTGCTTGGTTTTTTTTTTCTTGATTTTATGATAATATTTTTCTTATTTAATATAAAAAATAAATATTATCTTTAATAATTAGATCTATCGAATATCACTTAAAAAATAAATTATAACTTTAATAATTATTTTTTTATTAAAATCCCTTTAGTTTATTTAGAAAATATTGAAAAAAAAATTTTTTTACATTAAAACAAAAAATTGAATAATGTTTTTATATTTTATTTCAAACTCGATATTTTAAAACAAAAATGAAAAAGATGTGATATTAACCTTTTTTATTATAAATTAAGTTTTTTAATTAAAAGTGATGGGAATTTGTTCCTGATAACAAAATACAATCATGCACATTTAACTTTCTTTTCAAATTTGAAAGTTATATTAAATTTGATGGTTTTTTAGGGAACAAAAGACTTCGTTGACGTGAGAGTACAAGATCATTTTACATAAAGATGCTTGAAGTTGCTCCAAATCAGTACGATATTTTCATCTGACATGTTGATCTGTATTTGTTGGCTTGACGATCATTTTCCAAGCTTGGAAGTTTTATTGAATACTCTTTGAAATCTTTTCCGTTCGCTTTTATACTGGACAACCATGTGCTGTCTAATTAAATGAAATACAACTTTAAAGACTACATCAACTACGTTTCATATGCTCAACTCTCAGCAAATTGAAATTTCAAGGCTATTCGTATCTTGAAGACACAATCTCAATAATCTTAATGTGAGCACTGATTTCTTTTCTATTATTTTTTTTCTTTGGATCAAAAGGGTCTTTTTGAATTATTATTTGTTAGGTAACTAAGATTTGTTGATGTGAAAAATAGCACTAAGTTTTTCGCATGACAATTGGTGAGAAGCAAAAGCAGCAGCAATCCATCAGGATCATCACCATCCTATCGCTTTGCCGTACTGTTTATCTTCTTGGCATTGTTCGAAGGAACGCAAAAAGACATTCCAAGCGTGAAAGTGTATTATTGTAATAAAGTTTTTCAAACTTCCAATATAGAGAGTGAAATAAAGAGCAAAAGGAAACATCTTTCTTGTTCCCTTCCCCTTCTTTACATGGCTTACTCAATGAAAAAGCAAACACCCCATTTGATTTTCATCAAGTATGAGAATGCGAAAGAGAGAGGCCAAGGGGGTCCTTGAATATTTTCTTCTTTTTTGTCTCGCTCACTGGGGCAAACCATCTTTTCAAAATTTTGAATAGCATGCCATCAAAAAGAATTTTGTTCAATCCCAATCCCACATTGTCTGTAGAAGTATTTACTTTTGACTGTACACTTTGTTATTTTCCAATCCCTCCCCAGTTCTGCAACCATTTCTCTACTTTCTATGCTCTTGGCTTGCTAAAAACTAAAGAAAACACATTGCTCTAGTTGCCTGCCTTCACTCTTCAGATTGCTCAACAAATCCCTTGAGACCTTCTCCATAGTTAACAAACCACATAATGGCTACTCTAAAAAATTTAGCCACAAACATTGAACACCTTCAGCAATCAACGTCCCTTCCTTCACAATATGCATCGCCCATAAATCTTTCTTTTGGGATGTCACCGGGAGTTTAATCTCCGAGTGTAAAAATTATGTATAAATTTCCATTCTTTCCTTCCATCCATTACTTGTTCTCTATGAAGATTCTATGTATGAAATCTCGGAATCTTTTCGAGTAATACTTGGGATCAACAGCTGAGATAGACGTGGGATCCACTTGTAAGGACTTGTATGCATGCTTTAGCTTTTTGCTGATATCATAATCCTGGAGGATGTCAATGTTACCAAAGTGAAGAACTACATCGAAGATCTCATTACCATTATGTGAAGGTGTTGAATTGTTACTTCCACCCCCCATGCACTGATCCTTTCAGTCGTCCTCATTACACTCTCGGCTCTTGCAGGCACATTTGCCCCCAGCCGGATGAATGGCCCCCTGGAACAGATTTCATATGAGTACTACAAGCATGCAGCGCCAGATAAAATCTTGACATTGCATCACACAATCACCAAAATTCAAAGTAACAAAACGAAGAACAAAATTTGATAACAATGACAATGATCACTCAACCACAGCCGAATCTTACGCTTTGAAGACACTTTTCGTCATTAATTTTCCTTTTCACATTGATTTTCAATGTTCCAGACAGATAAAATAGCATCGATTTACAACCATGGTTTTAAGGCATCATTATTGGCAAAAACATTGTAGGACAGAGCAGACTTAAAGATTAATGCTTCAGTTGTCAATCACATTAATAATTTTTTTTGATGGTCTAAAACAGGCAAAAGTTTGTTTCTGATGGGAATTATATAAATTATATTTTGAATTTTATTTATAAATTTAAGTTTTTGAGTGAAATAATTTTTTTATATAATATCAAAGTTTTATTAATTAAGTGATTAATTATAAGTTTAAATTTTACAGTTTTTATACTTATACTATATAATAAAAATTAAACATAAAATATTGAAGTTACATGAAAAAGAAGAAGTGATAACTGCTTTATCCCAAGAGTCTTTCATGGTTGCGTTGCCCAGGCTACATTGATTTTTATCCACAGTCTTACCACTACATTATAACTATAAACGAAACTAAAAAAAAAAATATTGTGTGGTAAAATGTTCCTTTATATATGGATCAAGACAGTAGTATCATTCAATAAAATAACTTTTACATATTTTTCAAGTTTAGTAGAGTAGTAAAGGAATAATATTTTTAATATTTAAAAATTAAAAAATTTTGTGTGACTGTTTTGTTTAAATTATAAAGTTAAGGACTCTTTTGTACTTGGTAAAATACCTCACACTAAAGTTAATAAATAATAACACAAGAAAGTTTCTCAACTTTTCAATGAAACATTACTTCTCCTGTAAAATCAGTAACAACAGTTTGTATTCTGAGGCAATCTGGGCTAGGACTTGAAACAAATGTTGTGCACTGTTTGCACTGTCACTTTGCTTCTCCTCTTAGGTTTTAATTGAGATTAGGGATTCTATTGTAGCTCTTTTTTCTCCTTTAATTATAACAAAATAATATCCATGGATTAATTTTCGTATAATTTAAGAAAGTAAGTCGTTTAATCAAATTTTAGATTGACCATCCTCTGTGTGTTAAAAAAGTAAATGTTAATTTATAAAATAATAAACATGGTTATTATGCCTTGAGCAAAGACATTCCAAGTGTGAAAATATAATTTTTAATAAAACGTCTCCTCCATTGATTCAGAGATCAGGGAATTTCAGTGGCATATAGCCATATAGGCATGCAGTGATTCGCTCTATAAATAATAAAAACTTTTTAAAAACATTCTTTATCACATATGAATAAATTATTTTTGCCAATACATAATTATTTTTATTAATTCAGGGACTTAAGCTAATATTTTTTTTTCTAAATTAAATATCAATATTTTTTGTATGAATTGTAAATCCAGGGACAGTTTTGGGTTTTCTAATCAGAACTTTGGACTAAAATTAATAACAAAATAAGGACCAAAGATAACATGACGCAGCAGAAAACAGTAAACGAATACGACCAACGTCAATATTTCGTAAATGGTTTATAACGAGAGAAACTCTCAGAAAACTCAAGGTTTGTTTATTCCAAAAATCAATAGCCGCCTTAGTCAGAGGCCTTACAATGGTATTTAAAGCAAAACCCTAACCTAACCCATGACGGATAAGGAAACGACATAAAGCATTAAATTTACCATAAATGGCAAATTTGAGATAAATGCAGAATATGAAAGGTCTATGAATACTGAGCAAACAGGAATTGACGAAAGTCAATTCGGACTCGGAAATCAAAAGTTATGGCCTAAACAAAACTTTCCAAAAATTAAAAAAATATGACGATTTGACTTCCTCCGCAAACGGTGAAACGCATTGACTCAGTGAGTTTCGCGGCATTCCGACTTCGACGCCCCGGCTGCCGGAATTCAGTTGCCTTTGAATTTCGGGTGATCCCTCTTGAGCATGTATGCTTCCGCTACTTGTTCTACATCAGACTCCTCCACTTGAAAAGAACTCGACCTCGAGTTAGGTTCTGGATCGGGATCAGGATACAAGTGTTCCTCTGCATAATACTGAAACAAATCTGCAACATTGAAAGTCTTGGAAATGCCCATGGTTTCGGGAAGATCAATTACATAGGCATTATCGTTGATCTTCTTCAAAACCTGATACGGACCATATTTCTTGGGCTTCAGCTTGTTGTAAGTGCCTACGGGAAACCTTTCTTTGCGCAAGAAAACCATCACAGAATCTCCCTCTTCAAACACCCGGCGACGTCGATGCTTATCCGCCGCAGCCTTGTACTTTGCATTTGTTGCTTCCAACCTCTGCCTCACTTCCTCCTGCACGGTCTGGCCTTGTGTCGCCATGTTCTCAGCGGCTATACTAAACCCTGGGCCTCCCTTAGGTAAACGAACTAAGTCCACTGTATGTCTCGGTGGTGTCACATATATCATAGCAAAAGGAGTCTTCCCCGTTGCACTATGAACAGCACTATTGTAAGCAAACTCAGCCTGTGGCAATGCATGATCCCACTGTTTTGGTTTATCTCCACAAATGCTACGAACCAGATTTCCCAACGTTCTGTTTGTCACCTCTGTCTGCCCATCAGTTTGTGGGTGCGCGGTTGTGCTTCGGTTCAACGAAGTCTGAAACATCTTCCATAAAGTCACCCAAAAGTGGCTAAGGAATTTTGTGTCGCGATCAGAAGTAATTGACTGCGGCACTCCGTGAAGTCGGACTACCTCTCTGAAAAATAACCGGGCTATATGCGAAGCATCTGAGGTCTTTCGGCAAGGGATGAAGTGAGCCATTTTTGAAAACCTGTCAACCACCACAAAAACAGAATCCACCCCTCGCTGGGTGCGAGGCAACCCCAACACAAAATCCATAGACAAATCTTCCCAAATATTGTTAGGAATAGGTAAAGGTGTGTAAAGACCAGTATTTTGCGACTGACCTTTAGATACCTGACAAATATAGCACCTCTGTACAAAATTGCCGACGTCTCTCTTCAGTTGTGGCCAAAAATATCGTTCCTCTAAGCTAGCCACTGTTTTGTCCCTGCCCAAGTGCCCACTCAATCCACCCCCATGAAGGTCACGGATCAATTTCTCGCGCAGCGACATCCGGGGTATACACAGACGATTTCCGCAAAACAGAAAACCTTCGCTCTCATGAAAATCGCTGACGGGATGTTTCTCAAGGCACTTCGCCCAGATGTCTTTGAAATCTTCATCCTCCTGATACAAATCCTTTAGGCATTCAAACCCCACTATCTCATGAGCCAATGTCACAAGCAGATTGGCACGACGGCTCAACGCATCAGCAACCCGATTCAAAGCACCAGACTTGTGTCGAATAGCAAAAGGGAACTTTTGAAGAAAAGTTGCCCATCTGACATGCATGTTATCCAAGTGCTTCTGGCTATTAATAAATTTCAGAGCTTGGTGATCAGTGTACAAAACAAACTCCCGCTGCACTAGATAGTGTTCCCAATGCTTCAAAGCTCGGACCACCGCATAAAACTCTTGGTTATACGTACTCCACTTCTGACGAGCCTCACTCAACTTCTCACTGAAGAAGGCTACCGGTCTTTTCTCCTGGGATAGCACAGCCCCAATTCCTACGCCACTTGCATCACATTCAACTTCGAAAATCTTCTCAAAACTGGGTAGGGCCAATACTGGTGCGGTGCATAGCTTCTCCTTTATCAACGCAAAGCTCATTTCTGCCTCTTCCCTCCACTGAAATTTACCTTTCTTCATGCACTCTGTTATCGGTGCCATGACAGTACTGAAGTTCCGAATAAATCGGCGGTAGAAAGTGGCTAATCCGTGGAAACTCCGAACCTCACCCACGGTCTTCGGTGCAGGCCATTCTCTAATTGCTCGGACCTTCTCTTCATCCACATGAATCCCCTCTGAACTTACCACATAACCCAGAAACAACAAGCTATCCGTCATAAAGCTGCACTTTTTCAGATTAAGGAATAGCTGGTTCTCTTGTAGTACTGCCAACACATCCCGTAACTGCTCCACATGTTCATCCGCGGTTTTACTATAGATAAGGATATCGTCGAAATAAACGACAACAAACTTCCCCACAAAAGGCCTCAATACCTGATTCATCACACGCATAAAAGTGCTGGGCGCGTTGGATAACCCAAACGGCATAACCAGCCACTCATATAACCCGTCTTTGCTTTTGAATGCTGTCTTCCACTCGTCTCCTGGTCTGACCCGGATCTGGTGATATCCACTGCGGAGGTCAATTTTTGAGAATAACTTCGAGCCCTCAAGCTGATCCAACATGTCATCTAGGCGGGGAATTAGGAAACGGTACTTGACGGTTATCTTGTTGATAGCTCGGCTGTCCACACACATACGCCAACTCCCATCTTTCTTTGGCGTTAACAACGCAGGAACCGCGCACGGACTCATGCTTTCACGGATAAAACCCTTCTGCAACAATTCTTCAATTTTCTCCCTCAAGACCTCGTTCTCTTTCGGACTCATCCGATAATGAGGTAGATTTGGCAAGCTGGCCCCTGGTATGAGGTCTATATGGTGCTGGACATCCCTCAAGGGCGGCAGATTATTCGGCAACTCTTCCGAAGTGATATCCCTGAACTGATCTATCAATGGTTTCAGCTTGTCAGGGACTGTCACCGAAGCCTCAACTTCCCCTTCCACCACGAGGGCCTTCACTACGAGCGCATAGAACTCTGGCGCACCCTTGATGTCTGCCACAAACTCTGTATCCGAACTGGACACTGTCAAAAACGACTGCTTCCCCACTTCAGAAGCCTTACCGGACAGTGCCTTCCTTTTGTAAGGAGCCATAGCAATTTTATGTGATCCCCACGTGAACAAATAAGTATTATCCCGACCCTTATAGGTAATATCAACATCATACTGCCACGGCCGACCCAACAACACATGACTAGCATCCATATCAATCACATCGCAAACTACCTCATCTTTATATATTTTTCCAATGGAAATAGGAACGCGACAGATTTCAGTTACCTTCACCGTGGGTCCTTTCTTGATCCAGCCGATAGTGTATGGAGTCGGGTGCTTCTCGGTTGGTAGCTTTAGGTGTTCAACTAGGCCCCTTGCAACGAAGTTCTCGCAACTCCCGCTATCCACAATTAAGTCGCACACCTTCTGGCTCACGGTGCAGTATGAGCGGAAGATGTTATTTCGTTGTCCTGCATCCTCTTGCCTTGGAGTGTATAATATCTGCTGCACTACACAGTTGATTCGTTCTCCATCCTCCTCAGCGAACTCTACCCCCTCATAACAGTCATCCTCCCCTGCATCATCTCCAGTAGCCTCTGGATCCCCTTCTTCCCCTTCGATCCAGTTGACAGGTCTGCGACGATCCGGGCAAGTGTTAGAGAGATGCCCAGGTTTCCGACAGCGATAACAGACTCCAGGTGCAGGTCTGGCGTAAGGGTTGGGATTCAAGTTCGTGTTCGTGTTCTGATTTGGATTTCTGGGTATATTCCTGTTGCTTTGGGCTGCTTGGCTACTGCTATTGCCTCCTTCTTTGTTCTGATTCACTATGCTTGTTTGGCTGCCGTTGCCACCCTTGTCTCTGGTATTAAACGAAGATTCTGGATTGCTGCGACGAAACCCTGAGACTCCTCCTCTTCGCTCCATCAGTTCAGCCTTCAATGCCAGATTATGAGCTTCCTCCACAGTCCAAACCACCTGTAACCCAATCTTATCTTGCAATGATGATTTCAATCCATTCATATACCTGGCTACGCGCTGCCCCTCTGTCTCGTTAAGATTGTTTCGCTCCAAGAGCCTAGAGAACTCTGCAGTATAATCAAACACAGATCTGGATCCTTGTGAGCAGTCTTGAAGTAATTGAAACAGATATTGTTCATAGTCTGGTGGCAGAAACCTCCCTATCATCAGTTGCTTCATCCTACGCCAAGTCCTTACAAGCGCCTTCCCTTGTCGCTGCCGATTCTTCTGTAATTGATCCCACCATACCGCAGCCCCTCCCTTCAATCGGAAGGCTACAAACCTCACCATCTTTTCTTCTGGTATCTCCATCATCTCAAAGAATCGCTCCACTTCGGTAACCCAATCAAGAAAATCTTCAATTCGCAGATTCCCATTGAAACTGGGCAGATCTGCTTTCAGGCGATAATCATCTTGCTCCCTCGGACGTCTCGCAGGTGGAGGCAAACCATATCCCATGTCATCTTCTTCGTCAGAATCATCCTCGCTGTCAGGTTGAATGCGAGGTGCTGGGTTGCGTCTTCTATCAACAGGTTGGCCTCTGGCAATTCCTTCAGCGCGAGCCCTGTTAACTGGTGGCCTGTTATTGGCGTTGAGGTTAACCCCGGCAGCAAGCATCTCGCGAATCTGCGCTACCTGTTGCCGCGTCTCCTCCACTGCCGCCCACAAGGCCTCTACTCCATGGTCTCCGCCAATAGAGTTTTCGTCTCCTGCTTCGTTATTCGCCATCGAGTTCGGCAAATCCGTGCTCTGATACCAATTGACGCAGCAGAAAACAGTAAACGAATACGACCAACGTCAATATTTCATAAATGGTTTATAACGAGAGAAACTCTCAGAAAACTCAAGGTTTGTTTATTCCAAAAATCAATAGCCGCCTTAGTCAGAGGCCTTACAATGGTATTTAAAGCAAAACCCTAACCTAACCCATGACGGATAAGGAAACGACATAAAGCATTAAATTTACCATAAATGGCAAATTTGAGATAAATGCAGAATATGAAAGGTCTATGAATACTGAGCAAACAGGAATTGACGAAAGTCAATTCGGACTCGGAAATCAAAAGTTATGGCCTAAACAAAACTTTCCAAAAATTAAAAAAATATGACGATTTGACTTCCTCCGCAAACGGTGAAACGCATTGACTCGGTGAGTTTCGCGGCATTCTGACTTCGACGCCCCGGCTGCCGGAATTCAGTTGCCTTTGAATTTCGGGTGATCCCTCTTGAGCATGTATGCTTCTGCTACTTGTTCTACATCATAACAGTATGTAAATCTAGGGATCAAAGATAATACAGCTTCATTGACCAGAAATTTCACTTGAATTTTGACTAAAAAATTAAAATTCTATCCAATTCTCTACTTTATTAGTGTTCATTTTCTTCTTCTTCTTTTTAACATATTTTTCCAACTGCATAGAAAACTTTTATGTCACTCAATGATACACCTGCTTTCAACGTTTTACAGTGCTTAAAATTATAAGCAAATATTGTTTTCGGTTTCGACTTTAAATCAAACCTACAAAACCTAACCATTACAGCTTCTCTCTCCATCGTCTTCGCCTGCTTTTGTCATGGCATCAACTCATCGAGTACAGGTAGAGATACTTGAGATCTGTTAAGTCATCCCGTCCTTGAACTCACTTGACCCAGCTATCGAGTTATCTTTTCCGTTCATTCTTTTTCCTACAAACTCACCAAGGCAACACCGGATTATTTTAACTCAATGATCCTTCCAAGCAGGCTCAAGTCACATTGATTGTGTTAAAAAAATAATCTAATTCAGCTTAGTATCA
Organism: Populus simonii; assembly: GCA_007827005.2. Lineage (NCBI taxonomy): Eukaryota > Viridiplantae > Streptophyta > Magnoliopsida > Malpighiales > Salicaceae > Populus > Populus simonii. The sequence goes on from CM017482.2 coordinate 922,453, forward strand.
ACAAAGAAGAAAGCTGAACAAGGGAACGCAGTAGATGAGGAATATGAATTTACTGCATTTACTGTCAAGAATACAAACGTGAGCACTAATTCTAATTTGTACAGGATACTCTTTATATATAGAGTAGTAATTAACTATTGCCTTTTCATCACTTATTTCTTTCTATGAATACAATATTCCTTTTATATATATATATTGATTTGTTTCTGATATGAGGTAGCTGTAGTTTCCTTTTATGAGAGATCTGTCATGGCTGTGGTTTCCTTCTTTGAGAAGTAGCTGTTGGTTGAGGTAGCTGTTGATTCCTATGATTTCCATGTATGGTTAATTACCATTCTGAATAGTAGCCGTTGGAGGTGTTAATTCATAATGGGTGTTGACGAGGGTGAGGATCCTGTGGTGGTGCTGCTGCTGCTACAGAGTTGTTTTGTTACTGTTAATACCCTCCCTCAAACGTTGCCGAGGTTGGAGGCAAAGTTTGCGCTGAAAATGAAGAAGAGTAGCTTTGGACACCGGCTTAGTAAACAAATCAGCAATCTGATGTGTAGTGGGAATATGATGTGTAATGAGTTTCCCAAGAGCTACGCGTTCGCGTATAAAATGATAATCAAGTTCAATATGCTTGCTGCGAGCATGAAAAACAGGATTGACCGTCATATGGAGCGCACTGAGATTATCACAATAGAGCATCGGTGGAGATATCAAGGGAATGTGTAAATCATGAAGGATGTAGGTCAACCAAGTAACTTCTGCAGCCGTGTTGGCCATAGCACGATATTCAGCTTCAGTGCTAGAGCGTGAAATAGTATGTTGTTTCTTGGCACACTAGGAGATGAGATTACATCCAAGGAAGACACAGTAGCTAGTGGTAGAACATCGTGTAGTAAGACAGCCAGCCCAATCAGCATCTGAAAAAGCAGAGAAATTAAGATTAGTATTAGAAGTGAAGTGCAGACCATTATTAATAGTACCTTTGACATATCGAAAGATACGGCGGACCATTTTTAAGTGAACAGTTGTAGGAGCATGCATGAATTGAGAGACATAATTAACACTAAAAGAGAGATCTGGTCGAGTAAGGGTGAGATACTGGAGGGAGCCAACAAGCCCCCAGAAGAAACTGACATCCGCTAAAAGAGGAGCATTTGAGGAAGCTTTAGTTCGTGCTTCAAGTGGTGTAGTCATGGGTTTATAGTCAACCATATCAGCACGTTCTAGAATTGTAAAGGCATAATGTGATTGTGATAAGTGAAGTCCATTTGGCGTGGGTGAAATTTCTATGCCAAGAAAATGATGAGCAGAGCCTAAGTCCTTCATGGCAAATTCTTGACTGAGTAGAGTAATGAAGTCTGCAACAAGTGTATCTACCGTTCCTGTAAGAAGTATATCATCAACATAAAGTAGGAGAATAAGAGAAACATGATCAGAATGAAAAGAAAATAGAGAAAGATCTGTTAAGCTGCAAAGGAAACTGTATTTGAGGAGAAAGGAACTAAAACGATCAAACCAAGCACGAGGTGCTTGTTTAAGGCCATGGAGGGCACGTTGGAGCTTGCAGACATGCTGTGGATGTTGAGGATCTGATAGTCCTGGTGGCTATTCCATGTAGAGGTTTTCAAAAATCAAACCATGCAGAAATGCATTTTTTACATCAAGCTGCCGTAGGGGCCAATGATGAACAAGAGCTATAGTGATAATTAGCCGAATGGTGTCGGGCTTTACAACCGGAGAGAATGTTTCAGTGTAGTCTAGGCCATCAATCTGATGATATCCTTTGGCAACAACACGGGCTTTGAGACGCTCCAAGCTGCCATCGGATTTGAGTTTGGTTTTAAACACCCATTTAGAACCTATGATATGCATATCGGTGGTACGAGGTACCAATTTCCATGTCTGATTTTGGTGTAAGGATGTAAGTTCATCCTCCATTGCTGCTTTCCATCCTGGATGAGCTAGTGCAGCTCGCACAGATCGCAGTTCATGCAGTATCCCAGCAGAGATGACAGATGTTAATGCATACTTGGGATTTGGTTTTATGATGCCATGCTGGGACCGAGTGGTCATGGTGCGAAGAGCTGAAGTAGAGGAATTGGGAACAAACTTGTCTGCAGAGGCATCACTACAGGAAGGTTGTGCAGCTTGGTGTAGTGCACGTTGTGAACGAGTAACCATAGAGTGAGGAGCTAAATTTGGGTGGTCCTGCTGCTGCAGAGTAGTTAAGTTCTCAGAGAGTGGTTGCTAGGAAATATCAGGGCAGAGATTGTGGGCAATCTCCTGCTGAGTGGGAGCTGCCACCTGCTGAATATCATTCTCCGGACTATGATGTTGTAGTGAGGAAGAGGGTTCTATATATGGATCAGTGGGAGAACCAGAATTAGAGAGATCATGAAGGGAATGTACAGCTGCAGAGTTAGAAATATCAGGGCAAGAAGCTGTTGTTGTCTCCTGCTGGAATGTCTCCAGTTGAGTAATTGAAGTGTCATACTGCTGCTGAAGCTGCTGGCGGGCTGGAGTACTGTCACCATGGAATTGCAGAGCAACAGTAGCTGGAGAAATATTTGTAAAACACGCTGGTGTATTTGAGGTCATAGTAGGGAGCAAGGGTATGGGCAGTGAGCTGAAGCATGGTGGTGTTGTTGGTGTTTCAGAGATATCTGCAGGAGAACGTGAAGTAGGGATAGTTAGCCAAGAGTCAAATATGCTAATGACATGATTAGAGCAATCAATATTTGTGGTGGTATTAGTTTGTTTATATGGAAAGATAGATTCACTAAAAACCACATGTCGTGAGAAAAAAAAAATTTTGCTTGTTGGATGAAAGCATTTATATCCCTTATGTTGATCACTATATCCTATAAAAATACATGGAACACTTTTTGGATCAAATTTATTTCGTCTTGTGTCCCAAGTGTAAGGGAAACATCGGGAGCCAAAGATACGAAGAGATGAATAAATAGGGTGGTTACCATGTAATCGAAAGTACAGAGTGTCAGAGTTAAGAGCAGAAGAGGGCAGTCTATTAATGAGATAAACGACAGTTGTGAAAGCTTCAACCCATAAAAATAAATGAGTACCACTATGGAATAACATTGTCATACCTAGTTCTCTTATAATTATGTGTCGCCTTTCAACCATACCTGTTTGTTCAGGAGTGTAAGGACAAGATACCTGGTGAACAATTCTTGTGGAGCGAAAATGACTTGATAATTTTGAGTTAATAAATTCTCCTCCTCCATCTGAGTGAAAGACTTTGATCTGTTTATTGAATTGCCTACTAACATACTTTTCAAATGATATAAACACTGTTAGAAAATCAGATTTGTTATGAAGAGGAATTATCCATGTATATTTAGAGAAATCATCTACTAGGCAAGCATAATATTTGAATTTTCCAATAGATAAAACAGGGGCAGGTCCCCATAAATCACAATGTATTTTTTCAAACACATCAGTACTTGAATGTTCAGAATGCGAAAAAGGTAATTTGCTAAGTTTTCCTAATTGACAACTATCACAAAGGTGCTCAGTCTTCATAGCTCCTGTGACGTCAATCAATCCTTTATTTTTTAATAGCTGCACTGCAGAAGCTTGAGGATGTCCTAGGCGTTGATGCCAAACTGCTGCTGATCCAGTTTTAAAACGATAAGAAAAATGTAATTCTGGCGAGTTGTGCAAGACATAAAGATCACCCTTACGTCTACCTGTGATCAGAGGTTGTCCTGTTTTCCGTTCCTTAACACAAAAATCGACGTCAGAAAACTCACAGTTCACAGGAAATTGTTTGGTAAGCTGACTTACTGAAAGTAAATTTTTAGTTAATTCAGGAACAAGAAGAACATCATTAATAGGTAATTTAGTATTTTTTTTGTTTAATAAATGAATCTCCAATACCAACAATCAGTAGAGACGATCCATTTCCAATAACAACAGAATCAGTTCCAAAATACTTACGAACATCAGTTAACATACCTGGCTTACTTGTCATGTGATTCAATGCACCAGTGTCTGATGTCCATTCCGTGTCAACCACGGTGTTGTCTAGCGTAAGGGCTGCTAGTGCTTATGGGATTTCAGTGTCCTGAGTAGTATTTTGTTTAGGTATCCACCAGCATATTTTAGCAATGTGACCCGCTGTGCCACAATATTGGCATTTCTCTTCACGATACAAATCTTGTTCTGTTTGAGTCATACGACATTCTCCTGGTGGTGGAGGTCGGCGTTGTTGAGTGGGTTGTTGAGTGGGATTAAAATACCTTCTGTTTTGATCTCTGGATTGCTGGGCTTGAAATCCTCTTCCACTGGATGTGAACTGATATGTGTTGCGTGCTGAGGAAGGCTGTCATGTTCTCTGCTGATGGCGTTGCTGTTGTTGTCCATAAAACGCAAGTTGTTGTGGAAACTGTGTGTTTGATATATCTGTATGAGAGGAGAACCAATTTCGGCGTTGATCAAAATTTTGAAGCTATGAAACCAGCTCTGAATAGGATGGTCTTGGAGGCTTCAACATGGTTGTTGTGAAATTTTCATATTGTGGACCAAGGCTGGTGAGAAGACAAAAAACCTTTTCATTGTCTGAAACTGGTTTTCCAATTGCTGCAAGGCTGTCACACAAGCTTTTAAAGGTGCGGATATGCTCTTCCATGGATTGATTTTCATGTTTACGGAAGTAGGTAACCTGCTGACGAAGTGTAAATTCACGTTCTTGTGAATCCTTAGCATACGCATTCTTCAGTGCTTCCCAAACAGTAGATGTTGTTTCTAGTCCAACAACAAGACTAAGTGCTTTTTCAGACAAGGTTCCAATAATCCAACCTCGAAGGAGTCGGTCAGATTTTCTCCAAGTGATGAAGGCTTCTGTTAGGACTGGTACTGTATTTTCTGTGTGCAGATTGTTGATTGAATCTTGTGTGTTGTATTTTGCTGTGTGCAGATTTGAGTATATTTTTTATCTTGATTGTCTGACTTGATAAGTCTTCACTAAACAAAAATCAACTTTACTCTAAGAATCTATTTGATATTTCTTCATTTATTAATTTAATCAACAATAATTTCTCATCTTCAATAAAAATTTGAGTTTATCTTCCGAGTAAGACGAACCCTGTATTTTAAAATACTATTGCCAAAAGATCCCCTTATATATGGATCAAGACAACAGTATCAATCCCATGTTAGTAATAGAATAAGTTTTACATAATTCTCAAGTTTAGTAGAATAGTAGTGGATTAATTTTTTAAATATTTAAAAATAAAAAAAATACTGTGTAGCTGTTGGTATAAATTCTAAAGTTAAGGACTCCTTTGTGCTTGGTAAAATACGTCACAATAAAGTTAATAAATAATAGCATGCACGAAACTTCACGATACCCATGTTTTACACTGCTTTAATAGATTGTTACAGTAAAAGCAAATAGAGAAGAACGGTTCAAGACAGAACAATAATGATTTTTTTTTCAACTTGCATGTCTGTTATGACTGTTTATTATGGGCTATGCATGACATGGCCAGGGCAGCCTCTAAAATGATCCTATCAGTCAATTATGCCAAGCGGTAGGCCTAGCTGAAGAGAAATTTGTTGCCCAAACCTTGACTAACCTAGCATGTCTAAGAGGAGACTTTGACTCCAAAGCTAGCAAGTAAATTTCCTGGTCTTTTTTTTTTTAATTTTTCTCAAGATGAAGAAATGGTTGGATTAATTTTCATGTACGAAAATCAAATTTCTCTTAATGGGATCTTAAGAAAATTTATATGATGACTTTTTCTTGTCAAAATCAAGCCTCGAGAAAGCATGTACAATTTATATCAGAAGCAAATTCTATTTCTTGACTTGTATTTGCCTTTTGGAATTTTCTGTACAAATTTCTTGCCAGGAGTTGGAGATAATTCAATGAACTTACCCAAATTTTGAATTCCCCTCCTATTCTGCGGTGGTATCATTGGACTTCATTGCACTATTCTGTGCATGGATACTTTGGAAAACAAAGGCTCTTAGCTGAAACCAAAGAACACTCTCTGGCACATTCCATTCACTACCAGTAAATAGACAGAAAGAAATGAAAATGTTGATGGAAAATATTTTATTAATAATTTCAGATAAAAATAACAATAGAAAATTTCAAAACTCTTAAAATTCTGACCACAATACAGTGCTTTAGAATAAGTTTGGTTTTTTTATTTTTTATTTTAAAATACATCTAATTAATTTTTTGATGATTTAAAAATAATAAAAAATATTTTAGAATAAAAATATATTTTTTAAATACTTTTACACCGCAAAAAAAAATACTTTTGAAATCTTCCTACCCATCGTTAAATCAAACCTATAAAACCTAACCATTACCGTTTCTCTCTCCATCGTTTTCCTCTGCTTTTGTCATGGCATCAACTCATTGAGTACAGGTAAAAATAGAAAATAAGATATTACAGTGACATTATTTCCGCTCACCTTTGTTCATATCATGTTCTTGAAAGTCACTCTAGCTGAACACGTTTATTCCTTATAGGAGAATATAAACAGATCGTGTATATTAGAATTACACTTCTTCTCACTTAATTGTTCTGTACATATCCTGATATATATATATATATATATATATATAGTATTACATCAACAGCTTCTAATGTATATATTGGTATAGCTGGTAACAGCTGTTGATTTTGAATGCATAGAATCATATCTTCAAATCATTTATCTGCTGCTGCTTTCACGGAGGATAAGTTGTTGTTGCTGTAATCACGGGTGTATCAGATTCCTGTTCTTCATAGGATTGTTTGGTGTGATCTTTTACAGTCTCTGTTACTGCATTCACGGGTGGATCAATATCTTCACCCTTGAATTCAGTAACCATTTCTTGATCTTCTACATTCCTCTACCAACTCACCGAGGCAACACCGGATTGTTTTAACTCAGTAATCCTTCTAGGTAAGCCCAGGCCATATTGATTCAGTTAAAAATAAATCTAATTCAGCTTAGATATCAACAACATATTGCATCCACAGTCTTACTACATTGTAATTACTTAGGAGGACAGTTGAACCATGCTTCTAAAAATTTTAATTGTTTTTTTATAATTATACGCCATCAGCAACTACCTCGAAATTACCACTTCAAATTCCAGCTCAATATCGATCAACACGTGGCTAAAGAATTTGCTGGCTGCTCAATATTTACCAATACGCGCTTGAGAAATTTCCTTGCTTTTTTTTCCTTGCATGTGTTTCATTTTTGTCTTTTATAATTATAATTATTGCATTGCTAATAATTTGCAAGAAACAATATTCTTTCTCTGAAGAAGGCTTGAAGCATTATAGATAATCTCTTATAGGAATCTCTTTATTAAATCATCAAAATATCAAAGTCTATTTCCAAATACTATTACTACAGTTTTTTTATATAAAAATAGAAACAACTAAATAGAAATTTAATCAACAACAATTTCACTTCTCCATTAAAAATTTTAGGTTTATCATTAACACAAACCCTGTATTTTAAAATACTATTGTCGAAAAACTCTATAATATATGAATCAAACAAAATTTATTATTAATTATCGATATTTATTATTGATCATCAATAATGAATAATAGCTTATTTTCTAGTATAAACTAAGTTTGAAATAAAATTGATAAAAGACATGATACACAATTAATGATGGGATCGTATATAAAAATAATAAAATTGAGATTTTTCAATTACCTTTAAACATATCATGGATTTAATAGGTGAACGGTATATTCTTTGAATTTATTAGAAGAAATGTGTAATGCAAATTATAGAAAAATATTTATTTTTCTGATATACATAATAATAATAAATTAGATGATATATAGTAACAAGAAAATAGAAATTAATTTGAATAAATGGTACGAGTTTCTATTCTAATATATCCAGGGAAGAAGTTCGAAGAATAGAATGAAGTTAAATATTCTTAATAAAAAAGAAAAAAAAAAGAAGAAAGAAAAAAAATATCACAGCATAAAGAGATGTGGTAAATCTAATGTTGGGAGACTGCTCTTCCAAGGATCCTCCGGTTGCGAGCCATACACGCTTGAGAAATGGTGTTATCGATAGCCATGGCTTGATCTTGATTGTTTCTGAAAGCACTTGCGAGCAATCTTGTTTTTTCAATGCTGTCATTTAGCAAGTCCACATGTCATGGGTCTACACGGCATCAAATTTGCAAAATCATATGGCCCATCGATAAAAAGATGTGTGGAAGCAAAATCTGTTTTAGGCTTTTAGCAGTAACCACTCCAAATTCCAGCTCAATATTTACCAATAAAATAACAAAATAAGGTTTGTTGAGGCTTTTCTCGACCAGGGATTAATTAACGAGAATAAAAAAATCCCCTACAAATTATACAAAATTTATTATTAATCATCTATATTTATTATTAATCATCAATATTAAATAATGGCTTATTTTATAGTATAAACAATGTTTGAAATAAAATTGATAAAATACATTATACATAATTAATGATGGGATCGTTTATAAAAATGACTAAATTAAGGTTTTTTAATTATATGTAAACATTGTATGATTTTAATAGATGGGCTGTACATCATGTAAATTATAAAAGAATATTTATTTTTCTGATATAATAATAATAATAATAATAATAACAACAACAAATTAGATGATACTAACAAGAAAATAGGAATTAGTATGAATAAATGATACCAGTTCCCATGATGATATATCTAGAGAAGAAGTTCGAAGAATAGAATGAAATCAAATATTCTTAATAAAAAAGAAAAAAACACATAAAGAAATAAAATATGTTCTTAATAAATATAAAAGATGGATGAAAATATTAGAGAATAAGAAAGAGATATAAAATCTGTTTGTGAAATTTCTAAGAACTTAATTACAATTATATTATAATTTTTTCCCTAATTATTCAAAATATAGTATTAGAATTATACAATGCTAGGTTTTAATATATAATTAAAGAGTCTCTCCTGAACCAAATAATAAAAATATTGTATAACTCTTTTGAATGAATTATTAACATAGAGACTGTTTTGGATCTCTGACTTGGCTGATTTTATTTGAATATATTATTTGATTAGTCCATTTATAGGTTTAGTCTACTATTGCTGCCTTGCATTGACTGGAACTCCAAATTTCCAGTAATATACACAGGAAAAAACGTTTCAGAAAGCCTCTGTCTTTGTTCTTGTTCCTTTATATATTTACATTCTCAATTTCATAAAAAAAAGTTAATCAGTCTTTGAAATCTTAAAAAATAGTATTTAATCCTTATGTTATTATATTCATCTCTAATTTAATTTTTTTCGTCCATTTCATCTATTTATTTATTTAAGAGTTTAAATTTTTAAGTGAAAGATAAATAGTTTTACCATAAAAGGTATTTTTTAAAATAAAATAATATTAAATTAAACATGCTCGACATTGTTCAAATTATTAATTAATTATAATTAACTTGAGGTCTTTAGAAGAAACAAAAGAGAAAGACAAAAGTAAATTATCTTTGCCACAACCATAGACCTAGTTCACTTTCCAACCCAGTCCTCTGATAAATAGAATGATGGTCTCATTAATTGTTTTTTATCTTCCAGCCCGCCAAGTAGTTTGCTCTCCCTCAGGACCGCCTTAGCGTGAGAATCACAATAAGGGATTAAAAGTAGTTTGAACTTCGAAGTATCATTAAACTGGACAAAAATAAACAACTGATAATAATATAGTTAAGATGATAAAAAATTGTTTAAAAAACAATTTGAAACCAATTAATCTTAAAAAAACCAAAATGAAACATACGATGAAAATCAATTCAAAATCAATAAAATGCTTGAAAAAAATCAATCCAACCTGTTCTTGATAAAAAAAAAAGTATTTGGATATTAATTTAGGCTTAAAAAAAGAAATAATGAAAAAAAAACCATGTTTAGGATAAAATTCCTCAACTGGAAAAAAAAAAAAACCATGTTTAGAATGCTCGAGTACTTTTCGAGTGGCAAGCGGGAACTATCCACTTTCCACTGAGCGTGAAGGAGGGAACTACTGTGAGAGCTGTATGCCACTTTCTATCTTTGATGTAATGGCTTTGGCAAAAAGAAACAAACAAAAGTTAGTGTTCGCACTGCTTTAGCCCAAGAGTCTTTCATGGTTGCCTTGAATTGATTGATTGACAGGAAGAAGTCTGCATGTTTTTAGAAAGCAGCAGTCTTCTTTGCTTTTTAAAACCAATCTCTGGATCTATTAACAAAAACTCCAAATCGCGAGTACTAGACACAATTAATTATACATTGCTATCATAAAATTACGTATTTATTTTTAAGTGGGAAAAAATTAAGCCATGAGGCCAGGGGTTCTTTGGTCTTTACCTATTTTCATTTTTGGCCACCGAATTTTATTTTTTTTTCAATAAAAGAGAAGGTTTTGTGTAATTATTAGATAATTGAAATCATCACTAATCTCCTCTGTTCATTTTCTTCTTTTTTTTATTACCCCTACTATGTACGAAACTTCATGTCACTTCATGACACGATTGTATATTTTGAAAAAAAGAAAAGTTAACAAAAAATAATTTCACACAAGGCTGTGATTAACAGATTAAAAAGATGATGGATATTTTTTAGTAAATTAATTTCAATTCAAAATAACAAAATAAGGTTTCTTGAGCCTTACCGTTAAACCTCGCTTTGGGATGAATTGATCACGAGAATAAGAAATCATGTGCACATTATGCAAAATTTATTGTTATTCATATCAAGATTTATTATTTATTATCAATATTGAATAATGATTTATTTTATAATATAAATTATGTTTAAAATAAAATTGATAAAATTAAAATACAAGTTGTATATTTTGAAACTAAATTAAAATCAATTTCTTTTTCTATTATATTCTTCAAAATTATTTATTTTATAAAGAAAAAACTTGTTAGTTTGCAAGTACACATGTCATGAGTCTCCACTGCATCAAATTTGCAAAATCATATGGCCCATTGATACGGATAGAAGGTGTGTTGAAGCAAAATCTGTTTTATTGATCATCAATATTGAATAATAGCTTATTTGCTAGTATAAATTATGTTTGAAATAAAATTGATAAAAGACATGATATATAATTAATGATGGGATGGTATATAAAAATGATTAAATGAGATTTTTTTATTACCTTTAAACATATCATGATTTTAATAAGTGTACGATACATGTAAATTATAAAAATATATTTATTTATTTTTCTAATATATATATATATATATATATATATATATATATATATATATATATATATATATATATATGTTATCTACCCTAAAGATTGGGGGCAACCCTTGCAAGTTTGGTGTTATTGATTTTGAAAGTAATACAATTATGATGTGTTTGATATGGAGTAATCATGTCAATAAAAGGAGTACCAAGAATGATGGTATGATTGATGTTTTTTGTAACAACAAAAAAATATTTTAAGAGAAATGCCGTTGTTGAAAACGAAAGCTTAGGTTTTTTCTGCAATATGTAATTTGGAATTATTAGCAGCAGAGAGTTTTTCAAAGGTATTTTGCAAAAATCATTTATAACGTGCAAATTTTAGTTTGAAGTGTTTGAATTTGACAGAATCGGTAATCTCAAGGATGGTTGCATAATAGAATTGTGGTTTAGCTAAGTTCCAAAGTTTGTAGTACCACTTTTCTCTCTCTTTAACGATACCCGAGCCATCATGCGACAGTACAAAACCCAAACCCGACGAACAAGATTCCCCTTCTTTCCTATGCACCTTTTATCAAAGAGATCCCGTAAGCTTTAAGATCTCGATTGCCTCGTTGTCAATGAGCTATAACCATTTTGTTTGGCAGTATGAAAGAATGTATGTAGATGTTTGAAATGTTGATCTATAGAATGTGAAAAAATGAGCACGTCATCGATGTAAACAATATATGTAGAGAGTAATAACAAATTAAATGATAGTTGCCGCACCCGACATCGCGACGGCCTTAAAAATTTATATAATCTTTGGAAAGAACGGATTTCTGGCATCCTGTTCTTTAATGGGGATATTCTTTGTTTAAGGAGTCACAACCTAGTATTACGGTTACTAGGAACCGTAACTGGTCAACAAAGATTCCATGATCCGAGACTGGTTATGTAAAAGGGAAGATATTGTCACCCCTTAAACGTCCTGCCTAAGGCAGGCTGTATTGCTGATCTTTGTCATTTATTGCTAACATTTTGTTGGTTTATACTATGATTGTTTGCGTGTAATATTCCTGACTCTTGCGCCAGTAAATATTTAACTACGGATATTTCCAACTCTGGTGCTGGTAAATATTACATAGGTATCAAAATAAATAAATTTAAGTCATTTTTTATATTCCTAACTTTGGCGTCAATGAATAAACAAATAAAAATTAATTTATTTTTTACGCATACGCATTATTTTTATTTATGTAGCTAAATAAAAACAAAACAAAATACAATAAAATAAATTTACATTAATATTTTTATTTATTCCTGACTCTCAAGTCCGAATTCCAAACCAGATAGCTCATTTCCTTTCCTCAGCTCAGAGAACTTCACCGGCTTGACAGATTAGAATAAGACTGATTGATTCGTCTTCTTCGGGCAAATTCCAAGACAGAGATGATATTTACCGTTGATTCTATGCACAGTTTCATTCCTTATATTCCCCCTCCCAAATAAATTTATTTTATTTTATCTTAAGTTATTTTTTTATTTTTTTACGTACATTTTTTATATAACCAAATAAAATACAAAGAAATAAATTTGAATTGGTATATTTATTCTGACTCTGACATCAATGAATCAATAAAAAAAATAATAAATTTATTTTTATATATTTTTTACATATAAAAAAAAACAAAACAACATAAAATAAAATAAATTTACATTAGTATTTTTTTTATTCCTGACTCTGGAATTAGTAAATATATCAAATAAATTTATTTTATTTTATCTTAATTTATTATTTTTTGCACGCACATTTTTTTATATAACCAAATAAAATACAATGAAATAAATTTGAATTGATATTTTTATTGACTCTGGCGTCAATGATAAATAAAAAACAATAAATTTATTTTTATATATTTTTTTACATACACAATTTTTATTATATATTTTTTTGTATTTTTTTTATCTTTTTAATTTTTAATTGTTATTTTGAGTTGGGCCCAACTCAGCCCACATGGGCTGGGCTGGACCCAACCAGCCCGGCCCGGGTAACTGGCCCAAGCCAGTGACCCGGGTAAAAAACAGATGCACGCGTGAAACAATTTCACGCGTGCATCAACAGGGCGAAGGTAATTAAAATTACCTTCGCACTGTTCAAACGTTATTTGAACACCGAAGAGCAAAAAAAAATGGAAACGGGCGCACCTGTTTCTGGCGATTGAAGAAGGCTGCAACGCTGGTGTGGCTACTTTGATTCGGCTGCTTTCTATTTCTGGCGATGCTGAGGAAGGTTGCAACGCCGGTGTTGGTTCGATTGCTTTCTGTCAATAACCAATGGTTCGGTGATCAATTGGTTTCTTGCAGGGACGAAAACAAGGTTGATCCGTGATCCTCTGCCTTTCTCTCCTTTTCTGTGTATATTTTTTTTTTTTACGAAAGCTGGTTTCTTGCAGGGACGAAATCTGGGTTGATGTTTCTGTTCTTCTCCGTATTTTCTTTTTTGGTTGTGTATTGTTTGCTCTGTTTTTCTTTGGGTTAATTGCTCTGTTTTTCTGGGTTTTTTTTGTTGCTGTCGGGTGCTGTGAGTTGCTCTGTTTCTGGGTAGATTTCTTTCTGTTTTGCTCTCGTTCTCTATCAATTCTGGGTTTTCTTCTCCCTTTTATAGAGAAGCTTGCCCTTCCACCAGTCCTGCCTTTGCAGGACTGTTATGGAATCCATGAATGAGATAGTGGCCAAGAGACGTGGTCCATGATCGGATTTGTTGCAGATTATCAGCTCCCCTGCTGAATCGGGATGGAGAAGACGCACGACTGTTTCTTAGCAACGGTGCCGTCTCGGCAGAAAATGGGAATTTTCAATTTGACCCCTGCCTCTAGAAATTTAACAATTTGATCCCAACAATCTTTTAATTTTACCCTTGGATTAATTTCAATTAAATTCCTGAATTTATTTAATTAATTAAATCAAAGTTTAATTAAATTCTCAAACTCATTAATTTTTCAATTAAATTTTTGATTAAAATAATTTAAATTCAATTCTTCAAGAAATTGATTTAATTAATTAAATTATTTAAGAGTTTAATTAAATTTTTAAACTTTCAATCATATTGTTCTTAACCTAAATTTTAATTTATTTTTTAATTATTTTATTTTTATTTGTTTTTCGTCAATTTTTTTTAAAACAAAATAATTAAAATAAAAAGATTAAAAATTAGATTATGATAATAGTAATAAAAAAATAGGAATTAGTTTAAATAAATGGTAGCAGTTTCTGATATCTCTAGGAAGACGTTTGAAGAATAGAATATTCTTAATAAAAAAGAAAAAAAAAGAGAACAATAAAATATGTTTGTAATAAATATAAAAGATGGATACTAGGTTTTACATAATTATATAATGCTAGGTTTTAAAATATAATTACATAATGCTAGGTTTTAATATATAATTTCTACTATTGCTGCATTGACTGGAAATTTCAGTATTCCATAATCCTGTATATTTAACTCTTTGTTATATTTAATAGCTAACTCTGCAGCTAACTTCTCTGTCCCATTGCAGCCATTTCATAGCCAACTCTTTGTTATATTTAACTTCCTCTTCTTTGCTTTTTTGCTTCTTGCTCATAACGATAACTTGAAAGCCTTACGTTCAGATAGGTAATCATTCACCAGTGCATCCTATATCATTCTATTTAATTTACAAATGCTGAAAGAAAAACGCAAGCAATCCAAAGATGAAGAAAACGATTCATCCTCTCGAAATTGAAGAAAAGCTGACCTCAGTAAGCCTATATAAAGAATACAATTAACCTCATTTCAATATCATAGCTTTGGAATTTCATAGCTAACTCTTTGTTATATTGCTCCATTGGTAATTGATTGTCCCTTGATTTCTGCAGCTGCCATGACAGAGCCAGAGTCTTCTCGCTCTAGACCAGAAGGGGCCTATGATGTCTTCTTGAGTTTTAGAGGAGAAGATACTCGCAAGACGTTTACTGATCATCTATATGCTGCCTTAGATCAAGCAGGAATTCACACTTTTCGAGATGATGATGAACTTCCTAGAGGAGAAGAAATCTCCAAGCATCTTCTCAAGGCAATTCGAGAATCAAAGATATCCATAGTTGTCTTCTCAAAAGGATATGCTTCTTCTAGATGGTGTCTCAATGAACTTGTAGAGATTCTGAAGTGCAAAAGGAAGAGAACCGGTCAGATTGTTCTTCCTATATTCTATGACATTGATCCTTCGGATGTGAGAAGACAGACTGGCAGTTTTGCAGAGGCATTTGATAAGCATGAAGAGCGTTTTGAAGAGAAGTTGGTGAAGGAGTGGAGAAAAGCTCTTGAGGATGCCGGAAACCTATCTGGATGGAGTCTCAATGATATGGCAAATGGGTATTCCTTTTTTCTCTAAGATTCACTTGCACACGTTTATGGAGTAATTTTACATTACAATAATTTTTCAATGTGAAAAAATAAAATATTTCTTTCTATGAGCAGGCATGAAGCAAAATTTATCAAAGAGATTATCAAGGATGTGTTGAATAAATTAAGTCGCGAGTACTTATATGTTCCTGAGCACCTAGTAGGTATGGATCTTGCTCACGATATTTTTTCCTTTCTAAGCACTGCAACAGATGATGTCCGCATTGCGGGCATACATGGCATGCCAGGAATAGGAAAGACAACTATAGCAAAAGTTGTATTTAAACAACTCTGCTATAGATTCGAGGGAAGCTGTTTTCTTTCGGATATCAATGAAAGGTCAAAAAAAGTTAATGGTCCTGTTCCTTTACAAAAGCAACTTCTTCACGATATTTTAAAACAGGATGTTGCAAACTTCGATTGTGTTGATAGAGGAAAGGTTCTGATCAAAGATCGACTTCATCTTAAAAGAGTTCTTGTTGTTGCTGATGATGTGGCTCATCTGGACCAGCTAAATGCATTGATGGGAGATCGAAGTTGGTTTGGTCCTGGAAGTAGAGTAGTTATTACAACAAGATATTCAAGTTTACTTCGTGAAGCAGATCAAACATATCAGATCAAAGAATTGAAACCGTATGAGTCCCTTCAGCTTTTCAGCAGGCATGCCTTTAAGGACTCCAAGCCAGCACAAGATTATATTGAGCTTTCGAAGAAAGCCGTTGGTCAATGTGGAGGACTTCCTTTAGCTCTTGAGGTTATAGGAGCTCTTCTGTACAGGAAAAACAAAGATAGATGGGAAAGTGAAATTGACAACCTGAGCAGAATTCCAAACCAAGATATTCAAGGAAAGCTTCTAATAAGTTATCACGCACTTGATGGTGAACTACAAAGGGCATTCCTTGATATTGCATGCTTCTTTATTGGTATAGAGAAAGAAGACGTCGCAAAAGTGCTAGGAGCCCGTTGCCGTCCCAATCCAGATGTTGTTTTGGAAACTCTCCGTGAAAGGTCTCTGATTCAATTTCATGAATGTATAATTAAAGATGAAAGGCAGTTATTTGGAAAGACGGTAAGTGTAACCATGCACGATCTATTACGAGACATGGGAAGGGAGGTCGTTCGTGAATCGTCTCCCTTGCTTCTTGGAAAAAGGACCAGAATTTGGAATCAAGAGGATGCATGGAATGTACTTGAGCAGCAGAAGGTAAGAGCTCAATGCATACATGAAAGCATAGTCAAACTTATTACAAATAATTGTATGAAAGTTGTATTGATTTTATTTTTTTAGGGTACGGAAGTTGTAGAGGGTCTTAAACTGGATGTCAGAGCATCAGAAGCTAAATCACTGAGCACAGGATCATTTGCAAAAATGAAATGCTTAAATTTACTCCAAATCAACGGAGCACATCTCACCGGATCCTTCAAAATGCTTTCTAAAGAGTTGATGTGGATTTGTTGGCTTCAATGTCCTTTGAAATATTTTCCATCTGATTTTACCTTGGACAATCTAGCTGTTCTTGATATGCAGTACAGTAACCTCAAAGAACTATGGAAGGGAAAAAAGGTGAGAAACATGCTGCAATCCCCAAAATTTCTCTAGTATGTAATTTATATTTACATTTTACGACTTCTTAAGATTAATTTTCATTATTTTGCTCTCTATTATACAGATTCTCAACAGGCTAAAAATCCTTAATCTCAGTTATTCTCAGAACCTTGTTAAAACACCAAACTTGCTCAGTTCAAGTCTAGAGAAACTAATTCTGGAAGGCTGCTCGAGTTTAGTTGAGGTGCATCAATCAATTGGACATTCGACGAGCCTTGTTTTCTTGAATCTGGAGGGATGTTTTAGCCTGAAGACTCTCCCTAAAAGCATTGGTAATGTAAAGTCTCTTGAAACTCTGAATATTTCTAGGTGTTCACAACTTGAGAAATTGCCAGAACGCATGGATGATATGGAATCCTTAACTAAGCTGCTAGCCGATGAGATTGAAAATGAGAAATTTCTCTCTTCAATTGGACAATTAAAGCATGTCAGAAGGTTATTATTGCGTGGATACAGTTTGGCTCCACTAAGTTGTTCTTTGATTTCAGCAGGCGTTTCGAATTGGAAACGTTGGCGGCCAACATCTTTCACTGAACGGAGATTAGTGAAATGTCTTGAGCTTTCTAATGGTGGTTTGTCCAATCACGCAGTTAACTGTGTTGATTTCAGTGTTTTGTCCGCTCTAGAAGAATTGAATCTAAGAGGAAACAAATTCTCTAGGCTGCCTTCTGGGATCGGCTTCCTTCCCAAGCTACAGGTCTTGTTTGTTCACGGATGCGAATATCTTGTATCAATTCCAGATCTTCCCTCAAGTTTAAGCTATTTGGATGCATCTTATTGCGGATCATTGAAAAGAGTAAGAATACCAATCGAGTCAAAAAAAGAACTACATATAGATCTAGATGCAAATCATTCGTTTGAAGAGATTCAGGGCTTTGAAGGTCAAAGTAATATTTTCTGGTATATTCGTGTTCATGACTACAGTCGGTTATCAAATAAATTACAGAAGAGTTTTGTTAAGGTACTATTTTTTTCAGTCTTTTTTGCACAAGAAGAAACACACACAATTGGCACATGCGTTGATTAATGTCTAAAATCTCAGCATTCCTTGAAATCAATATGTATACAGGCAATAATAATAATTATTATTATTTTATTTTAAAAAATAAATATCATCTTTAATAATATTTTTTATTTTTCTTATTTAATCTAAAAAATTAAATATTATATTTAATAATATTTTTAATTAAATATTTAAAGTCTGATTGGTTTTATTTTTTATTTCTTGATTTTATGATAATATATTTATACAGGCAATGTGCAACGGTCGTCACCCGTATCGTATTTACGAAATTCGTGGCAACATGCCAAATTGGATGAGCTACAGGGAGAAGGAGGCTCATTGTCATTCCATATACCTCCAGTCTTCCAAGGCTTAGTTCTTTGGTTTGCCTATTCACTTGAGAAGGAAGATTATTATTACTTCAACACTCACATTATTATTATTATAAGAAATAAAAGCAACGGTATTCAATTGCTTGAAGATATACGAACACCAGGAATTGGGGGATGGATAAGATACATAAGTAGAAGTGAAATGACAATGGAAGATTACTGTGGAGATGACGAATTTGAACTATACATTTCTTCAGAGCCCAACGGTGTTCCACTGCAACGCGTACACATTAAAGGATGCGGGGTCCATGTGATCGCAGGAAAGTCAGATTCATTTGAAGAGTCAGAGGTGAAAAGAGATGCAGTGATGCCTTCACCACTGCCATATCATCTGCTTCCCCATCTCCACTGTGGTTCAATTAGAGCGTCTACACCAGAGCAATGGAGTGACTATTTATTTGCGAAGCTACGAGAACATACACTCAGTTCAAGGCTTTATGGTAAGAACAAATATTTCATTTAGTTATTTTTATTCTATTATATTTAATTTATGAGATTAAATATTATCTTTAATTATTTCATTATTATTATTTAATATAAAAAAATTAAATATCATTTTGAATAAAAATATATTAAATATTTAAGGCTTTTTGGTAAGAATACATATTTCCTTTGGTTATTTCTATTTTATTCTATTTAATTTAAGAGATTAATATCATCTTTAATTGTTACATTTTTCTTATTTAATATAAAAATAAATATTATCTGTAATAATTAGATCTATCCAATATCACTTAAAAAATAAATTATAACTTTAATAATTATTTTTTGAAAAACAAAAGGCCAACAATCACTAACATATTTTATTAAAATCACTTTAGTTTATTTAGAAAATATTGAAATTGATTTTTGTTTTTTTACATTAAAATAAAAAAAAATTGAATAATGTTTTTATATTTTATTTCAAACTCGATATTTTAAAACAAAAATGAAAAACATGTGATGTTAACCTTTTTTATTATAAAGTAAGTTTTTTAATTGAAAGTGATGGGAATTTGTTCGTAATAACAATCATGCACGTTTAACTTTCTTTTCAAACATTTTAGTGTCATTCAATGATCAAAATTTGATGGTTTTTTAAGGTCCGGAAGACTTGGATTGAGGAGAGAGTAGAAAATCATTTTACATAGAGATGCTTGAAGTTGCTCTAAATGAGTACGGTACTACTTGGTGGCTTGAAGATCTGACATGTTGATATGTATTTGTTGGCTTGAAGATCATTTTCCAAGCATGGAAGTTTTATTGAATGCTCTTCGAAATCTTTTCCATCCGCTTTTATATTGGACAACCTAGTTGTTAATTATTATCCATGATGTAATTTATATTTTCAAGTTATAAATTTTGATGAATATTGTTTCATTTTTTTCCTCATTTCAAAAGATGAAAATCCTTGATGTTAGTTAGAAATAAATTGGTTTTCTAGGAAGAGATTATTGATTTGGATATAGTATTTGAGTTGGTTCTTTATCATTTAATGTTATAATTTAAAATAATTGATGAAAATTACCGATACACAAGAAAGCTCTGAAAGCATCCTTAATTCTAATAAGTAAAGTGTTGTTAGTTTTGACTATAAGATCTTCCTATGTATTATTGCATGGTTTTTACTATTTTTTTGCATTTTTTTCTTTTTGTATATACAACTTTTGTTTTTCTTGCCAGTTTGTCATTAGCTTCAGGCACCAACACCAATTAATAATAAATTTCGGACTATTATTAAATAAAAAAACATAAACATTGTTAAAACACCAAACTTGAATGCATTGAGTTTACTCACGTATTGTTATATTGGTTTTGAGTTCAAATTGACGTTTAAAAAGGGAGTTTTTCATGAATGCAACCCTTCATGTATTCAATATGAATGATGGGAAATTTTAATGTCTTGTGAATGCATTCATTTATATATGGATGATTTTGCTAAGAATTGGTTGGTAAAAAACTTGAATGCATGCTCAATGATACCAAAGTGAAGAATAAAATGTGATAACAATGAATGATCACTCAACCACAGCCGAATCTTACGCTTTGAAGACACTTTTCATCATCAATTTTCCTTTTCTCATTGATTTTAAATCTTCCAGGCAGATAAAATAGCATTGGTTTTATTCTGTTAAAAATGGACCCATTCAGCTTAGGCATCAACAACAACATGTTGCATCCACAATCTTACCACTACATTATAATTATAAACAAAACTAAAAATATATATATATAGGAGGACAGAGTTAGCAGACATGCACTAACACACACACTGTGCAAATCAGTGTATAGCTGTTATAACAAACAAGTGTACAATCTGTTTTCTCCAACCTTCCGGCATTATTCTCCCGAGCATATACACAACCGAATGTATAGGCAAATTCTATCAGCTCAAGATTAGGCAATTCTGTTAGCTCTGTTCTCTTTTGTTGTATATACTTGATTGATTGATTCAATAAAATAAGCAATTCTGTTGGCTCTGTTCTCTTTTGATTCAATAAAATAAGCTTCTTCTCATTCTTGCTCTTCATGGTATCAGAGCACTAACATTATCTTTCTCTCTTCTCACCTGCCTCCTTTTCTTTTCCTTTTGTCCTCTAGCTTCCAATGCCTATCAACACCACTATCCTTACACAAATGAATCTCACAGCACATTGATTACCAATAATGTAGCAGCCCAATGTAGCAGCCCAAATTCCATTAAAACTTACCTCCACCAACTATCTAGCCTGGAAACTTCAATTCCAGACTCTATTCATAGGATATGATCTCCTTCGATTCATTGATGGATCACTTTCCTGTCCAGCATCAAATCTTCAAGGAACCACTACACACTATGGATGAGACGGGATGAACTACTTCTCAATGCCATTCTTGGTTCTCTTTCACCCACAATAATGTCGTTCATTGCTCAAGCACAAACATCAAAGGAAGCCTGGACAGTATTGGCTGATACATATGCCAAACCATCTTGTGGCAGAATCAAGCAAGTGAAAAACCAATTAAAACAAATCACAAAGGGATCGATGGGTGTCTCTGAGTTCCTTCAGACCATGAAAGCCCGAGATGATGAGCTTGCCATTCTTGGAGCACTAGTTGATATTGAAGATCTCTTAGAAAGAATTCTTGAGGGACTTGGTGCTGAATACAAATAGTTGGCTAGGGCAGTACAAGCTCGAGATACTCCAATCTCTTTTGATGAGCTACATGAAAAACTTCTGAACTTTGAAGCATCTCTGCAAAATACCAATAACACTGCCCAAGCCTATTTTCCTGCCTTTGCTCATATAGCTAACCGTGCCTATACTGGCTCACGTCACTTGCCACAATCGACCTCTTCCTCTGGCAAAAACACAGGCTGGCATTCATCATCCAATACTAACAACAGCAATATAGGTTGGCGCTCGTCCAACACATATAATAATTGGCTTTCTACCTCTCCACAACCTGGATCTCACAATTCTCACAACTCTCAAAAGCCATACCTTGGTTTTGCTAAATCTGCAGAATCCAAGGACGTACAACTAAGTACTGTCCCTCTTTCAAATTTACCTATTGCCCCCAACAACATCACTTCAGCAATGCCAAACTCACCATTGCAACCAAAAGCACACTTTGCTACCAACTCTAACCACAATCCAGCTTGGCTGTGAGATAGTGGTGCTTCTCATCAATGTCACCTCCGATCTAAACAACCTCTCAATTCACGCTTCATATAATCGATCTGATGACATTATGATTGCAGATGGCACAAGACTTCCAATAACACACACTGGTTCTACCTCTCTTCACAACTCCAATACTCAGTTTTCTTTGACCAATGTTCTCTGTGTACCCAACATTGCAAGAAATGTAATTTCCATTTCTAAATTCTGCATTTCAAACAATGCTTCCATTGAATTCTTACAATTTATTTTTCTTGTCAAGGATCTTCACACAAGAGCAACGCTTTTGTTGGGTAAAGCTAAGGAGGGTGTTTATGAGTGGCCAACTTCCACACCTCTATTTGCCTTTTCCACCATCTAAACCACCTTATTCAACTGACATCACCGATTTGGACATCCTACTCTTCCTATTCTAAAGCATGTCATCTCTAAAAACAAACTTGGTTTACCTTCTTCCAATGTTTAAAATTTGTCTTGTACTGCATGTCATTGCAATAAGAGTTGCAAACTTTCGTTTTCCAAATCAACAATTACTTCCACCCGCTCCCTTCAAATCATCTTTTCAGATGTATGGACTTCACCAATTATGTCTTCTGATGGTTTTAAGTATTGTGTCTTTTTTGTTGATCATTTCATAAATATATCTGGCTTTATCCTTTAAAACAAAAATCACAAGTAAAAGACATATTTCTTAGATTCAAAGCCATCACAAAAAAAAACACTTCAATCAAAATATTCATGCATTGTACTCTAATAATGACAGTGAGTATATTGCGCTTGCTAACCTTCTTACGTTTCATGATATCTCTCACTCACAACTCCACACACACACCTAAACAAAATGGTTTTTCTGAACGGAACACCTCCACATTGTTAAACAGGTCTACTATCTCTCTCATGCTCATTCCATTTTTAGTTATAGCATTTGCTACAGCAGTCTACTTAATTAATAGGATGCCAACACAAACATTAAATATGTTTTCTCTTTACAAAAAAAAATCTTTGATTCACCTCCCAATTACTCCAAACTCAAGGTTTTTCGTTGTCTCTGCTACTCTCGTTCTAAACCATGTATCTTTTTTGGGTATTCTCTACCTCAAAGTGTCTATCTCTGCTATGATCCATCAACGTTAATAATTTTTGTTTCAAGGCATGTCAAGTTTATTGAATTAATTTTCCCTTTTAAATCAACTCTTACACAAGCTCAACGACCCGAATCATCCACAGTCTCTACATGTCTACCACCAATTATCAAACTCAGCACTGTCACTCCAACACTCATACCACCATCTGTAGGTGGTCTCACCAGCAACTCCGCAATGAAGCTCCAACAGTCACACACGTTACAACCCTTGACTCTGAAACTTCTCCACTCAACACAACCATTACCCAAATCAGACACCTCAAATAAGTCACAAATAACCTACCAACAGCTACCCAATCGAAACATCCCATGCAAACAAGGGCCAAGAATAACATTCACGAACCTCTTCAAAAACTGAATCTTCACACCTTGTTTATACAAGAATTCTGATCTTGAACCCATGACATTAATTAGCACAGGCACTCAAAGATCCAAAATGGCATCAAGCCATGTCAGAAGAATAATGCTCTTATTGGAAATGGAACCTGGCAACTCCTACCTCCTAACTCTAGTCAAAGGATTTCATCAACGCCCAGTCATTGACTATTATGACACCTTCAGTCCAGTCATCCCAGGGGGATAGGTGTAAAGAGTGTATGAAGTAAGCAAAAACTGGTTGCATCCATAGTCTTACAGCTATTACTTGCGCTTAAGGTAACAATATTTTTTTTTCTAAATTAAATATCAATAATTTTTGTATGAATTGTAAATCCAGGGACAGTTTTGGGTTTCTAATCAAAACTTTAGACTAAAATTAATAATAAAATAAGGACCAAAGATAATAGTATGTAAATCTAGGGGCTAAAGATAATACAACTGTATTGACCGGAGATTTCACTTGAATTTTGAGTAGAAATTAAAATTCTATCAAATTCTCTACTTTATTAGTGTTCATTTTCTTTTTCTTTTTTTCATATATTTTCCAACTATTTAGAGAACTTTATGTCACTTAATGATGCTCCTGGTTTCAAACGTTTTACAATGCTTGAGTCCTCAAGAACACTATTAGATGCTATAAAAGAAGAGATATATGAATATTTGGGAGTGTTTTAAAATAACAAAATAAGGTTCGTTGAGGCTTATCTTGGAACCTCGCTTTGGGATTAATTGACGAAATGAGAGAATCCTATGCAAATTATACAAAATTATTATTAATCATCAATATTGAATAATGACTTATTTTCGAATGTAAATTATGTTTGAAATAAAATTGAAAAAATTAAAGACATGAAACACAATTAATGATGACATAGTATATTTGAGACTAAATTGAGGTTTTTCATTAGCTGTTCTTGATATGCAGTACAGTAACCTCAAAGAAAGATTCCATTCATTAAGTTTAATGGAAGTTTTGAGGGATTTTTCCATAGAAAGTGAAATTTTTTCCCTTCATAGCGTGACTATAGCCAGAAAGATTCGAAGTTAGTTGGACAATCTAGCTGTTCTGATATGCAGTACAGTAACCTCAAAGAACTATGGAAGGGAAAAAAGGTGAGAAACATGCTGCAATCCCCAAAATTTCTCCGGTATGTAATTTATATTTACATGTTACGACTTCTTAAGATTAATTTTCATTATTTTTCTCTCTATTATAACAGATTCTCGACAAGCTAAAAATCCTTAATCTCAGTCATTCTCAGCACCTTATTAAAACACCAGACTTGCACAGTTCAACTCTAGAGAAACTAATTCTGAAAGGTTGCTCGAGTTTAGTTGAGGTGCATCAATCAATTGAAAATTTGACAAGCCTCGTTTTCTTGAATCTGGAGGGATGTTGGAGGCTGAAGAATCTCCCTGAAAGCATTGGCAATATAAAGTCTCTTGAAACTCTGAATATTTCTGGGTGTTCACAACTTGAGAAATTGCCAGAACGCATGGGTGATATGGAAATCTTAACTAAGCTGCTAGCCGATGGGATTGAAAATAAGCAATTTCTCTCTGCAATTGGACAATTAAAGCATGTCAGAAGGTTATCATTACGTGGATACAGTTCGACTCCACCAAGTTGTTTTTTGATTTCAGCAGGTGTTTTGAATTTGAAACGGCAATGGCAATGGAAGATTACTGTGGAGATGACGAATTGGAACTATACATTTATTCAGTGCCAACAAAGCATTACTGTGGAGATGACGAATTGCACATCATTAAAGAATGTGGGGTCCATGTGATCGCAGTGAAGTTAGATTCATTTGAAGAGTCGGCAGTGGGAAGAGATACAGTGATGCCTTCACCACCGTCATATCATCTGCTTTCTCATCCTCATTGTGGTTCAATCACAGCGTCTACACCTAAGCAATGGAGTGACTATTTATTTGCGAAGCTGCAAGGACATAGCCTCAGTTTAACACTTGATGGTATGAACAAATATTTCATTTAGTTATTTTTATTCTATTATATTTAATTTATGAGATTAAATATTATCTTTAATAATTAGATCTATCGAATATCACTCAAAAAATAAATTATATCTTTAATAATTATTTTTAAAAAATAAAAAGCCAACAATCACTAACATATTTTATTAAAATCACTTTAGTTTATTTAGGAAATATTGAAAACTGATTTTTGTTTTTTTACATTAAAATAAAAAAAATTGAATAATGTTTTTATATTTTATTTCAAACTCGATATTTTAAAACAAAAATGAAAAAGATGTGATATTAACCTTTTTTATTATAAAGTAAGTTTCTTAATTAAAAGTGATGGGGATTTCTTAAAATGAAAAATCTTGCACATTTAACTTTCTTTTCAAATTTGAAAGTTTGAAAGTTCTATTGAATTTGATGGTTTTATAGGTACGAAGGACCTGGATGGATGAGATAGTACAAGATCATTTTACATAGAGATGCTTGAAGTTGCTCTAAATTAGTACGGTACTTCTATATGATGTATTGATATGTATTTATTGGCTTGAAGATCATTTTGCAAGCTTGGAAGTTTTATTGAATGCTCTTTGAAATCTTTTCCATCCGTTTTGAGATCATTAGATGTAATTTATATTTTTGATGAATATGGTTTCATTTTTTTTTCTCACTTCTTTGATATATTCTTCAAAAGATGAAAATCCTTGATCTTAGTTAGAAATAAATTGGTTTTCTAGGAAGAAATTATTAGTTGAGATATATTATTTGAGTTGATTCTTCATCGTTTAATGTTATAATTTAAGATAATTGATGAAAACTACCGATACATAGGAAAGTTCTCAAAGCATCCTTAATTAGTCTAATAAATAAAGTTTTGTTAGTTTATGTTATAAGATTTTGCTATGTATTATTGCATGGTTTTTACTACTTTTTAGCCTCTTTTTTTTTGTAGATACAATTTTTTTTTTTCATTAGCTTTATAGCATCAATTAATAATAAATCTTGGACTATTATTCAATAAAGAAAAAACATAAACATTGTTAAAACATCAAACTTGAATTGCTCAAACCTAAAGAACCCTATGACAATAATCTAATTTAGAAAATAATTAGTAGTTTAAGAAAATAGTATTTAATTCTTATGTTTTTATATTCATCTATGATTTAATTCTTAAGAAATTATTAGTCTAAGAAAAACCCTATGACATATTGTTATATTGGTTTTGAGTTCAAATAGATGTTTAAAAAGGAGGTTTTTCATGTATTCAATATGAATTATGGGAGATTTTAATGTCTTGTGAATGCATTCATTTATGTATGGATGATTTTGCTAAGAATTGGTTGGTAAAAAACTTAATTTCGATATATAAAAACTGAAAAGAGAACAATAAATAGCTAAGAATTGATATGCAAAAAACTAATTTGAATGTGCTTTTATGTGCTTTCTTGTTTTTTTTTATATAACACTAAATTAAGAATTAAAGGTTTAATTAAATGAAATACAACTTTAAAGAACACATCAACTACATTTCATATGCTCAACTCTCAGCAAATTGAAATTTCAAGGCCATTTGAATCTTGAAAACACAATCTCAATAATCTTAATGTGATGAGTGATTTCTTTTCTATTTTTTTTCTTTGGATCAAAAGGGTCTTATTGAATTATTATTTGTTAGGTAACTAAGATTTATTGATGTTAAAAATAGCACTAAGTTTTTGGCATGACAATTGGTGAGAAGCAAAAGCAGCAGCAATCCATCAGGTTCATCACCATCCTATCGCTTTGCCGTACTGTTTATCTTCTTGGCATTGTTCAAAGGAACGCAAAAAGACATTCAAAGTGTGAAGCGTATTATTGTCATAAAGTTTTTCAAACTTCCAATATAGAGAGTGAAATAAAGAGCAAAAGGAAACATCTTTCTTGTTCCCTTCCCCTTCTTTACATGGCTTACTCAATGAAAAAGCAATTAAACACCCCATTTGATTTTCATTAAGGATGAGAATGCGAAAGAGAGAGGCCAAGTTGCCTGCCTTCACTCTTCAGATTGCTCAACAAATCCCTTGAGACCTTCTCCATAGTTAACACATCACATAATGGCTAATCTCAAAAATTTAGCCATAAACATTGAACGTGCCTTCCTTCACAATATGCATCACCCATAAATCTTTCTTTTGGGATGTCTCCGGGAGTGTAATTTCCGAGTGTAAAAATTATGTATAAATTTCCATTCTTTCCTTCCATCCATTACTTGTCCTCTATGAAGATTCTACGTATGAAATCTCGGAATCTTTTCGAGTATAACTTGGGATCAACAGCTGAGATAGACGTGGGATCCACTTGTAAGGACTTGTATGCATGCTCTAGTTTTTTGCTGATATCATAATCCTGGAGGATGTCAATGATACCAAAGTGAAGAACTACATCGAAGATCTCATTACCATTATGTGAAGGTGTTGAAGTGTTTCTTCCACCCCCCATGCACTGATCCATTTCAGTAGTCCTCATTACACGCTCGGCTCTTGCAGGCACATTTGCCCCCAGCAATTGAGTACTACAAGCATGCAGCGCCGGATAAAATCTTGACATCGCATCGCCCAATCACCAAAATTCAAAGTAACGAAACGAAGAACAAAATGTGATAACAATGACAATGATTACTCAACCACAGCCGAATCTTACGCTTTGAAGACACTTTTCATCATTAATTTTCCTTTTCACATTGATTTTCAATGTTCCAGACAGATAAAATAGCATTGATTTACAACCATGGTTTTATTCAGCTTAGGCATCAACAACATGTTGCATCCACAATCTTAACCATCAATATCAGGCTAAGACGGGATTAAATCTAGTTTTATAATGTATTTAGGAGGACAGAGTTAACAGACATGCACTAACACACACTGTGCAAATCAGTGTACAGCTGTTATAACAAGCAAGTGTACAATCTGTTTTTCTCCAACCTTCCAGCATTCTCCCGAGCATATTCTATCAGCTCAAGATTAGGCAATTCTGTTAACCATTCTGTTAGCTCTGTTCTCTTTTGTTGTATAATACTTGATTGATTGATTGATTCAATAAAAATAAGCTTCTTCTCATTCTTGCTCTTCTCACCTGCCTCCCTTTTCTTTTCTTTTTTCCTCTAGCTTCCAATGCCTATCAACACCACCATCCTTAACACAAATGAATCTCACAGCACCTTGATTACCATCAATGTAGCAGCCCAAACTCCATTAAAACTTACCTCCACCAACTATCTAGCCTGGAAACTTCAATTCCAGACTCTATTCATAGGACATTTGATTGAGGTCTCCACAAACATTGAAACACCGCAATTTTTCATGATCAAATCCAAAGGATTGGTACTTTGGTGTTTGTGGCCCTGGTAAATGAAAGAACAGAGATCAAGAGATCAAGAGATGAAATCCCTCTATACCGCTGTTATTCCTTTCAAGGTGCGTATCAGGTGTTTGAAAAACTTCCTCAACTTAAAATAAAAAGGTCTTAACTACTCAGAAGAAAATGTTAAGACGCAATAATGATTTTGTATTTTAGATTCCATTGTCTACAAACTTGGAAGCATACGGACCAGTCAGAAGACAACATGTTTATTGTATATGATAGAGAGGTACTCAATTTATTTCACATTTCATTCTTAAAATGATGGGAAACCAGAAACAACCATCCCATACAAACAAGGGCCGAGAATAACATTCACAAAGCGCTTTAAAAACTGAATCTTCACACCTCGTTATCCAAGAACGCTGATCTTGAACCCATGACATCAGCATGGCACTCAAAGATACAAAATGGCATCAAGCCATGTCAGAAGAATATAATGCTATTATTGGAAATGGAACCTGACAACTCCTACCTCCTAACTCTAGTCAAAATGTTGTAGGCTTGTTTGGTTGTCAAAGTATTTCATCAACGCCAGGCGTTGACTATAATGACACCTTCAGTCCAGTCATCCAAGGGGATAAGTGTAAAGAGTGTACCGAATTAAGCAAAAACTTGTTGCATCCATAGTCTTACAGCTATTACTTGCACTTAAGCTAACAATATTTTTTTTCTAAATTAAATATCAATAATTTTTCTATGAATTGTAAATCCAGGGACAGTTTTGGGTTTTCTAATAAAAACTTTGGACTAAAATTAATAATAAAAAAAGACCAAAGATAACAGTATATAAATCTAGAGATCAAAGATAATACAACTGCATTTACCGGAGATTTCACTCGAATTTTGAGTAGAAATTAAAATTCTATCAAATTCTCTACTTTATTAGTGTTCTTTTTTTTTCATATATTTTCCAACTATTTAGAGAACTTTTATGTCACTTAATGATGCTCCTGGTTTCAACGTTTTACACTGCTTGAGTTCTCAAGAACACTATTAGATGCTATAAAACAAGAGATATATGAATATTTGAGATTGTGGTAGATATAGTGTTTTAAATAACAAAATAAGGTTTGTTGAGGCTTATCTTGGAACCTCGCTTTGGGATTAATTGACGAGAATGAGAGAATCCTATGCAAATTATACAAAATTTATTATTAATCATCAATATTGAATAATGACTTATTTTCGAATATAAATCTGATTCAGTTTAGGTATCAACAACATGTTGCATCCACAGTCTTACCACTACATTATAATTACTTCTAATTTATTTTTTTATATATAATTACAGTCCATCAGCAACTACCCCTCGAAATTAAGTAATGGCGGCAGAACTATTGTGAGATCAGAGAGAATGGAGGCTAAACTGGTGCAATTGAATAACCAGAGGTGACTTCCATTCTACTGACATAGCCATTTTGTTTTTTAATTTAGCTTTTTTCCCTTTCCTAAAGAGAGAACATCGCCACTCCATATCAGCATGATCACTTCATATTTATAAGGATTTTCCAATCTAATAAAGTGGCCAAAATTTGTTTAGATTTCTAGCTAAATACAATATCATAATTGATGCTTTTGTTTTTTTTATGCTGCAGGCGTTCAGTTACTATAGAGGGTATTGTTTCTGAGTTTCAAAGAGGGATGAAAAGTTCTAACATATATACTGATATTGATAGTGAAGAAGGAGCAAAAATATTTAAAATTCTTGAGACATCAGCTGAACCAGAAGTCCTAATGGCAGAGATGAGTCCACTAGCATCATTTGCCTCTTATCAATCAAAACTAGAGGTAGGTTCAGCTGATGTGCTTGAAACATTGGTCTATATGTAGAAAGAGATATTAATCACAGGAAGTCTGACTTTAGGCGACAAGGCAACTGGACATGGAGAAAGCAATTGGGAAAGCTTTACAAGATGCTGGCTTAGGGGAGAGAGAAGTGACAGAGAAGGGTAGTTGGGTTAACTAATTATTAAAGAAGGCTTAATATCAATTTGGAACCCCACAGAGAAGCAGGCTAATCTAATTGCTCAGTTCTGCTTCCATTTCTCATGCCTTTTAGCTCTGTATACTGTGCTGTTTGCATTTGAATGGATCCACCTTTGTATGCTTATATAACTAAAGATTATGTATGTTGCATCCTTTGTTTCAGCAATGTTCTGTATTCTATGCCTCCCTAATGTAATAACCTATTTTTGGATTATTCTCCAAATTCATTTTTCTCCTTCAAAAAATCAAAAAAATATTCGAATAAAAACAAAATAAATCCAAAAAATAAAACAGTGAGAAGAGGATGTCAGAGCGCCTAGAAAATGACTAGAAGTTGGTTGAGGAGGCTTAAAAATTCAAAGATTAAAATTTGACAGTATATTTTTTACAGATGAAGAGCCATGTTGACCAAGAAAAATTCAATTTGAGGAAAAAAAGTCCAAAATCAGATGTTTATGGACTCAATTAAATTTTATTGAAGGTTTAATTGAATTTATATAGGGTTTGATTACAAGAAAAATTGATTTTTAAGTCAATTTAGGCTTTAATTGAAAGAAATTAAATTTCTGGGGTCAAAGTAGAATTTTTGAGAGTTGATTTGGTCAAATCAAGGGCTTAATTGCATAGATATTGAAGTTTGATGGCCAATTAGGGACTTGATTGAAGAAATCCAAAACCAAGGACCAAAGGGAAAAATGCGCCGAAATCTGGGGTTTAAATTGAAGTTCTTCATGGGTAAAACTGAACAAAAATAAAAGTTTGAAGCCAATCAGGGGTGTAAATAGAAATAAATCACAAATTGAAGGACTAAATCGTAAGGTACTGTTCATCTTCTTCTCCAACGAGGCTAGTTGGGTGGCCACTGCATTTGATAAACTATTCTGTGATACCTGACTACAAGCTAGTGTAAGTTGTTCGGGCTGATCGAGGTTGTGGAGGCGGTGGAACCGCCCCAAAGTGGCCAACCCGACCAGCCATTTTCCTGCACAAAACTGACAGTTCATCATTGCTACTTTGAGCCGATGATTGGGATGCTTTCGGGTAGAAAAAAGGGCTGAGATTTTGCACCAGAAGATAAAAAGTGTCCCTCTTCCACTGCCTATAAATAGATTTTATCTTCATGCTCTAGGACCGGAGAAATTTGGGTCCAAAGACAGCTAAAAAACCAGCCTCCCTAACCCGGTTTCTACTGCCAGCAGAACCTCTCTGTTTCTCTCTCCACCGCGGCCTCCTGCCACAACCACTGGTCTGTCCACCTCCATATCCACCAACCTAGATCTTCATAGGAGGTGGATCAGCCACCGCGACAATCACCATCATCAGCCTCTGCAGATTTCTTCTCCTTTATTCCTCTTCTTGCAGCAACCACCGTCTGCCACTGCACACACCACCATCACCACTCCACCGTCACCACCAACCACCGTCAGCTCAGCTACCAGAGCGCCTCCATTCCAGGTAATTCTCGTCCTTTCATCTTTGTTTTCCCGTTTCATTCCCTTGCATGCAGAACGTGCACTGTGCACGTTTCTGCAATGCAAGGCAAAATAATTATCCGGTTACTGTGCATGAGCACAGTAATAGGATAATTACATTTTGGATCATGGTTACTGTGGCATGGCACAGTAACTAGTCCAGGTTGCATCATCAGCCCAGTCCACCCAGCTGGGCTGAGTCAGC